>CM069441.1:57554111-57904114 GCA_035610835.1 Ophiura sarsii
CATGCATAACGATGGCACCATAAGCTAATTGGAATGTTTACATCGCTTCAAGATTGCTATCTTCAGTAGATAGCAAACAAATTGATTTTATGTTGTATATAAATAGCAGATATAAACAATAGCCTAACAGACATTATTGACAAGGTAGTGAACTGAGCGATTATAAATCAAACATTCATATTACAAGGACACAAATAGTAATAGTGTTTCTTTATAAAACAGGTAAAATAACTAGCGAATAAAATGGCTACTGTAAACTGTTGTAAATAGGCATTATAATAATTGAAATATTGTGGACAAATCAACCCATGCATACGCCAAAGTTAAAGTTGATTGGTCGGTCTAGTCCCGTGCAGACCATGGTGCAGACACACTCCAAGTCATTAATTACCCATACCTTAGAATTAAACATGTAATATCATCTCGCAAATCCATTGGAAATATCAGTAAAAAAGTATAATCTAGCTTTAGCAAAAAATAAAAGCCCGCACGCCGTTGAAGTCTGCCACACTGATTACACGCATGCAGCGGCGCAGTGTCGACAAATACACGAGCGTACACATTTATCTTTACGCGATGCAGGGAGACGCTGTTGTTTTTGAGCTGGCTTCAAAAATTGTTCCATACGCGCGGGTAGTACCGGCCCTAAATGTAACCTCGCTGGTGGCCAACGATGGTGCGTGACTTGCATGCATCGCTCTTGCGTTCATATACTTGCGCCACGTCAAGCAGCTCTAGTAACGACCAACCAACGGCGGTATCCGCGCGCATGCGTTGGCCCGTTTCATGAGGTAAGAATAGAAGACGTGAAACATAGCAACCGACCTGTTTTTTGGTTATTTCCATATAGTAATTGAATAGTTTTGAAAAAATAGTGTCCAATGGTTTAATGGCAATATGTACTCAATCAATGTACGCAAAAATCAGAGTTGAAAGTCAAGGCATCTCTGAGAACACTCGCGGACAAGATTTACGTTCTTCCTTTTAGTTATACTAGCGGGCACCAGCGCTTCGCGCTGGACCCGCTAGAAGATCTCACGGGGAATAAGTAAACAAAGCGTAAGAAAATGTGATACAATAATATCAAGAACATGTCCTACATGCATACATAATCCAGACGGGGGCCCTAAATAATCCGAATATCGCAGGTGCTTTTGATAATCCAGGTATACATGTGCCTTAATCTAGGTAGGCCTACGTTTGTGTTTCCAGATACATACGTAGGCCTCCCATGAGACCTGAAATGCAGGTACCCTTTGTCCCATTATATCCAGGGACCCCATAGGCCTAAGCCCTACCCCCTAATCCAGTTTCCCCAGGTGCCCTTAATAATGCACCGGATACCACATAATCAAGGTAGGCCCACTGCAGTGTGCCGTTATCTCGAGATACCCAGGTGCCCTTACTTTATCATAGTCAAGTAAATTAAACGCGGGTGCCAAAGATAGCGAGCAGTAAAAGTCATATCACAATATAGGCAGAGGTGAGCAATATCAACGCGTTATAAATGTTTATATAAATATCAAGAGTATGTCCTTAAATAATTCAGGTACTCTTGATATAATGTAAAGTGCCCTTGATATAATGTAAGTGACATGGTGCCCTTAATACACCATGAGCCTAGGCCCAATGTGCTCTTAATTAATACAGATACCCATGTTCCTAATCCAAGTAGGCCTACTCCATCAACGTGTTCTTAATACCCCCCCCCCCCCCCCTCCAGTTATTACCTCCTGTCTGTCAGCGCATGTCTCTACCTATTTGTACCCCAAATAATAAAAAGTTGAATTTTAATGTCAAAATTGAAAGTTACTTAAAATTAGCTTTTAAATGTCTCCCCCGATTATTTTATTGCCCCGCCATCCCGTTTTCCTCCTTTAACATTTTGGTGCTGGTGTCGCATGTCGCCACTGCCCATGCACATACAGTATCCAGGTAATTCAGTAGGCCTACGTTCTGAGCGTTATAGTTTTATATATATAGTCGGTCGTTTAGTTTTATGGTCGGCGGAGATCATCAAGATTACTTGCACCATTCCACGCTTGTACTTGAGCACAATGTGTTCCATCCGGGTTTTGTTTGGCCTATTTACATTAAATACATTATTCCTCCAATAGGCATGTGGGGCCTTAACCGTAGTATGTAGTCCCTTTGTCATGTTTGCTGTGTTCTATATTAAGCCTCCCGAGATACTACCTGAGTGTACACCCTTAAAATCCAGTTATCACAGGTGGCCCACCTGCGCATAAGTATATCCAGGTAATTTGAGACTCGTTTTATAGTGAACCCCGTAATCCAGATACCACACGGATGCCCTTAATAATCCACACACTCTTTAATAATCATGATAATGTACACCACACCTTCCGTTTATCCAGATGCCCCATGTGCCCTTATATTCAGATTATCAAGTAAGGGAAGTGCGGAGAGGAGGAGCTGGCTTAGGGTACACTATTAGAAAAAAGGGTGCTTCAGAAGGGTTCTTGGCTGTCCGTCCCGTATATGGTTTAAAGGTTCTTTGATTTTAAAGGCCCCAAAAGGTTCTGTAGAAGACCAATGTTTGCCCATATTTTGCCCATTTTGAACTTTAAAATGGTTCTTTTTGGAACCTTTTAAGGTGATACTAGCGGGAACCCGCGCTTCGCGCGGGCCACGCTAGTAGTGAGCCTCCCCCCTCCCAGCGGTTTGTAGGGGGTGATCTTTTTTTGGTACGCGGTCCCAAAATATCATGTATCATCATTTTGTATGCCCCCACCCGCTCAACGAACGTGATTATTGTTATGACCACCCCATGCTCAGGCCTATCTAGAATGGTTAAATTCGGAATATTGGGGGGAAAGTTGATGCGGAAGGGAAAATTATAAATAAGGGTAGACAAATGTAGAAAAAATAAAAATAAACGATTTTTTTGGACTAAAATTTAGTTAAGATGAACATTAAAAATTGCCATTGTTGTTGTTTCGGAAATTCGGAATATTGGGAATATTGGGGGGAAAGTTGATGCGGAAGGGAAAATTATAAATAAGGGTAGACAAATGTAGAAAAAATAAAAATAAAAGATTTTTTTGGACTAAAATTTAGTTTTGACCCCCCCCCCCTGGCAATGGTTTTTATTTCATGACCCCCCCCCCCCCCCCCCCCACCCCCACCCCCATTTTCCGTGTAACAACACCGACACCTCCAATGATATTTGGTACCTCCGACCCTGGCCCTCTTACGAAGAAAATGACAGCCCCTTAACATAATCCATAACATACCATGTGCATTTAATAATCAAGGGCCCCTATGCCCTTACTAATCTATAGGTACTTGATCATGGGGGTTGGGACATTAAGTGGTATTGACATTTTTTATTTATTTTTTATTTACTTCAGAATTTAAGATGAACATTAAAAATTGCCATTGTTGTTGTTTCTACTAACAAAAACACAGCAAAACTTGATTAAAACAACTTACCATCGCTATTTATTGAAAAACGCCCTCTATGCAAATACGGTTCGCGATATGTATCACGCGTGCTGCAGGGGATACTGTCTGACGTAATATGCTGATCTAGCGGAGATCAGCATTTTTCAATCGACGTTTTGTTGTACAAAGAGGGCTGATTTTTCTTAATCCTTATACTATAGGTGTAAGTTCATCCCAGTTTTTATCATATATTTTTGTAATTGAGGGCGCTGCCTCCACCACATCTCTTAATGCCCCTTTAAGCGTTAAATACGGAACAAATAATGACACCAACAATTACGGTGCCGCTCTATCTCGGAGATGGCCATGTTGAGCCGAAGTCCAGAGGTGATTGGGCATCTCGCTGGGCTGGCGTTGTGCTCTCAACGCGGTGGGGCTCAATAACCAGTACCGGGGTGTATTATAGCAATAAAGCTATTATAGGGGAGGACACGGGACAAATAATGACAAAATGATGTGTGCGGATGTCTAGGTGAGCGTGCATAATCAGTCAGGGCAAATGTAATGCAAGCTCCTTGCCGGAAAATGTTGCCATCTCGCGGGAAATCCCCCCCCCCCCCAAAAAAAAAGATTTTTGTTCAGAGTATAGAGTAATACAGCCGATATTACATAAAATGATGTACGCAAATAGCATCAATTGGACCTTAATTTTCCAAGCAAGCTTCAGAGGGGTAGCCACCCTCAGACACCTCCGTCGCTAAAGCAGCGGGAAATCCAACTTTGTCGATTTTCCCTTGCCAGGAAACTTTGCATTTTGTCCAGCCCTGGATATTTGGTACCTCCGACGTACGCGACCTCTTACCGAAGAAAATGACAGCCCGCCTAACATAATAATGATATTTATATACGTCATTCATATATTCTTGTTCATTGATTGGTTAAAAGTGGGTCACATGATCAAAAATAAACACGCTATTTTGCCAAAAGTACTATTTACGGCTCCCAAAAGTACTATTTACGGCTCCCAAAAGTACTATTTACGTCTCCCAAAAGTACTATTTACGTCTCCCAAGAAGACTATTTACGGCGCACCAGTGCGCAGTTAGTTTTACGCGGCGTTGTACTCCGCGTGACGCGAGAGGACGCACAATTTGCTTCCCCGGGCGCAGCGTGACGATCGTTCGATGCACTGCCTTTGAATTGAACTTTTTAAACTTTTTAACAGATGAAGATTTGAACTTACCGGATGATTTTTGAATTTGAACTTTATGGAACTAGAAATATATGAATGACGTATATAAAACAAATATATACTGCCTTTATTCGAGTCTCTGGATTAAAACTATGGTCCCTCGGTGACTGCAATAGTGCTATTTTGCTTCGGGGCTGCGCCCCTCAGCAAAATAGCACTATGCAGTCACCTCGGGTCCATAGTTTTAACCAGAGTCTCTCATGGCAGTATATATTTGTATAATACCATGTGCCATTAATAATCCAGGTACTTCATGTACCACTCCTTGGTGCCCTTGATTATTCATGTTTAGTTTATACCAGGAATGACTTTCATGGACTAATAAATCTATCTTGATTGTTTTTTCTGTGAAAAAACCATCATAGAACCGTTTACTAAATCATACTGATATTTTCGCGCATTTTGATATCATAGACATTTCGCGAATTGTTTTTTAGCGGGCGACCTTCTGGATGCACTGCATGAATGTTGAAAACAATATTTTCGCGTGATATCATTTTCGCGTGTAAAGTTATTTTGCGCGAAAATGCGCGAAAACTTAACCACCGCGAGAATGTCTGCTTTTAGTAATGGAAATCAGCTTCCAATTTAAGGAACTTCTTAACATAATTTGCTTCGATTTTCATAAAGCATTTCCGATGAGTATTATGTTGCGATCGTAGCATGCAGAAACACACTGGAAACGGCGGCAACATGTGTCTATTTGCACTACGAAAAAACGGGGACAATCCGCTCAGCCTCTTGAAAATAAGTTGCCGGAGCACACTCCGCCGTTTATTTCAACGTATTCAAACCTTGATTTTGAAGTAATTAAAAATCGTATGGCTCTGTTACTTGGAAGATCTTCATGATTTATGATAACAATTGCAAATCTGCAAGAAAATATGTTTTCAAAGTAATCCAGATCCTCACTATGGCCTTATCCCATACCTAATTCACCTTTAAATCCACATCACAGATGCCTAGTCCCGATAATGCAAAAATCACCAGCCGTGGGCAAGGTATTCTATTTGTTAGCCTCACATGAATTTTCGCCAATGTGGAACTGATCACACTATAAAACAGGTCTGTTACGCGTGTGTGACGCGTGACGCGTGACGGCCATCGCGTAGCAGAGTGTTGCGTGGCCAACGATGGTCTCTTGCGTACATATACTTGCCACGTCAAGCAGCTGTAGAAACGACCACACGTAGCAACCCAGGATCGTTGTATGAAAGTCGTTTTTCGTCTATTGGATAACGCCAAGAGAAATCAACAATTGCCTAAATTTAGTAAGTTCATGTCTCCCACGCCCACCCCGCCCATGTAGCTACCTCCCTGTCTCCGCAACAGCTCCACCAACGGCGGTATTCGCGCGCATGCGTTGGCCAGTTTCATGAGGTAAGAATAGAAGACGTGAAACATAGCAACCGACCTGTTTTTTGGTTATTTCCATAGTAATTGAATAGTTTTGCAAAAAATAGTGTCCAATGGTTTAATGGCAATATGTACTCAATCAATGTACGCAAAAATCAGAGTTGAAAGTCAAGGCATCTCTGAGAACACTCGCGGACAAGATTTACGTTCTTCCTTTTATTTTTATAGATAGATATTAAACATCATGCACAAATTTTACACAGAGAAAACAAACTTCAAATAAATACATATGATCAACAATTTCAGCTTACCATCATGTCACCTTTTTTTTAATCGTTTTGAAAATTGTTTCAGGTGTTCTAAAAGATAGCCGATTTGATGGTGAAGACATCTCCGTCGCAATATTTTATTATACTACACGTATATCAAAGCTTCGCCGGCTTGATGGCGCTATTTATGTTCGCTGTCTTGTCTAGGGTCTTGTATAAAGTGGTTTAGTAGATAGAAGTGGAGGTGGAGGAATCATTACGGTAAGAGAAAAGTTTGAATGGAGTAGATAAGATGCGGGGGGGGGGGGGGGGGGGGGGGTTGAGTGGGTGGACTGGGGTTGGAGGTACGTAAAGTCAAGGCGTGTAAAGTGAAAAGTGGAATGCAGTGAAGATGAAGTGGAGTGGAAGAAGGGAAGTTGGAAAAGAAAATCAGTGGAGTGGAGTACATTAGTGGATGTGAGGTGAGGTGAGTGGGGGGGGGGGGGGGGGGGGGGGGGGAGGACCAAAAGCGTGTGTCCGTGTAAACAAACAAACAAACAAACAGTATTTAGAGGGAGTGGAGTGTCATTTGAGGGAGTGGATACGTGTTTTTTTTTAATTGGGTGTATTTTGAGGCTTTTTTTTTTTAACGCACCCAATTTGTGCAAAATTGGGTGCTTTTCTAACAAAATTGGTATATTGATGGGTGGGAAATTGGGCCAAAAATAGGTATAGAGAAAGCCAAATTTTCGAAGTTCGGCAGGCACATCCATGTACGATTTTGGCGAAAGTACCCCCCCCCCCCCCCCCCCCACGGGTTTTGAGTGGAGTGATTGGAGCTGAGTGGAGTGAATGGAAGTGAAGTGGAATGAAGTTGTGCGGATTTGAGAGGAGTTGACTCAGTTGAGTGGAGTTGAATTGAATTTGAGTGGAGGTGAAGTTGGAGAGTGAAGGTGAAAGTTGAAGTGGAGGTGATGTTGGAGTAGAGGTGGAGGTGGAGTGTAGGTGAAGTTTGAGTGGAGGTGAAGTTGGAGCAGAGTCGAGGTGGACGTGGAGTGTATGTGGAGTTGTTGGAGTGGCCGGGGGTAGTTTGAGTTGTAATGGGAGGTGGAGTTGAAGGGAGGGGAGTTTGAGTGGAGGTGAAGTGGAGTTAGTGGAGATTGGGTGGAGTTGGAGCGGGATGTGGAGCCGGAGGTGGAGTCGGAGTGAAGGTAGAGAAGAGGTGGAATTGGAGTGGCGGTGGAGATTGAGGGGAGGTGGAGGTGGGTTCATTATAGAGTCGTGTAGAGGTAGAGTTGGAGTTGAGGTAGAGTGGAGTGGAGTGGAGGTGAAGATTGGTGTGGAGGAGGAGTCACGTGGAGGTCAGAGTTTAGTTAGAATGTGGAGGTGGAGGTAAAGTTGGAGGTCGAGTGGAGGTAGAGTTGGAATTGAGTGGAGTGGAGCAGATTGTAGATGGGGTTAAGTGGAGTTGATTATGGAGTGCAGTATAGTGTTGGAGGTGGACTGTTTTGGATTTTAATTGTTTGTTTGTAGTGTTTGTAAGTTTTTGTTTTGTTTTGAAGTGGAGCGGGTGGAGTGGAGTGCGTGGATTGAGTGGAAGGGTAGAGCTGGGTAGAATGATGAGTAAAGTGTAGGGGAGTAGGCGATAGGAGTAGCAGCCGGGAAGTTGAGGCATGTATGCGGGTATCCATTCATGCGGGAATATTTTTAGTCAGTCAATCCCGGCCATGCTGATTTTTATAGACTAAATCTAGTTTTAATAGTCTATCCTGTTTTTTTCTCTCTCTCAAAAATCCAACCGGCAACACTCAAAACACACAAATCGAGATATCGATTATGTTTGTGTGTATCGATCGGAACCGGAAAGTGAGAAACAACTTCGGGTTGGTGAAGAAAGATGAAACACTAAATGAATCATCGGGTTGAGAACACTCGTGATCGTGAAATTCCGTCTAAAGATTTTCAGGAACACCAGTGAATATACGGGTAAGTTTTAAAGCTGAGAAGCTCTGTGGTCTTTTTCGATAAAGGCACCACCAACCTGGTAAAAATATGGATTAGCCTGTAACCAAAAGTTCGGTCTAACATTAAATTAATTTAATATTTTTTATTAAATAAGCTTACTTATTTACATTTTACAAAAGCCTACAACAAGTCATACTTTAGAGTAATTTGTCATCTGTTGGTATTATTAATCATAGGGTATTTTGCATGTTTCACTGTCCCATTTCTAAGTATGACAGTGACTCCATCTAAATATGATTTTTTTTGGTAATTTACGTATAAAATTAATTATTAAACGCTCGCAACGCGCTTGTCATTTACCACTACCAGTCCAGTTGCAGTTAGCTTAAAAACACACTTCTTTGATTTTTGTGCTTGTTTGTTCTTAGGCCTAGTAAAAAAATTAACATGTTTCCCGTCCCCGCCCGCCTCCTTTATGGCCGCCGCCTCCTATTTTTTACTATTTACTATTTCCGAAAATTCTGTAAAAAAAAATTTTTTTAAAAATTTAAAAAAAAAAAATTTTTTTTAGTGATTGATCCTTTGCCCATAGGAATGGCAGGTGTAATAGAAATGCTGTATCATTTCATAGCATGTTCATGCCATGCATGACACGGAATTATTGACATGGCTTCTCAATTGAAATAGTATGGGGACCAATAATTATACATGTAGGCCTACATCCTTTCGATCAATGATGTTTTGTTCCTCATTTAACCTGAAAAATGAAGAAAACATATTAAGAAACAATGTGTAGTTGGCTCTATATATTAGGTGAACCTTTTCATATTTTTATTCCTCTGGCAATTAGAGTGGAAAATCCTGTTTAGGAGTGTCTGCAACACAGTCAGTTGGTCACTTTCGACTTGGCGGCCATCTTGAAAAAATATCAAAAAATGGGAAAATAGTAAATAGTAAGACCCTCCCTCCTCCTTTTTTTAAAAAGTCCGGACGGGAAACATGTAATTTTTTTTACTATGCCTTATCTGTATCTCTCGGATACTGCGACAAACTCCACATATGGGATATAAACGTCTCAGCTTTCTGACAGTGACACCTAGACTAGATAGAGTAGGCATGTTCATAAAATTTTGAAAATAAAATTATCTCTTTAAAAATGGAATAGGCCTACATGGAAACAAAGTATAAAATATTATGGTTCAACCATGTCTGCAGGCTGAATAATAAAAAAGTTATAACCAAATGTAGTTTGCCTCATATTGCTGAAAACCGATTTAGGTGAGGCCACATAATTTTTTTTATTCGATTCCCGTCCCACAGGTCTTCAAAAAGTGAGGAGGGCGTGAGGCTTTTTTTTGGAGAAAAATGAGCAACAAAGTCGGGACCACCTACGGCCTGCTGCTTCCCCCCTAGCCCGACCCTACCACCCCAGGATTAATATTGCCTATAGATGTACCCCTCATATACATGTATGCAATGAAAACGCATGAAAATCGATCAACCAATCCGGTTTTTACAATACATTTACAGCTGACATGACGACAGTGTACGTGTGTTGTCAATGTCATGCATGTGGAATTCTGCATCCATTTTACGTGCGTAATATAAAATACTTCTTTGCCAACTTTTCCCGCCACGAAATAAAATCTAATAATAATATGTTCACAAACGCATTTATATTTTAATGAATTAAAAAATGATAAAACAAGAAAGAAATATTATTCATAATTTCGCGAAACCACTCCTCGTCTGTCACGATGTAAACAGCATAAGTGTACAGTCTTCCGAGAAGTACGCATTAATTTTACGCGGCTGTGTTTTAACACGGCCGCGTATTAAAAATACTTCGAAGAGACGGCTCTAGAAATGAGGGCGCTACAAGCTAGACTAGATTTTCAGACGGTACTGGGATGCATTTGACTGTTTTATGCTATTTTTAGGGGGACAAAAATAATAATTTTAAAAAAATGCGGTGGCCAAAAGTGATGCGGGCGGGCGACGGGAATCGAATAATTTTTGTTATGTGGCCTAAAAAAGGTTTACTTTCATGATGTCTAGTTGCTTGTGCGTGGTTATATAGATAAGCCCTGGAGTAAAACGCGATTGCGTTATTCACGGCATGATTCTCGCTATTTGGAACATTTCTCGGTTTATTGAAAATCGCCCGCGAATTCTCGGCATCGTGGGTTTTATCAAAGAAAAATTCTGAAATCGCGGGTTTTTCAAAGAAAAATGTCAATCTTTTATTTCTTAATCTGAAACTTTAAAATAGAGATCAAATCGACCTGTGTATCAAGCATTTCATTTTAACAGTCGTCCGGGAATGAGATTAAATGTCAAGTGCCCAGGGAGTAGCTTCGATTTTCCCGCATCAATGCGGTAAAATACAATTACATCATAGCGTGATTAAAAGGGCTTTTATGCTAATTAGCATACCGACCGATCAATAAAAATGACAATGAACTTTCCGTCATCCGTCCTCGATTATCCACAATCGGTTGCGGAAGCATACAATTATATCTAGAATCGTAGCATTTGCCACACCAACAACTAACTGAGCCTCGCATGCACGATCGTTATTGAAAAAACATGTGGACATTATGATAGACGCCATTACGTAAAGAAACCTAGAAAGACCGCGGGAACCACCGGTCCGACAACAACAACAAACAAAATTTATTGACAAAATAAATCATGTGATGATGAATAAATTACAATAATGGCGTAAATAGATCGGGGTTCTGCGATTGGTTGAGATTTATTTGTGTTTTCCTGGTGCGTGCGATGATTGTTTACATGTGTTCAGGTCATGACCTTGCAAGGAAAAACAAAATGATGCACATACAATATGGCGGACAGCCGTGTCGTTCGCTATGATAAAAAAATTGCAAATCTCTTACGAAAAACGTGCGATTCCATGAAATCGCAGGAGATTTTTAAGAAACCAAATGCTCCCAGATATAGATTTGCGGTGTTCTCTCGCTATCGACGATTTTAGTGCGTTTTTCTCGGGATTTGAATGAATCTTGTAAAATCTCGGTATATCTTGCTTTTGCTTAATTAAAAGTGCATGCTTTTTTTACCAAAAACAATTGCGTTTTCTTCTGGGGCTTAGAAAGAGACATCAGTAAATACATCCTAGCCACATCGTACTGCATCGCTGTATTTAAAAGAGGTGAACCTAGAGTTTTCTAGATATTTGGGCCAACTAATTTTCAAAAGAATGTCGCCCTCTGTAGTCAATGATATGAACATCCCTACCTAGAGAGATGAGATTTTGTGTACAGGTAACAGACCCGGGATTAATCCCCTACTCTTTACGATGGGGTCTGCAACTATTGGAGTAATTCTGTTATACCCTTCACAGGGGTATTAATAGTGTGTGATTTTTAAGAACGACGCATACTAACCGATGTTGGTGTGAAGGGTATAACAGAATTATGCCGGACGGATACACTCATCGTCCGTGACGTATGTCAGAAATCCTTTAAAAATTTTGTTTATAAATAATTTCATTGGAATTGTTTTATCGTAGAGAAATAAATGGCAGACTTGCCTCTTATCATCATGGTGTCATCCGCACAATTTTGGTCTGGTCTGCGTCAATTCTTTCTGACTGGGCCTCAGGTGGCAATGGTTAGTTGGAGCTTTTTGCTCTATCTAGACTTAATACAGCTAAAATAATGAAACATACTAGGTACAGTATGTGACCCAAAAAAAACCTTATATTGCTGGAAAGCTCTTGAAGACCCCTTTATAATGACACCAAAATCATCTTTCTATGATAAAAAATAAGGAAGTTATGGTAGTTTGCTGTGTATCCGACTTTGTGACTGAATTGGCCTAATTACAGAGCTCCCAAAAATATTGTTGTTGTTTTATTTCTTGTTCAATTTTTATGAATTTGGTATCATTGGGAAGCTAAGAAAAGGATCAAACATTATAATAAATAAAAATTAATAAAATTAAAATAAATAAATAAATATAAATAAATAAATGGCCGTAAAAAGTTTATACAAATCTAGACATTTCAAAAAATCCGTGAAATCAAGTTAGTAAGACAGCATGAAAACAATTCTATCATGGTTAAATATCGCATCATTCTTGCATGATTTTTCACTTCATGAATAGTATGAATAGCATATAGCGGTCTGAAAAAAATACTGATTGTATCAATTTCTTTCAAATGTCACAATTTAACTAACAAATAATGACTAAACAATACTATCATAGTTTACAGAAGTATTTTGCACACCTTCACCGAAATTAATGATGGTTTTGATGACTTCTAGACTATGATGAATAGCTCTCTGTGTGTGAGCTATGAAATAAAAGCATCTGAGTCGGCGTCGGACATTTTCATCAATATTTTGTTTATTTGCTTCAGATATCATTTGTATTGTATAAATCTAGTGAAAAATCAGGACTCTTAGCGACCATGCTTTTAGGTAATTGTAGTAACTAAAAGTATTATTACTCAGGGTGATCCAATAATACATTAATTATATAGGGTGTCATCCCTAGGCTATAACACTTACAACCGCAACTGTACACAAGTGAACACACCCACAGAATGCTTTATAAATGTTTAAAATCAAAAAAATATGATGAAAAATTTCCTTAAATTGGAAGCAGATTTCTACATTTAGTCAAGTCCTTTGATGGTTTTTTTACGGAAAATACAGTCAAAATAAATGTATGAGTCAAATGTAAAAGAAAATCAAAATTTTGGATAATCGTCTGCAAATCTATTCTGCGCATCTCGTCTTGTCAGAAAACCTGCTCTACATGACCTGTATTTCTGAAGTTTTCCGATCACGCTTTGTAATGCGTTTGCAAATATGTTTTAGTAGTACTGTAGAATGGGGATACTTAGACCCTTGATGGTTAACTTTGGTCAACCAAAAAAAAAGAGATTATTTGTCAAATTTTGAGAAAAGTTTTATACAGTATAATTAAAACAACATATTACCTTGCTACATCATGATATTTATATCTGGAACTGGACCTAAACACACTAAATCTTCAGGTTTTTTCTTTATTAATAGGTATTTTTAGGATACCTTCCCCCTCCCCCAACAAATTACAACTGCCTCACCTATATGGTGTGTGTGTGTGTGGGGGGGGGGGGGGGGGGGGGGGCATTCAGCAACTTTTATGTTGTGGTTGGACAGGCAATTTACCTATGACAAAACAATACCTAATTTGTTTTCATTTGCATTTTTAATTACAACACAGACCAGCAATAACTGGAAAAAGAAGCAAAAAGTGGGATCACTTTGGCCCTGTTTAAGTATAAGAAAAATTCAAAACAATCAATTTTCAACATTTACAGCCCAATTTATTTGTAAATGCTATTAAAAAGTCAAAACAAGCAATCTCATCAAAAATTAAATGATTTATCATACTTATTTTGAATTATATGTTGCATGTGCTATGATCTAGATGGAATAGCGCCTTATAAATATTAATTGATGTTTGTTGCGTTATAAATGACTGACGAGCTTAAATATTGGGGGCGGGCCTTCTAATTCTTCAATTCTTGCATTGCCATTGGACACATAAGTTAAGAGAAACGCAAGGAGAAGATGTGTGTGCTAATGCCTCTGAGCATACGATAGGTAAATCATAGATTTATTCACCAACAGTGAAACCAAAAATCGCAAATAATTTAACATAATTTTGTGTAAAACAGTAATCAATCTGATTACAACATAACTCAATTTGTCATCAATTGTCAAGGTATAATTTATTTGAACTCAAAGTTCGCATAGAGAATGCGGGGTGATTCGACTGGGGATCGCAGAGAGAGCTAATCCCCTACTCCGGCGCAGCGGGCCGACCACAGAGGCAATCACCTTCAAATTATATCGCATATCAGATTGTCACGACTCCGCTGAATCATGACCAATCAAGTGACCTTACATGGGGACCGCAGACTCCGCTGAGTAGTAGCTGGCCCCCTACTCAGAAGGCAGTGCTAGCCCGAAAAGAGGGAATCACTAAAAATGTATTGATTTAAGCTGATCAATTTAATATTGCAATTGCTGTACATGAAATAATATGACGTGATTTATATAATTACAAGACACATAAACCTGTAATCTGTGAACCGTACATGTACATATTTTTGTATTTATAAATAAAATAGCATTTTTAATCCAAAAAACGCATGACGCAATTCAGTATCACTTGTACTGACTAATAATTTGGTCAAAATTTTTAGAAACGAAAAAGAACAATGCAAAAAGAAAAACAAACCTGAAAACACGCAACGAGAATGCTACCAAATGGGTGTGGTGGGTGGGAAAAATTTGGAACAGAGACAGAATAGAGAATCACCTCATCGTAAGAAATCTCGGAGGATTGTGACACACGAAAGGCGAACGCGACCGAACCGAGACATGCGGGGAGGGTTCCGATGAGTGTAACAGCCAGTCTATTGTCGCGAACTAGCCAAGTGAGGAAACCGCGCGAACCAGGAATTAACAGCAGGCAACTTAGTGCCGTTGGCAAATGCAATTAGTTTTGATTTCACCTCAACTAATTGGTATTGTCTGGTTGATCCAATGCTTATCCAATAGCCATGTGTTATTAGAAGAACAAAATAATCAGTTTTTGTGAGCAGTGCAATTTTGAAAATGAACATGTAGCTAATAGTCTAATTGCAAATTGACATTTTCGCTACATTGGTGGACAGTTCAATCAAGATCAATGTTTACTGTCTACTTATTAGTAATGGTAATGATATTTACCAGACCCATTACAAATTTGAGAGAGATTAATAAATTTCAGCAAATATTGACATTATGCAGTGACACGGAATTAGGAAATTGGCATTTAAACAGGGTATATTTATACATTTTGGAACAGGCTGTAAGTAGTTCATCAGTCAAATAAGATCTGATATTTAAATTAGTTCAAAATGAAAATAGTAAATATTTACGTACGTCAAAAACAACCCACACGTTTGTTACATGGATCATGCCAGACAGGTAATAAGGTGTAAGAAAATTACATTTATTTAACCCTAACCTTACCAGAGGCCACAGCATAGCTGCTGTGCCATATGCTTCACGATTCCTGTGGCACGATCCGGCAAGCTGACAAATGGTCTCGAAAAAGTACACCTTTTCTACCTCCCCTGTTAGCGGCCCGGTTGTGGGCCCGGTTGTGGTCCCCGGCGCGGACGAACAGTGATCTTTCCCAACAAATTTGACCCGTTTTTTCTCCGCTGATAGCTTAATTGTCAATAACCTGATTAGGAGGTTAGGGATAATATTGAATGGCTTTGAGTTTGATGCAAGAATATATTCCACACACATAAAAACAATTTTTTTTTGAAGACTAGTGCAATATTTTTATATCGAGTGAAGGTAAAGTCATTTATGTACATCGCTGATCTTAAAGTTAAAGTTTGCATGCAGCCCAGTATGTATTATTGGCCAGTGGTGTAGCTAGGTTTTTCGTGTCGTTCGCTATGATAAAAAAATTGCAAATCTCTTACGAAAAACGTGCGATTCCATGAAATCGCAGGAGATTTTTAAGAAACCAAATGCTCCCAGATATAGATTTGCGGTGTTCTCTCGCTATCGACGATTTTAGTGCGTTTTTCTCGGGATTTGAATGAATCTTGTAAAATCTCGGTATATCTTGCTTTTGCTTAATTAAAAGTGCATGCTTTTTTTACCAAAAACAATTGCGTTTTCTTCTGGGGCTTAGAAAGAGACATCAGTAAATACATCCTAGCCACATCGTACTGCATCGCTGTATTTAAAAGAGGTGAACCTAGAGTTTTCTAGATATTTGGGCCAACTAATTTTCAAAAGAATGTCGCCCTCTGTAGTCAATGATATGAACATCCCTACCTAGAGAGATGAGATTTTGTGTACAGGTAACAGACCCGGGATTAATCCCCTACTCTTTACGATGGGGTCTGCAACTATTGGAGTAATTCTGTTATACCCTTCACAGGGGTATTAATAGTGCGTGATTTTTAAGAACGACGCATACTAACCGATGTTGGTGTGAAGGGTATAACAGAATTATGCCGGACGGATACACTCATCGTCCGTGACGTATGTCAGAAATCCTTTAAAAATTTTGTTTATAAATAATTTCATTGGAATTGTTTTATCGTAGAGAAATAAATGGCAGACTTGCCTCTTATCATCATGGTGTCATCCGCACAATTTTGGTCTGGTCTGCGTCAATTCTTTCTGACTGGGCCTCAGGTGGCAATGGTTAGTTGGAGCTTTTTGCTCTATCTAGACTTAATACAGCTAAAATAATGAAACATACTAGGTACAGTATGTGACCCAAAAAAAACCTTATATTGCTGGAAAGCTCTTGAAGACCCCTGAGGCTGATCGGTTAAAGGTTAACATGGTTATGAAAAAATAAATTTCTGATTTTGACATTGATAGGTACCTCACAATGTTGGACAATATCTAGGCTATCTGAAATTGCATTTAAAAAAAATTAAAATGTGGTACGTTCACGGAACAGTCCATTATTGTCCAAGGGGTGAAAACAAGATGCGTCACGGACGGACATTTTAGTTCAAGTTCATCATGCTATATTTTTATGTTAATGTAACATTTTCAGAGTTTTGTGATGTAAAGTTGGTAGCTGACACACTTTTCCATCAAATAATATAAATATTTGGGAAAAAAGTTCTGGGGAAGTTATATCGCTAGACTTGCGTTAACATTTTGATGTTTTGCTGTCCGTCCGTGACACAAAAAAAGTTTAAAAGTTTTTAAACTAATTTCAAGGACAAAGTAAAAAAATAAAAACATAGTGAAGTATCTCCCTTATATGTATTCTTTCCTATGCAGGAGTATTAATTAATTAGGGCAGGCATAAATTAGTTAAATTTTTAATTAAAAGTTGTCACGGACGGACACAAATTTTGTCACGGACGGACACTGTTAGCTACTGTTCAGTTCTGAGCACACAAGCAAAGCTGAATACCACCCCTCTTACCATTAAATAAACTAGTCCATACAGGTATGCCCTTTATGTAAATGAGTAGGTTTGATACAGCAGTGAGCACATGTTATGATGCTCACCAGGTGCACTGTAAAATTACTTGAAGTCAAATGAAGTCATTTGCTTATTTGCGCATTTGTGAACCCTCAGCAGATCTTCTTGGTGAATCTGTAGTATAGATTGCGCTTGTTAACCTTACTGCCTGTTGTACATGCTGAAATAATGCTTGCAAATAAAAGGGGTAGCATGAGATCAGTTAAAAGACACTGTTTAAAATTGCCCCATATAATAAGTGTATGCAAAATAAAAGCAAGTACATGTAACAGCATTGAAATCAGAAAGTATCATTGGAGATGTTAGCACAAATTTAATTTTAAGCTTTGCACTATCAAAAGTTGCAGGCTTTTTCTTCATGAAACTTTGAAAATCTCAAAACACGGTTGGATGCCTACATGTATCCATTATCACTAACCTTTAATTACACAATTAATTGAACAAAAACTTATCAAAGAAGGGTCAAAATTGTTTTAAAAAGTTGTATCACAGCATACAGTCTTTTACACAATGAATCGAACAAAATTTATCAAAGAAGGGTCAAAATAGTTTTACAAAGTTGTATCACAGCATACAGTCTATTTATATGATGCAGCAGGTCTATCTCTTGCCATTTATGGTAAGAGGGCAGGATTCAGTTTGGCATTTGTACTCAGAACTGAATAATGTCCGTCCGTGACAAAATTTGTGTCCGTCCGTGACAACTTTTAATCACTGATTTAACTTATTTATTGACGCCATTGTTAATTAGTTTCATTTCTACATGAGAAAGGGGTATATAGAGGAGATAGCTCACTATGTTTTTATTTTTTCTCTCTTTCCTTGAAAAAACTTGTAAAACTTTAAAACTTTTTTTGCGTCACGGACGGACAGCTCTGCATCAAAAAGTTATCACAAGGGCAGGGTAATTACTTCCCAGAACTTTTTTTCTAAAATATATTTCTTATTTAATGGATAAATGTGCCATCTATCAATTTTTAATTAAAAAAATTGAAAATGTTTCATTAACATAAAATATGGCAAGGTCAACTTCTACTAAGAATGTCCGTCCATGACGCATCTTGTTTCTACCCCTTGGGCAATAATGGACTGTTCCGAAAACTTTTCCGCATTTTTTCTTCTTTTCGAATGCAGTTTCAGTTAGCCAAGATGTTGTCCAATATTGTGAGGTACATTTCAATATCAATATCAAAAAGTATTTTTTTCACACCAATGTGAACCTTTTTTTACCGATCATCCTCTGCTATCAAAGTGCCAAATTCTGCAACCTTTGAATATAACCATCACACTGGTTTTGGTATCTTGTGATCCTTTTTAATTACTAAGACTGAAAAATGATGACATACAATTTTTCTTACTATTTTGTAAGTATTTGATACCATTTTGTCATGTAAATAAGTGGCAATTTCAAAGTTCTTCAACATCTGTGTCCGTCCGTGACGCTAACAAATTTCCGTCTGTGACACAGTTTGTTACAGGTCTACCCTTCTCCTGTAAAAAATAAATCTGTTTTCAAATGCTGTGTATCAAACCATGTATCTCATTTACTATTTGACCTGGAAAGCTTGAGGAATATGGAATTGTTTAAATAGAAATTAAGAAGAAGTACTAAAGGTCCGGAGAACCCTATTACTATCTTGTCCGTAGGGTTGGAAAAAGACTAATATCTTGACTGCTTTTTATTACTAAGACTGAAAATTCATGACTTAACATTTTTCTTACTATTTTGTAAGTATTTGATACCATTTTTTCATACTAAAGTGTAAATAAGTGGCAATTTCAAAGTTTTTTATGTAGTTAACATTTGTGTCCGTCCGTGACGCTCACAAATGTCCGTCCGTGACAAAGTTTGTTACCCTACCCCTGTAAAAAATAAGAAATATTTTCAAATGCTGTGTACCAGTTATTCAAACCATGTATCTTACTTACGATTTGACCTGGAAAGCATTGGGGGAATATGGAGTTGACTAGATAGAAATGAAAAAGAAGCACTAAAAGGTAGAGAACCCTATTTCTATCTAGTCCGTCCGTGACACAAACATTTCCGTCGTTCTATTTTTAGTAACAAACCACACCTTATTTTTTTGTGTGTATTTCAATAAAGTTGATGATTCTCTATAACATTAAACATAAAAAGTTGAATAAATGTCAGTAGTTACTTTTTACAAACTGTTTTTCGCTCATGTTTTGCACAAACGTCCGTCCGTGACAAACCGATCAGCCTCCCCTTTATAATGACACCAAAATCATCTTTCTATGATAAAAAATAAGGAAGTTATGGTAGTTTGCTGTGTATCCGACTTTGTGACTGAATTGGCCTAATTACAGAGCTCCCAAAAATATTGTTGTTGTTTTATTTCTTGTTCAATTTTTATGAATTTGGTATCATTGGGAAGCTAAGAAAAGGATCAAACATTATAATAAATAAAAATTAATAAAATTAAAATAAATAAATAAATATAAATAAATAAATGGCCGTAAAAAGTTTATACAAATCTAGACATTTCAAAAAATCCGTGAAATCAAGTTAGTAAGACAGCATGAAAACAATTCTATCATGGTTAAATATCGCATCATTCTTGCATGATTTTTCACTTCATGAATAGTATGAATAGCATATAGCGGTCTGAAAAAAATACTGATTGTATCAATTTCTTTCAAATGTCACAATTTAACTAACAAATAATGACTAAACAATACTATCATAGTTTACAGAAGTATTTTGCACACCTTCACCGAAATTAATGATGGTTTTGATGACTTCTAGACTATGATGAATAGCTCTCTGTGTGTGAGCTATGAAATAAAAGCATCTGAGTCGGCGTCGGACATTTTCATCAATATTTTGTTTATTTGCTTCAGATATCATTTGTATTGTATAAATCTAGTGAAAAATCAGGACTCTTAGCGACCATGCTTTTAGGTAATTGTAGTAACTAAAAGTATTATTACTCAGGGTGATCCAATAATACATTAATTATATAGGGTGTCATCCCTAGGCTATAACACTTACAACCGCAACTGTACACAAGTGAACACACCCACAGAATGCTTTATAAATGTTTAAAATCAAAAAAATATGATGAAAAATTTCCTTAAATTGGAAGCAGATTTCTACATTTAGTCAAGTCCTTTGATGGTTTTTTTACGGAAAATACAGTCAAAATAAATGTATGAGTCAAATGTAAAAGAAAATCAAAATTTTGGATAATCGTCTGCAAATCTATTCTGCGCATCTCGTCTTGTCAGAAAACCTGCTCTACATGACCTGTATTTCTGAAGTTTTCCGATCACGCTTTGTAATGCGTTTGCAAATATGTTTTAGTAGTACTGTAGAATGGGGATACTTAGACCCTTGATGGTTAACTTTGGTCAACCAAAAAAAAAGAGATTATTTGTCAAATTTTGAGAAAAGTTTTATACAGTATAATTAAAACAACATATTACCTTGCTACATCATGATATTTATATCTGGAACTGGACCTAAACACACTAAATCTTCAGGTTTTTTCTTTATTAATAGGTATTTTTAGGATACCTTCCCCCTCCCCCAACAAATTACAACTGCCTCACCTATATGGTGTGTGTGTGTGTGGGGGGGGGGGGGGGGCATTCAGCAACTTTTATGTTGTGGTTGGACAGGCAATTTACCTATGACAAAACAATACCTAATTTGTTTTCATTTGCATTTTTAATTACAACACAGACCAGCAATAACTGGAAAAAGAAGCAAAAAGTGGGATCACTTTGGCCCTGTTTAAGTATAAGAAAAATTCAAAACAATAAATTTTCAACATTTACAGCCCAATTTATTTGTAAATGCTATTAAAAAGTCAAAACAAGCAATCTCATCAAAAATTAAATGATTTATCATACTTATTTTGAATTATATGTTGCATGTGCTATGATCTAGATGGAATAGCGCCTTATAAATATTAATTGATATGTTTGTTGCGTTATAAATGACTGACGAGCTTAAATATTGGGGGCGGGCCTTCTAATTCTTCAATTCTTGCATTGTCTGGTTGATCCAATGCTTATCCAATAGCCATGTGTTATTAGAAGAACAAAATAATCAGTTTTTGTGAGCAGTGCAATTTTGAAAATGAACATGTAGCTAATAGTCTAATTGCAAATTGACATTTTCGCTACATTGGTGGACAGTTCAATCAAGATCAATGTTTACTGTCTACTTATTAGTAATGGTAATGATATTTACCAGACCCATTACAAATTTGAGAGAGATTAATAAATTTCAGCAAATATTGACATTATGCAGTGACACGGAATTAGGAAATTGGCATTTAAACAGGGTATATTTATACATTTTGGAACAGGCTGTAAGTAGTTCATCAGTCAAATAAGATCTGATATTTAAATTAGTTCAAAATGAAAATAGTAAATATTTACGTACGTCAAAAACAACCCACACGTTTGTTACATGGATCATGCCAGACAGGTAATAAGGTGTAAGAAAATTACATTTATTTAACCCTAACCTTACCAGAGGCCACAGCATAGCTGCTGTGCCATATGCTTCACGATTCCTGTGGCACGATCCGGCAAGCTGACAAATGGTCTCGAAAAAGTACACCTTTTCTACCTCCCCTGTTAGCGGCCCGGTTGTGGGCCCGGTTGTGGTCCCCGGCGCGGACGAACAGTGATCTTTCCCAACAAATTTGACCCGTTTTTTCTCCGCTGATAGCTTAATTGTCAATAACCTGATTAGGAGGTTAGGGATAATATTGAATGGCTTTGAGTTTGATGCAAGAATATATTCCACACACATAAAAACAATTTTTTTTGAAGACTAGTGCAATATTTTTATATCGAGTGAAGGTAAAGTCATTTATGTACATCGCTGATCTTAAAGTTAAAGTTTGCATGCAGCCCAGTATGTATTATTGGCCAGTGGTGTAGCTAGGTTTTTCATAGGGGGGGGGGGCGGTGATGAGAAATGAAAGCAAACCGACAAGGACTTTACCAGAAAGTAAACTTTTGAGAATTGCTGCAGAGTCAGAAACTTGGGGGGGGGGGGAGTTATGACGTGGTGAACCCCCAAACCGACGCGAAAAAATGAGAAAAACAAGAATTCAATAACCAACCGTGCCAATTTCGACCGACACGACTCTGATATTGGGGGGGGGGGGGGGGGTCGCCCCCTGCCCTATGCCACTGTTATTGGCCCTAATTTAGTAAAAATATTATTATTAATTACAATAATTGTTTATTAATTATTCAAGTTAATAATAATTACTTTCAATGTAAATTGTAAAATAAAAATCACAAATAAAAAGCCCTACAGACAGCTTTGCTACCTTGCAATATTGCTCCCCCTGATTAACATCCTCCTGATCCTCCTCGCACAAACTGCTAATTAAATACTAATTGGTTGAATGTTTGTAAGAAACGTTTTGAAACACATTTTTGATGTTAATTGTGTTGCTCTGACCACAAGCTTTAATTTGATACTAAATTCAACAACACACCTTGAGAAAATGTTAACAAATGTACCCAAAAGTGTCACGCAGATGTAACATCTCCACCGTTGTACCGGCCCAATTTTAAAACGCATCGCCAACTATCTACCCATCAATGATCTACATCACCAGAAACCCAACAACAGGATTGTGAACTGAGCCTAATTTAAAGGATCCGTTTTTAATACCTGAAACTACCTGTGTCCTCAAAAGGCACACGAATCAGGTCAATGCATTCATAACAAACTACCGAGGGTTTAAACTCATCCACAGTGGTGTTAATTATGCAAAGCCATCGAGTATCTTATGCACATAATATGCACATAGTGAATTTCCCTTCCTACTGTTAAAACACTTGAATTTCGCTAGTTACTGTAAAACAAGTGAATTTCGCGAGCAATTTCATTATGCGAATTTCGTGAGAAGCTCAAATTTGCAAAATGATATTGCCATGAATTGATGTGTGTGAAGATGACAGTAAGTGGTAGAAATGTTACGTTCTCGAAATTAAGTTACCACGAAACTAGTGATGATTAGCAATTCGCGAAAAACGGTTGCCGCGAAATTAACTTGTTTTACAGTATTTTGCTTATTTTTCAAGGAGCTTCAGTTCGCTTTTAAGTTGAATTAGATTGAAGACTGTTACTGTTGTAGAAATAATAGGCATAATTATACGACGGGACGGGTATTAAACAAATTATAAATATTTTAAACAGGTTCGCCGTCTGTCTCTTTTCTATCCACGACGGCGAACCTGTTTAAAATATTTATAAACTGTTACTGTTGTAAACTTTTATGTAGACAGAATTTCATATAAAATGCTTTAAATTGAAGAAATTCATTCAAATTTATTTTGCCTACAAATGTAGAAGGAAATGTTTGGCTAATTCTCTTAAGGGGGCTGTCAAGTGTCGTTTTATGAATTTGTCAAGCACTGTAACTTTCAAACTATTTATGTGTTGTACATAAAAGTATACACTTTTTTGAATGAAATGAGTCGGGGAATCCATTTTTCGTATCAAAAATCGTGATTTTTATATTTTTGCCCAAAAATGCCTCTTTTTTGCCTAAATTTTATTAACAACCGAACAAAATAATTTTTAGGTAAAAAATTCTAAAATTTTACAGAAAGCATCTTAATTCAATTATCTAGGAAGTGTTTTTTTTTTTTTGCCTTTAAAATTTTTAGTTTTGAAATTATTGACCAAAAAGTGCTAAAAATGTGAATTTGGGGATAAAATATCTCAAAACCTTCCTAGATAATTGAATTAAGATGCTTTCTGTAAAATTTTAGAATTTTTTACCTAAAAATTATTTTGTTAGGTTGTTAATAAAATTTAGGCAAAAAAGAGGCATTTTTGGGCAAAAATATAAAAATCACGATTTTTGATACGAAAAATGGATTCCCCGACTCATTTCATTCAAAAAAGTGTATACTTTTATGTACAACACATAAATAGTTTGAAAGTTACAGTGCTTGACAAATTCATACAACGACACTTGACAGCCACCTTAATGGATTATGGAAGTTGTTCTGAAAGTGTTAATCAATGGAGAGGGGGGGGGGGGGGGGGTGGTGAGCTCATATTTTATTAAGTGCATCATGTGCCCGTCAACCAATACTTTTTTGTCTGTTAGTGTCATATCAGTGGATAAGCTGGATTCTGATAGCTACAAATTGCACACTTTCATATTCAAGTGCCCCCTCCTCCAGAGTACTTCCTTTCTCAGAGTTGTGTACATATATGTTATGTGTGTGTGTTTTACTGTAAAAGTAGACGGGTTACATTTATTTTCACGCTTTTCACACTAAAATCAGCAATCGCGAAAATAAAAATGTGTGAATATTCATTTTTGTATGTAGGTCTATGTAAGGAAGCTCAAAATCTCAAATATAAAAACAAGCAAAAAAATTCAAAATGTGCAAAGCGCGAAAAATTACATGCACAAAAATGTCCACTTTTACAGTGTATCATTTGTAATTGGGTACTTACATTATATGTACACAACTTCTGAATTGTCTATTTGCGATTCATTTCATGTACTCCAAGAAAACTTGCTTCATTCAGTTCAATTTTATCATTACATAGAAATCCAAGAAATAAACCCAGTGAAATACACTCACTGTCATATATGAGGGCCTCATCTTCGATTGGTACATCATTTTTGTGAAAATGGCAATATGCAGTTTATTTTTTACACCCATCAATTCATCAAAAATAGGTTAAAAATACAAACATTCATTGGCAAGAGGATTAAAATACAATCCTTGTTTTGACACACAACTCTGTTATGACACACATTTTAGTATCACTACCAAGACAGAGCCCAAGACTGTTATCATTTAATTACATAAATTTGCGATCCTATTTGTTACCTTCTTTACTAAAATATTGCTTCAACTATAATTTTCATAGAATCATAATACAACCAGTCATTGCTTAAGTGCAAAACCCAATCAATTGTTCAAAAAGCTATGCATGCATATAATGTTAATATAAATCCCCCATCTATATTTTTTGTTCATCACAAGAATAAATATGTAATATTCTGACTTGTATTTATTCCCCTGTTTTTTACTCCCAGGTTCCACACATGTGCAGCATACACGGTTCAAGTTGATTGGTTCTTGTTCCCGTATGCAATACATGCATGTATGAGTTGAGTGGTCGTCGAACAGTGCATGCTGTCCGTGGCAATCAGGCAGCAATCTTATATACCTCTGATACCAATCAGGAATTGGGATAACCATCGCTGTCAACCGTCAAAGATTCTCTCTCTCTCTCTCTCCCTTAAGTTCACCGACACCTTCACTATCCCGCTGGATCATTGAGGCATATCCCGTCAGGAAATTGACAGTACACAACGGCCCGGTGACATGCGTACTGAGAACAGCCAACGTAAGCCTGCTTGACTTGACAGCCACTGCTTCTAAAGGGAAATCTTAATAAGTCAAATGTTATATAGCACTTAAGGAAATTTAACCAGGATTAGATATTATGCCGAGTGTTGTTAACTTGCTCGATAAGTTTCTCAACAGCAATGACGGTGTACTGTAAGAGCTAACATAGAAAGGAGCTAGCAGGACAGAGTAGAGGGGCACTAAGCAACGAAACAGCCACCACACACAGCAATCTTTTTTGGCTTTGTGGCGGTGAAACAGGGCGAGGTGTTAACAACAAACTGGACTTGTTCGATAAATGAGTACACATAGTATAAGGGAATATCTATGGAATTTGTCTTCCAAATACAAACTGAAATCTTCAATTATGGCAGAGGTCCGGTTAAATGTTTATGATATGGTAAGTACATGTTTTTATCGGGAATCGTTTTTTTTGGTCATTTTTGGGGGATAAATGTTTGTTTGGAATGGACACTACTTGATGCTTATAGTGGTCAGTGGTGGCACTACAGGGGGGGGGGGGGGGGTTGGCCTTCCCCCCCAAAAAATAAAAATCAATTTAGTTAAAATTAGGAGAAAGAATAGACAATTTTAGCATAAAGGCAAATGTTGACAATTTTAGCATAAAACAGCTAAACTTTGTGCTAAAACATTTTCATACCATATTATTCAGTATTAGACCACATTGGACAATTTAAGCGTAAAATGGAACAAAAAACGTGCGCACATAGCCAGGATTTCTTTTTTTACATGTGGGGTTTGGGGCTGGAAGGTTTTTGAACAAAAAGAAACCTTTTTTTTAATTTTTGCCCTAACTTACCCCAGGTTTGGCCAGAACATCGAATTAAAGTGTACAACGTAAAGCTATAGGCTTCACTACAAACTTTTGATATTCTATTTTGTGATGACATTGTATAAATCTGAATAAAAGTAGTGAGCCAGGTGTGAGCAAAAAATGACCTGAGCATTAAGTAATTGTAACTATGACCTCATTTTAGGATATTTAAATGATATAAATAACACTTTCAATTAGAACTGCCAAATATTTAAATCTCTTGAGTATTATTAATAGCCCCAAATTATACAAAAATTATACACAAATTGCATATTTAATCTCAAGTGGTAGACATGCTGTAATTTATACAATTTTACTGAGTTGAGGTCAATCACCTTTTACCTCTCAAACTAAGCCCTAGTAGTATTACAATGTACATGTACAGTCATATAGACTCTACTGGTTTTAACACTAGTTAATGAATGGTGGAATTGAGATGGCTTTTTTCAGTGACATAGCTAGGTTTTTCATTGGGGGGGGGGGGGGGGGGGGGCAGTAACTTAGCTAGGTTTATTTTCGACTTTACACCTATTTTTTGCACGATTGAGCTACATTTTGGCTCTAAACAAGCTTGTATCAAAGGATATTGCCTTTTGGGAAGACATGCGCAAGTAGCTCGTGAACATTTTTCGTGTACTTTTGGCCATCATAATTACATGATTCCTTTGGTCAAATGAACCGACAGTGCCAATCTCAACCGACACGACGTCAATATTGGGGACGCGGTCCCCCCCCCTCTGCCTACGCCACGGTGGGGGGGGGGGGGGGGGGGGGGGGGATTCAAAGTGCACTGTTAAGGACTTTACCAGGCTGTCAACTTTGGAGAATTGCTGCCGAGTCAGAAAGGTGGGTGCCCGTCGAGTCAGAAACTTGGGAGAGGTGTGATGATGATGTGGCGTCCCACAAACTGACGAAAAATATCGACATGCCAATCTCAACTGACACAACTCGGATAATCTCCCCTCCCCCTGACTACATCACTGGCTATTTTTATGTACAATAAGCCAGCAAAGGGTTGGGGTGGTTCATTGGCATTCCGATGGGAAACACTACTTTGGTGGAATTTGGTCACCAAAAAACACTCTTGACGCTTGAAATAATCAACATCTTTAACACATTAATGTGTCTTGCCTCGCCGTACTATACATAGCTCATTGCCTGTAAGCATCCACAAGTAAGAGGAGTGCTTATCAAAAGTGCAAGAGCCGGCCGGACGGGATACGATTAATGCTGTTCATCAGACATCTGATAGCGTTTTTACCGAGCATATGCCGCGGGACAAGATCATTTGTACACATTTGACTTACGCTGATGCATACCTGAGGTAACACCGAGTGCTCATATCGCTTTAGGCATTGAGTTTGGTGAGATGGGAAACTACTTGTATTGCATTTTTTAAATCCCTCTGAAGGTAGTTTAGTTATTTGTGCACACTTTTTATGGTGATTTTGCTATTTTGTGTTCCCAGATTTGCAAAGAACTACATGCTTTTGTTTGTTTGTGCGATAAAATAAATGTAGCATGAACCCCCCCCCCCCTCCCCCAACAAACATTACATACAAGTACCATTAAAATTAGGACAAAATGTTTCAAACTTGCTTTTAGGTATAGATTTAAAATTCAGAGAATTATCCTATTTTAGGAATTATGGTGTGACACTGCTCTTGAATACACAATTTTTTCTGTCTCTTTGATTAAAAAATGAATTGCCTCTACAATAACCTAAAAGCCACTTCTGATATTACAATTTTGGGAATCTTTCTATTTTAGAGCGACAATTGTGACACTGCTCATAAATACGCAATTTTTTCTCCATGTCTCTTTGATAATAAAAAATAATTGCCACTTAAAAATAGCCTAATAGCCACTTCCTATATGGCACAATTCAAGTTTAATATTTGGAGAATTATCCTGTCGTATATAAATACGCAATTTTCTCTTAGATGTCTCTTTGATACAAAAATTAATTGCCCCTTCAAATAGCCTAGTAGCCACTTCTGATGGCAACATTCAAGTACACAGGTAAATAATGATCCTCTCTGGGATTACACGCTTTAATCTCAGTGTCCCATTTGTGGTTCCCATGGAGACAGACCATTTATCACACCATAGATTGTCATCACACCTTGCTCTCTGATGACCAGTTATCACTCATTCCGGAATTCATTCTGATAGCAGCGAGGGGCTTGTTAAAGTCTTTTTGTGACTTTGTATCCTCATATGGCTTGATGAATTATTGGAAATGTGCAAATTTAGTAGGGAGTGAAGGAGCAAAATAGGGTCCAAAATATGGTCACTTTTCACCCATCTCAGAAAAAATGTCCTTATTGAAACCTATTTTTGGATTATTTTTTTTGAACTTTGTAATTTAAAAGAAAAATTCCACACTTTTTTACAGAAATAAAAGCAAGGCATATTTTGGCTCACCTACATAGTGTTCTGGTCATCGTCATCGACATGGGTATTTGTATGAACATGTCGTATCTTTGGGATAGACGTCAACACCACTGTCTTTGTTATAGTGATAAGATTCACACGCCATTGAAATATGGGTTCACACCAAAAGACAGAAGTTTGTATGCTTTTATGTTTTTACCCAGACTTTGTATTATGCATTTTGAATATGAAATACCACTGTTATTGCTTCAGCATGAGTGGGTTGGCTCGCATGTAATGACTTATATTAATGGTGCCCAGGTGTGTGTTTTATAGTATTATAAAAAAAAATCATATGCTTGAATCAACCCGTAAATATTTTCAAAAATGCGGAACATAATAAAAAATAGCCTAAAGAGGTCTTTGACGTGTCTCATAAAAAGAGTAAAATATTTTACTTTCAGCTTTAAACAGTATGTAGAGACCTGATTCTTAACCATCATCAGTTGTGATATGGTCACTAAATTGAACTGCTGACAATGATTGATTGTAATATTTTGCAATGTATATCATGATGAAAGGCAAGGAACCAACCCTGTATTACGGGCCCGACCGACCCAATTTGTGCGCTTTTTAGGGAAGAATTGTTTTAGAAAAAGTAGAGAAAAAAATCCAGATTTTTGTGACATTTTAGGTTATAATATTTTTTTTTTTTAATTAAAATTTAAAAAAAAAATTAAAATTATTTTTAAAAAAAAAATTAAAAAAAACAGACCGACCAACCTTACTTAACAGGTCCGTCCGCCTGTAAACAGGGCGGTTTTTTTCATCGCCTAAAAATATATTTTCTATTGTGATAGGAGGAACTTCAAATGACACCATCATTTATTTTTAAAATAATCTGCTGCAATGTCTGATACATGGGTTGGGTTGGTATTCATTTGTATTCAGTTCGGTTACATTTTTGGGGATTGAAGCGCGGTTTCACTCCATTTCTATCAAATTTCAAGACGTCATTCAGGGAATCAAAACCAATTCTGTATTCATTTGTACAATGTACATGTACATTCATAATTGGCATCCCTCATCTATTTTTGTACATTGCCTGAATAAATATTGGTGACGTATGTGGACATCCAAATGACCTTTTGAATACACACATGCCAATTAGTCTTCCATTCAGTCATCAAGGATATGATGACATCACACAATGACATCTCATCATACCCTATGTGTACATGTAAGATAAATGACATCATTATGAACAATCATGGATTGAAAATGGGACAATTTTCGATCGACATTTAATTTTTGTGCACCATATACTGTAGGGTGATTGAAGAAAACACAACCAGTGGCGTGTCCAAGGGGTGGGGGGGGGGGGGGGGGGGGGGGGGGGGGTGGTTCTTTCAGTTGAATTATACCCATTTGGTTAAATTTGGGGGAATTTTAAGTGGCTTCACTCAATTTCTATCCACTTTCAAGACGTCATTCAGGGAATCAAATCCAAATTGGTATAAAAATAGCAAATTCCCTGTCTAGCAAAACCTTGAGAATACTTACTTAAGTAGGGCCAAAAAAAGAAGTTTGTCTCAGAAGACCGCACACATAGCTTTTCAAATTCGCATTTCAGCACATAACTTCCCCCCCCCCCATTTTTTCTTTTAAAAATGATGCTTCTTCAAATTTTTATTTCACAAAGTGAAGTACCATATTTTATATGTACTGTATCAGCTTCATTTCCTTGCCTTACAAGAGTAAAATTGCCATGTACTATAGAAGTTCAACAGTTCAACAAAATATGATTTACTATATGGTAGTGTACATTTCACAGAGTCTGTCTCATGTTGATAAAAGGGAAAAGGATACCACATTGCGTGCACCACATTGCGTGCGCAATAGCGCATAGCATTTTTTACTATAAAAAAAAGCACATTTCGCATAGCCTTTGTTCAGGTTTTTTCTGAGACAAATTTTTCTGTTGTTGCCTAAGCACCATTTTAATATCAATACAATACAATGTAGAAGTTGTTCATGTTGATTAAATGATGTGCATGTATGCAATATGTATGAAAATTAATCTTTTGAACACCATCTATGTAATTGCAAAATCCAATAATGCTTTAATATGCACTGTCTTGAAAATCCTTGATAAAAATGATAACAATTCACATTTGTACAACAAGCAATTAACTGTGGCTATTATTAGCAAAGAGTTTTTTACTGAGTTGGGCAGACAATGCAAAAGACGAAACAAAACAAAAAACCAACAAACCCTTTTTGTGATGTGATTTTGAAAGTGTCATACAGACTGTCCACCGCCCCCCCCCCCCCCAAAAAAAAAAATGACAAGCCAAAATAACACCCCTAAAATGCCCAACAGACTGACCAAATTTCAAAGATACATTTTGTTGTTGTTGATGCATGTTGTAATGTTTATATTTTAAACCTAGTACCCAACACTGTAATTTTGTTTGTGTTTGTACTTCTAGTATTGGACAAATGAATACACAACCACACTAGGATTAGGAGTCTTCCATGCCGGGGTAGTCATCTATGGTAGAGGTATGTATATGTACTTGTAAACATTTAAATGGTAGGTTCATATACTCTCATCGTTAGGCATATGTCGATGTCGACAGATAAAATAGTCAACATTGCTTCAACTCCGCCACAAATAGCTTTAAAATGTTGACCAGATAAGGCTGTATACATAAAATTATCCATTCAAAGGCAAAGAATTACCCCCCCCTTGCTGGAGACAATTTTTATTTTATTTTAAATGAACTTTTTTATTTATAAACATGTACAAGTATGATAAAGCACTATACTCTATCCTATTTTATATTGTATCCTATTTTATATTGCATAACTTTTAATAATATCAATATCAATAATATCACAATATCTATGATAAAATGTATAATTTGTATTTGTCAGGCTATCATTGTAGGGCAGGGACAGCTGACAGTTAACGACAGAATTGTATTGTGTTGCTACACAATTAGATAGTTTTATGGATTTTTTATTGCAAAATCCATATTTCCCGCTGACATATGGGGATAATTACAGGAAAAAGGTTTTTCTATTACAATATCAGCGGACATCATTTCCACTGTTTGCTGCAGCTGCACAAGCAGAATTCTTTCATAAATTATCATAATTCAAACTTTAAAAATGGAAAAATAAATGGAAAATTGAATTTTTTTAAAAAAAAATTTAAACGGTGAAAAAAATATATCATCCAACCCTCAAATGATTATGATAGCAGATTCTACAATTGGAAGCAGAAATTCCTATTATTCAAGCCCACATAACATTATTATTATTATTCACTTCATTACAGAATATGGCTATGGCGGTCACCCGTTTCCATTCACCGGTATATTTGAAATAGACCCGCAAGACGTAAACGATTTAGGCGAGCAGTTTAGATTCAAGTAAGTCGGTCATAGAGATACATTGGGGTTGTCCATTATTTTCTCCATTTTCAGTTATGTACAAAACATACGTAACAGGAAGGCAGGGTACATTTTTACTGAAAACAAAGTGTGTGTAACTTCAATGGTGATTTAAAAAAAAAGTGCATGGGGGTTCAAAAGTTATGGGGATAAGTTTGGATGACCCCTAATAGAAACTCAAATTTTGGCAAAGCATGGCGGTGCTCAACCGGTCAGCTCATGTTCTGAATACGCCGATCATTTCCTCTTTTATTGGTCGATCAGTTCACCGAGAACCGATTTAGTGCGCAAGTAACTGCAATGTCTATAATAACGGGAAATTTCTCTTTTGTGTGTTGCTGTACATAGAGTAAATATTTCTAAGTAGTAGTAGCATTTGTGTAATTAACAAAGCAGATTATAACAAGTGAAGCAATTTCAAATATTTTGAATAAAAAATATAATTATTTGCTCTTTTTATTTATCATGTTTACCTGGTCCTAGTCTCTAAGGACATATGTCAATCAAGTCATTTTGCGAGTGGCATGTCCAGAACGACCATGTGCGTTGAAGCTTTGCACACGCCACGCTGGGTTTTCCCACAATTACATTGCGAAATAAATTAAACTTAATACACTCGCATCAAGTCTGCGTACGGCAACTGAAACTTGTTGCCAGTCTAGCGTAAATATTGTGTAGCCGACCGGTGGAATTTACGATATAACTTTCTAGAAACGTCATCGTAAATATTTTAAGAAGTAAGAAGATGAGTTTGAGAGGAATTTTAACAGAGAAATGACGACTTGATAAGCTTTATAAATTGCGTTTTCATACTAGTGATTGATCGGTTCATCAGATTGGTAGAAGAAGGAATTTTTACCGATCTCGTTCAGATCCCGATAAGCTTTATAGCGGGCCGATTCGGAAACTCCCGATCTGATCGGTTAGACACTACCTACCTCCACACTTTGTGTTAGGGTTTGCAACACTGAAAGTTCCTTCATGGTATGTACATATAGGTGCTGCTGCCTATGACTTCTTAGTATAGAGAAGAAATCATTTAAAACATTGCAGCAACACGCCACTTTGTTTACGCATTTAAAAAAAGTTCTTCTCTACATTGTATGTCTACTATTATAGTTTACTTAGGGGTTCAATAAGGTTTCGGAGTTGTTTATCTTGAATCGACAACGGTAAGACGGGTTTATTTTGCGAGGGCAGCTTTAGCTGCCCGAGCAAAATAAACCCGTCTTACCGTTGTCGATTCAAGATAAACAACGACGAAGACCTTGTTGAACCCCGTTCAACAACGACCAAACATATTTACATCATTCAAATGTGAATATCGTTTTGGATAATTAATGAAAACAAGTACAAAACTTGTTTTAATAGGCTCAGTAATTTGACATTAAAAAAATAGCTGCTCTTTAAAAATCGAGAAAAAAAAGTTTACGTTTATTATAATTAGGCCCTTATTTGGACATCGTCCGTTCCCCGTAAATGGGCGATGGAACTTCAGAATGGGTTGGGTTACAAAAGGTAAACATGAGAGAAGACAAATTATTTCGCAAGTAATTGTGAAATTAAAAATATTTTGTAAATAGCATTTTATTCACACACCACCTTAATAACATTCAGAGAAAAATTAAATCAAGAATGCGTTAATTTACACAACACATTTTGATACATGTTTATAGAATATTTGTATAAAATCAAAACACACCCCTCCGTTTCAATAGTGGTACGGTCCTGTAGATCAAAGCGAACACATTTCGCCGCGATGATGCAAAAAAAGGCGATTCTCTTGTGCTCAGGTAGCGACGGTTCGGCTAAAATTGTGGCTTTAGAAGTGATCCTTTACATATGGCCCTCGCCAAAAATATTTTCCTCAGGGATATAGCTACATTTCGGTATATAAAGTTATTTGCTAACTTTAAGGATTGCATGGCGAAATGCATTTATACGCCGAAAAAATGAACAAATTTTGCGAACATTTTTCCCGACATTCTTGTTTGTTTACAATTTGCGGTTTCCAAATAAGGTTCGCTATCCTAGTTATTTGCATATGAACAGTGGGTTTATCTCAAATCAACAACGCTTTGTTACTGTACTAAGGTATGGGGGAGTTGTTGAAATGTCTACATACAATGACGCTGCGACATTCCGCGCCATATTGCGCCATGCGAGAATTTCGGATTATAGAACACGTTCACAGTATTCGGACTAAAAAAACGTTATTTATTTTTCGGATTAGAGAACCCTTTTCATTTTCGGATTATTAAACCTTCGGATTGGAGAACCTTAATTATTTTCGGACTATAGAACCTTCGGACTAAAGAACTATTGGACTATTAGACATGTCACCGTTTTGTATTTTGGTAACATCATAATAAAATTTGCTTAAGATTGCCATGATAAAAATAGCATGAACACCAGCTTCGATTAGTTCTTGTCATAACACTTTATCATCAATATTGTGTGTTGTGTTTTGTGCACAATGAAATGTTCACCTTTTTTTAGAAGAATTAAATAACGTGCAATTCAATACCTAGGCTCAAATAGATCATATAAAAATACGGTAAAACCACTTGATATCGTGAGGGATTGAATTTTACGAGGGAAAAATGTCCACCATCCAACATGATTTGGATAAATTTGAACAATGGGCTACAGAGAATCATATGAATTTAAACCCGACCAAATGCATGTTTATGGATGTCACCTTTGCGATGGATTCACCGATACTTACCCCCCTCCGTTTGTATGATCAAAACCTTCATTGCACTGACATGGTGAAGATTCTGGGCATAAAAATTGCTAAAGATCTGAAATGGAACACCCACATTGGTGACATTATGAAACGTGCAAGTGGATGGCTATTTATGCTTAACATCCTAACAGGGTTGTAGCTAGCCACATTTGAGTGCCGGCTAAAATCTCACACATTTATCGCCACACTCTGGCATTCTCAGCCATTTTGTGGTATTTGATGTACATTTACTCAATTTTTGAGTCTTAGAGCTGGTTAATTTGCCTGAAAATTGTTGTGAGTGCCGGTTGTTTAGCCTTAGTGCCAGTCGCTACCGACCGGCACCGACCAGTGTAGCTACATCCCTGCATCCTAAAACGGCAGGGGCCAAGTGTTAAAGACCTGGTAATTATAACAATCTATGTTGGTTTTGTTCGCCCCCTTCTTGAGTATGCTCTACCAGTATGGCATCCTGGACTGACAGAAAATCTCCACTATGATTTGGAGCGTATTCAGAAGAGGGCGTGTAGAATCATCTTAGCTTTTAACTACATAGGCTATCAGGATGCCTTAATAACATGTGCTATTCCGGAACTCAGGAACCGTAGAGACCAAATTTGTTTAAACTTTGCTAAATCACTTATAAAATCTAATGAATTCCGTGGTTGGTTACCAAAATCTAGAGATGAACAAGTGCATAATATGACTCTCCGTAGTGCTCACAAAATAACTGTTCCTAAAACACGTACCCTGCGTTACGCTTGAAGCTCAATTCCATACATGGTCAAACTCTTAAATCATACATTATAGTTCTGTTTCCAATCGGGGGTGGGTTGTTGTGTTATGCATGCTTAGTTATTTCTATGAATATATATTGTTTCTATTGTTCTATATATTACATATTGTAAATATTGTTGTAATTCAGCATTTTGCTGCGATAATGATATGTTTATTAAACCTTGAATTGGAAATTGGAAATTGGAATTGGATGTGGATTCGCGAAATTATATTCCAACTAAAGTGACAATTTCCCATTGAAAGTAACATAACAGTAACATTTCTAGATTCACAAAATTAAATGCCCGCTAAAAAAAGAAGTAATTTTCAATTCGCGAAAATAAAGTATCCGCAAAATGATTGTGTATTACAGTAAGACTTTAAAATGGTTCACGCGAAAATTAGTGCTGATGTTGTCCGGTAAAATGTCATTGCACTGTAGCTGACACGCTTGTTGTAAGTACGTGACATGACTTGAGTTAAATCAAACTATAATGATGTGTTTTTAGAGCAAATGACAATAATATGTAAATACCCGTCTCGTAACCCGTCTGCACTTACGTTCATTATGAGCTGCAGTTGACAGGTTCTTAGGCAAAATCAAAATAATAATGTTTAGCGTCCCCTCACGCTTCCTTTTTTGGGGGTCCGCTTCAATTTTCGTCTTTTTCTTTATTTCAGTCAACTCTTTTACAAGGTATTTGTAACCAGCCGTGGCAGCTATTAGAAAAGCACCTCGCTAAATATCAATCAATTCAATATTAAGAAAGCGCAATCTCTATGGGATATAGCCACGAACCGTTAACTCTAGGTACAGGTGAATTATTAAGATCTCATTAGAGAGCTCAACTTAGTGAATGCTTCCGGCCTGTGCAGCTAAAGCCGTCGTAATAAGTCTTCGTAGAGCCCCTGAATGTTTGGGTTTTTTTCTTCTTCATGTGACTATATTTTTTTAGAAAAGTTGGAGTGACTGTTTAATCAAACATACATATTTATATTTATGGCTAATTATAAACGTTTTTTTCTGAGTTACAATAGTGATATTAGCGCCAATTACTTCAAAATCATGGTTTCTAGGTAAATAGTTTATATCAGCAGTTTATTTGACTCAATAGTTTGGTGGTGTATGAATTCCTGCTTGTAGTTTGATTAGAATACATGCATATTTTCTATTCATTTAAAAAATAAATAAGATTTCTAGTATTACTGAAGTGCTAAATATATTAATAATTTTGTTGAAGAACAAAGAATTGATATGGACAAAGGTAAATTAGTAAATGTAACTACAAAACCCTGTACAATGGCTTTAAGCATAAATACTCGAGAGAGAGAGAGTGCTGCTAGTCTTGATGATGTGGTCTAGCTTCCCACTCTCTCACCAAAGAAAATTTTAAAGACAGCACCACAATGCATTGCATTTTTGCAAAACGCCGTAAATCTGGTCCCCGATTCATCTCGGTTCCCATAGACATATGCACAAAACTGGGCTTCATAGCGCCATCATCGTACGAGCTCTTAGATTCTTGTTTACATCAATAAATAAATTAGTTCTGAGTGTTCCTTTTTCTTACTTCTAAAACCTAAGAGCTCAACTAGTAAACAACTTACGTGTACTCACAGTTATTGGAAAACCAAAAAGACAGGGCAACCATCGATATTTTCCGATACGTGTCATGCGTGACAGAAAGCCACGATATCTATCTCGGGATACAAAGGTCACTGATATAGCGATCATATTGATACGAGTATCGATAAGGAGAAATCGTGGGGAAAAAATCTTGAGTTGGCGCAGTGCATTGTGGGTGCGACGTTAACATCTTCTTTGCTCTCTCTCTCACATTGCCCATGGCTATATATGATGCTTGTCACATCTTTTAAATGGTTCTATAGATCAATTTATGTAACATTCAAGCCCTTACTTTGTACTCAAATACTGCTCTCCTGTTGCTATCCAGTATTAAAGACTAAAACTGATAGTTAAAGGCATCCCTGTATCAATCCCCAAATGAGCTGCTCCTCCACACACAGCGATTATGGGATATAGTGGAATAATTCATGAGTTTGTCCCCGTAGAGGATCCCTTAGATAACAGGCTTCAAGCTAACCCCCACCCCTCCCTTGTGCCTCTTCACTTGATAAAATGTTTAGTACTTAAGTACAGATCAGGAGGACTGTGTTCTGTATTAACAAAAACAGTATTAAGACATCTGTCATCCCCACATTCATTCACCTGCCTGACTTATCTTACATAATCGGTTTTTATCTCTCCGCACGGAAAAGTAATCCATGGGTAGGTGTGCGATTATGGCCTCACACACATGGTTTTGACCCCACCCACACATCATGCATTTGATACACAGTGCGCGTGTTGCCGCCCCTTCGTCCTTCTGTATTCATTCGCTGCTGATTTGGAACTGATCAAACTATAATCTGATTGCCCCCTTCCTTTGGGAGATTAATTCAATTCTTAAAATCGTGCAGCAGTTAATAATACAAAAAAAATGTATTATAACAAGGAGTTAGTAATTCTACGTCACCACATTTTTCGTTTTAAAGAAAAGACATCTTATATAGTTATGATCAGAGTGAATGAAAAACACGGATATCTGGAATCGTGAGAATAATTTGATGAACCCCTGTAGCTGTGATTACGAAGAATATGTAATGTATAATAGACCACAGTGGAGTTGGTGATTAATGTTTGCTCAGATCTATGATTGTGAAGCAGGTCTTGATAAATGAGTCACACTCCAGCAATCCATTTACATTTGAATTGTCAGTATTAGGACAAAATGGTGACTATGTATTTTAAATTAGTGACCCTTGATTATTGTATCGGTGAAGTGATAAAGGCTACCAAAGGGGACAGTCTGGTAGCTTTTCCACAAGTGGACAGCAAGCAGTGGAGAGGGGGGGGGGGGGGGGGGGGCACTCAAATAAGCTTCTTTAACAAGCATGGATTGAGCCACTTCCATGAAACACTCTTTGATATAGTAACATCCCTGATATTCAGGGTGAAAATGAGACCATTTATGGTGGCACAGCCCTGTAACCACCCACAAGTACCCCTCCCTCCTCCCTGAATTAACCACCGAGCTTCTACTTCTAAAGGTTCCAAAGGAGTTCCGCTAAGATCCTGGCGCAATTTCCCAGAAGCAGAATGTGACGACCGCATCATCAAACTTGGCATAATTAGCTGTGCACAATGCCTTGTCAATGTCATCATTGACTGAGCTACCCACCGGATAAATGATCTTTTAATTACAATTTACCAACTTCAGATTTCGGAACTAAACCTCTTGGTGAAATTATGAGATTGGGTAATGGACTGACATCAATGGGACCCGCGATTCGCTTGAGATTAACCTCCTTCATTAACTTGTCCCGGGCCGCTGAAGGTTTATGATCCACTGATTTCAAATGTGGTCCCTCCCTTGAACATCTCTCGCCTTAAAAGCCCCCAATTTAAAGCCTTTTGAAAAACCTCTTTCTTGTTTGGATTTTAAAAAATGCAGAATCCATTTAACAATATTGCACGGTGACATTTGTCATGTTTTATACAACAGAAATAAATCTACAATTCCATACCCAAAGTTTCACTTTACAAATCCCCTTCCACGGGACTATGTATGTGACCGACTCATCACGAAAATAAAAGACAGCACAATGAGGGGAATATGAATATTGAGTTATTGATATCATGATAATGTGCATAAGTCAAGGGAAATTTTGTTACCTAAGTTATATCACATTCCTAACCAAAGTTACGGATTATTGAAAATCACATTTTCTTAAAACATTCAAAGTTTTGGTTTTGTTAAAAGGGCACTAAGAGATGTGTTGGAGGCTGCGCCCTCAATTATGATAAAAACTGGGATTAGTATATTTTTACAATTGTATTACATGTATGAACTTACACCTATAAGGATTAAGAAATATCAGCCCTCTTTGTACAACAAAACGTCGATTCAAAAAATGCTGATCGGGCCCGATCAGCATTTTTGTCCCTCTAACAAATCAATGAAGTAAATGAAAATGAAAAACCTCAAAATGTAGTTTACACTTCATATTCATGAATTTGAATCTGGTTTGGATACAAGATGTAGGAAATGAGACCTTTCTTATGAATTTGACTTATTTTGACCGTGTCCCACATTTTTGCTCTTGATCGAATTAAACTGATACCACATTGTGCCTCCTTGACTGTTGGGTCACATATGTCAAAATTCAATTATAAAGATAAATTTCCTCTTCCTCATTGAACATTTGGTCCTCAATCAGTCAGTTCGCTATAGCCCTGAGACTCATCTTTGTGATCAGAGTGTTAACACTTTCCATGCGTCTGCAGACGACATTCCAAATGTTCACAAAATGTTTCAAAAATGTCACGATTATTGAATTTCATTATCATATTTGGAATCACCATGAGAAATGCATTGAAATAAGTACAAACATGCCTAGTATTGGTTCAGTAATCCTTGAGATAGACCTTCAAAGATGTGAAAGGTTTCTGACAAATCTGTTTTGTATAGGTTAAAACCAATAGCTGCATGGAAAGTGTTAAGTATTACGGTTTATTGTCAAGTTCATGTCACAACTTGCTTGGTCAATTCAGGTTTATAGTGCTCACATCTCAAGGCAATTTTCCCCAAGGACCTGTACTGTCGCCAGAATTATTATTTATAAAAGGGGCATTGAGAGATTGCAGAGAAAAATGAAATTTGGAAAAAGGAATTGTTTCAATAGATAAGGTACCTAGGAACCCCGACGTGTAATGATTTATAGGAAAACGGTTGAATAATGGCGCTAGATTGAAATTAGATTGAAGCAAGTTATGTGGAGAGTGATGCTGATAATTTTGATGTGATTTACATCAAAATTACCAGATCGTGACATTTAACATGATAGACAGCGAATTAAGAAAAACGGTTTCAGATGGTAGTTAGTATTACATAGGTGTAAAAAAACTGATATCCAGAAAAATTGAGGGCGCACTCCCATACGTTTTTATCAGTGCCCCTTTAAATGTATATAAAAGGAACACATTAAGCCTCTACATCGTGACACATGTTATTTGCAAACAGTGTTTTCAAGCTTATATAGGCAGAATATATATTTTATAAACTTGCAATTACTTAACTACTAGTAGCAAAAAGTCAAGCAAAACAAAAGGTCAACCATTAAACGGTTTAGCTTTAAGAGCTCAAATAATTGCTGAAAAATGTATAAATAACCTTTACTTGACTTTAATTACTTTTTGCTTGAACAGATTAGCAATTGCTCGGAGTATTTAACAAAATAGTGGGGTTCATCATACATACATATCAAGTATTTTATTGCACAATTTCAACACAGTATATAATACAAATTTTAATTATAAGCATAGAAAAGCAATAAATATGCAAATTATCAAGAGAAACAATGGCAAATGACGGTCACTAGGCCATCGCCAAATTCATTGACAATCCTATCATGCCATTAGTTAGAAAAAATCAAACGGGCATGTTTTTTTCTCCATATGATGTTTGAACCAATGGCAGCACTAATGCCGATGTATTTGGCAATGATCTTACACCGTCTGGTTGGTAAACCGTAAACCTAGCATTTTCAACCCAGATGCTACTTTACTGTTGATGGTACCTAGACTGCCAATAATGATGATGATTGTTTTACATGAGCATGGAGTCGCAATATTGATACGCTCATTGAGAGGTTGGTAGTAATTGAATTTGGTGGTGTAGCATGTGTTCACAAAATCATCACACGGACAGGAAATTTCAACAATGAAAGACTTCATGGTCTGATGGTCACAAACGAGGAGATCGGGTCTACGATGATGAATGAAATGAAAATCGGTTTGGATGTCAAAAAATGTCGCCCGTTATGGGCTGGTCACTAAAAATATTGGCATGGGGGTGTTGTTTCATGATCTCATCTCTAATATGCGCCACAATGCGGTCGTGACGAGCAACGTAAATGTTGCGGAATTCCATACAGCCATTCATTATGTGAGGCACAGTATCAGACGGATTATTGCAAATACGACATGTTTTGGGATACATCAGGGTAATATAATACAAGTATTTGTGATGCGCTATTCCCCTGAGGCTCTGAGCGCTTATAAAAAAATCAAAATAATTTAAGTGAACATGATAATATATAAAGAACATGATGGGGAACAAATATATCTTGAGGGCCTTCTTGAAGGCAATAACAGAAACAGACTGCCGAATAAATACAGGTAGATTGTTCCATACCTTGGATGCACAAACAGTTAAAGTCTTGTCCACAGCTTTAACTCTTGTCATAGGATACTCAAGACGAAGATGATCCTTGGAAGATCTTAAAAGTGTCTATTTGGAACAGACAATTTAAAACAGTTTGATAGGTACATTGGTGCAATTCCGTTCAATGACTTATAAACATACAAGAGCAATTTAAAAGTGATCCTTCAACGAGTAGCCAATGGAGCGATTTCAGCAGAGGTGCATGATCATGTTGTCTGTTGACAGTAAAAATAAGTCTCGCAGCCCAGTTCTGTAGACGCTGCAAACGACGAGTGTATGATTTTGGTAGAGGAGATATAAGAGTCCATCATTAACTAGTAATTTATTTAACTTTTACTTCTACTTGCCCGGGTCCTGGTAATATGTTACTGACAGATATATTTATTGCCAGCAATTCCAACATGATACCGATGGAACTGAAACATAAAATTGCATTTTATTTATTTTTTTGTCGACTTTTATTTTTTGTCCACTTTTTCTCTGAAATACAAACACACACAAAAACTGGTTCTGCAGACCCATAATTTTACATTCTAGATTTTTTAAACAAAGTTTTGAATATTAACACATTTGTTTCTAAAAAATTAAGAATTTGAAAACATTTGCCAATATTTTACCTCAAAATATTTGATTCGAATAACCAACCGACCCTGCTTGATGGTCAGTCTGCCTGTAGATCATGCAGGGAGGTTTTTTAAATCCAAAAACAAGCAATCTGATTTTTCATCAAATTACTTCCTCAATGACGCAACACAACCAACCGAGCTTATATAGTGAGCGCAGTATACTACATGTACACGAACAAGTAGCTGAGAGCCGTGGCTTGCATATAGGGCCGGGGTTTTTGATCTGGAGGGTTCCTAGTTCGATTCCTGGCCGGGGCGCGGAGATTAATTTGTTGATTTCTCTTCCAAAATTAGGATCCCAGTAAATACCCGGTTAGGGGGTTAGGGTTATCATTTACTTACATGTGCAGCTACAATACAATGTGCCTTTAATGGTATTGAATATGTGTTATGCAAGCAGCGTCACAAAAGATTCCAATTCCAAAAGTGGCTATTAAACCCAATGGTTGCTTCCTGTCTAATATGCTACTATGCAAAGTGTGGGGGGGGGGGGGGGGGCACTCATGTATAAAAGTTGTAATAATCTGTGTGAATGCACTAAAAACTACCCTTAACGTTGATTCCCGAAGAAGGAAAGAGTGACCCGTAACTTTCAAAAAACAGTAAAACACCCTCAATAAGTAATTGCATTAATGTGAAAAAGCAACCCTAAAAGTATGGGCAGTATTTTGTACATACCCTATTGAGCAAGTAAATATTAGTATTTCTAGATAGATCAAGAGTCTATGTGGCTTCTCGGTTTGAGCCGGAACGGGGCCGATGCCGGGATGGATTGCAACAGATACAAATTGAGGAATATATCATGGTTATTTATAATCCAAACGGAACAAATAAGGACCCTAAATACATAAGACCAATTGTATGAAAAGTATACCCTTTTTCTTAATTTTCCTCGTTTTGTTACCCTATTTACGTTATGTCCGTAACGTTCCCCCGGCTTGAAAAACTACCCTAACACCATTTTATGTGGGTTTTTTTGGACGCGCCTGATACCCCTCTGTACTGAGCACTGAGCATCCCGGGATATGTATGTACGTCATGACGATTGCTGTTCTAGAAAAAAATGGATTTATGTTTACATGCTAAACCTTTGGGAATTAAAAAGTCATTTTGAAGTAAGTTTTTCGAATGCATGCTGGCGTAAAGTCAACATAAACGTGCGGAAAAGGACAGTGTAAATTCACATCGATTTAATGATTATTATGATACCATGCAAAGTATGAGCATTTTGAATTACAGTTTTATAACCAACATATTTTACGATAGTATACAATTGGATTTAATGTAGTATATTTCGGAAAATGTTATAGTTTCATTTGGCAGCTGTGCTTGTTGAATAACAACTGCAAGATAGTTTACATATAGCGGGAATCATGTCATTCTTGTTTATTCAGTTGGCAATATTTTGAGGGTCATTCAAAAAGTTCTACCCTGTAGGCATATTTCAACTTATCAAAAGGTTTTGAATTTTACTTGTCTTACAATTGTGTACATGTTTAATACATATTTAAATTTGCTGTTTTGCTACTTCATTACTGTCTAAGTGTTAGACTGTCTCAAAGAGATTGGGGAAGACTAAAGTCGCCTGCAGAGAAGTTCAGCGCGCTAAATAATGAGTATGTGGGTACAATTAGGCCAATCAGATGCGTTTGTTGGTCAGCTCAAAGACTTGCTACTCCACCAATAGCAATCACACTTTATTGTCTACGATTTGAAACGTGCTCGTAACAGAACAAACTGCTGAACTGGACTTTACTACCACCCTCCCCATGTCAGTGGTTCTTAATTACCTCAAGACAAATCAAAGATTATGAAGAAGAAAAAAAGAAGTTAGTTATCCCCCATTTACGTCTTGAACAAATTGTTTACAGTCTGATAAACCCAGGATTGATGAGGAAGATCCCCCTCTGGTAAATGGTCGCTATGTTACACCCTTGAAAGTTTTTGGGTGTATAGTCAAGATACCGGTAGGGCTGGGATTTTAAGGAAATAGTGCTCCTGGGACTAGGATTTAATATTTCCATTTCAAGTGTATCTCCACTATAAATTTGCATTAAATAATAATTTAGCTGTTAAGTTTTTTTGTTTGTAGTAATCTGAACATTTTGAGATATTGATGGAATTAGGCATGTGGAAAAACAAAGAAAATAAAGATAATTTGACAGTAATTTTTCTTCATAACATTTGAAAGTAGTATCCAATCTTAACCACAAAGGTGTCATTTTGAATTATTCAAAAAGCTTCTTTGGTAAGTATTGTGATTTCAACTTTTTCTTTGAGGCAACTGCACCTTTGGGCTGCGACTGTAACTGGATACATATGTGACGCGATCAAGCGGAATGAGTCGTATACGTCAGGAATATTGATTTTGAATTATAGGTAAAAAGAAGTGACAAATTCTTATGTTTTCTCAGTTGGTAAATTGTTTGTAACTTAAAGACTAGAAGTTCAATTTTAATGGGGTTTGGACCACCATACTGTAGCATTTTTCATCTGCTTTCAAATGATGGACAAATATCAAATTTGAAAACTGCCGACATATGCCTTATTTCACTTAATCACTTCACATATAAATACAGGAAATATTTTTTCAAATTTACATTCTGTATTGAAGATGTCAAAGAACATAGAGTAAACCTTCATTCCCTCTCGATAGGTTCCGAATGCTTGCATTCTTGCATGTTTACGCACCGATGGACGAGCGTCCCCTGTGAGAACCGTATGTAAGCGAGCGCTACCAACCGCATGAAATGAACATTTCCACGACTCCATGAATACAGAATTTTGTTGTTCTCCATTACTCTTACAGCAAATTGGGTTGAGACCCACGGGACAGTCTAAAGCAGACTTGATGGCAATTCTTTTGCTTATGTTTATCTCCTATTCCATAATATGCAGCGCTATTTTGTTTCCTATTAAAATAACATGAGGATATAGAGATTATATAAAGATTTGATATTACTGTACATCATGTCCTAACTTAAAAGTTTGACTTAGGCCAAAATTTTTTTGTTGTTATATTGGCGTAACGGGCTGAACAAAAATAGGGTAGGTAGGTAGGGATTTTTTTAAATTTTTTTTTTAGCAGCTGTTTTTGAACAATGTTAACCGAGTTTAAACATTCCCTATTGTTTGTTAGAAGTACCCCTCAGTACAAGTCTATATACAAATAAAACACAATAAACCATATTTTCGGAAGGAATTTCCGTTTATTCGAGGAGCACCATCGTATTTCGTTCGAGAAAAAACATTTATTTTTTTCATTTTTTTATTTTTAGGGTCGGTCGGTTGGTTTTTTTTTTTTTTTTTTTCACTGAAAAAAAAGAAAAAAGGGTAGGGTCGGGCGTATTTTTAGGGTCGGGCGGGTTACGCCAATATAACAATTTTTTTTTTTTGGCCTTACTGTAAAACACTTTTATTTTAGGGATACTTTATTTCACGAATTTAAAAACACTGCTATTTTAGCGGACATTTAATTTTGCGAATCTGGAATTTTTCTGTTACTGCCAATGCAAAATTGTCAGTCTGATGGGTATTTAATTTCGTGAATCCACATCCCTCTCGAAATTCGCAAAACAGTATCTGGTATTCCATGTTAAAGGCGCACTGCAGATGTGCACATTATGAAACAAAACTGTAGTTACCACCATTTTTATGTGATGAGATATGCTCCAAACTTGCTTATGTTGTCTGTGCCTCATGGTTTGAAGCTGCCCATTTTTGGGCTCCTTTTAAATATTTAATGTGTATCTCACGCTTCTTCTTGAGCCAGTGCTGTGCCATATATACTGATTTTTGTCTCATTTAAACCAATTGGGCTCCATAACACACCTGTGTGCTACACCTTGCAAAATAATCCGTCGGCAACACTGAATATGTAACGCACCACAAACCTGAAAGTAGAAAAAGGACGAAAATATCAACATGGGAATAGGAAAGGAGCAGACATTGAATCCCAATTTAGTAATGGACGGTACTGCTAATAACTTGAGTTACATGTGCAGTTATATTTTTGTATCCTTTAAGGACCACTTATCTATGTTACGGTTCCGTGTAATCGTAAAATTGTCTCGGATAGCACTCTCAGAATTGAGGACAATGTAATTTACAGCAAAATATAAGACTACTTCACTTCACACCATTACTTTTTCAATACAGTCCTCAAAATAAGTAACTGACCAGGTAATAAATATACTACTCTTAACTCCAAAATTATAGCTCCTACATAAAAATATTAAATAATAAAATTGTAAAGAAATTTCTCCTCTTTAATTTGATACATTATTCATTAAGATCGGTTAATAATTAAGAACACATTTTAACACTTGGGATTTGAACACGCGGGACAGTGTGACAGGTATGTGTATGGGTTGCATTGATCAATTGATGCATCCCCAATCTCCGTCTTACTATCGACCAGCGAGTTGTCGCTACCAGTTAATCAATAATCTGCCTGTTACTAGTCAGAGGCTGCATGTAGACGAACGAAATGTTAAAATGAAAAATGGACTTTGTTTTGGTTTAGGGCACATGACTGAGTAAATATTCATTCAATCTTCACGTGTAATATCTCAAACTAAAGAAAAGATATTTCCTTACAACTTTATTGTATAATGTGTTTACATAGGAGTTAAAGTTTTGGAGTTGAGAGCATATTTATTACCTGGTCAGTTACTTATTTTGAGGACTGTAGTATAGTTTCAAAGACCCATTTTATTTGGACTAGAGATTGTTACAGGAGCAATGAATATTTTATTTGGTTGAAGCGGCGGTGTTTGTTTGTTTGGTATACTTATCTGAAAAAGATACGGTTAGGTTTTCACTCCTGCTATTTAATATCTTGTTTTCATATTGTTATCAAGTACCATAAAATAATTAAAGGCAGCTATTACAGAGGCCCTGCATACAGGTATGACTATATAGTTGGCCGTAACCATGGCGGAATACTCAACTTTGTTCACCAAAACTACATTAAAAAGCTAAAATCCCATTTCATAAGCACAAGTTTACATCACTTTCAAATTTCCTGCGTCAATTCAAAGAATAAACTGAATGGACTGTAATACGCCATGATTCCGGTGAATGACCCATGGTTGATTCCTTTGTGTAAAGCCGATCGACAAATTTATGCAGGGCCTCTATTGCAGTTTGGGTTAATTATACAAAGCACCATCTAAGCTGCTAAGTCTTCGAAAAGTTTGTTTCCTTTAAGTGACGTGCTCTGAAAGCCTAAATGCAAAATACAGGTTTTTTTTGTATCATTTAAAAAAAAATATTTGTGATTTTAGCATAAATTTGCTCCAAGTCATTTATATTAATGGTTTAATCAACTGCAAAATGTTTTTTACAATACTTATCAATTTATAGATTAATTTTAAAGATCAATTCAATAGCTTCTTTAAAAGTTTTAAGATTTTTCGTAAGGATTTTTAAAGAACAGAAAAAATGCACAGCGTAAAGGAACCATTTTTTGCCTAATGTTATAACAAACACTATCTACAATAAAGCTGCCATTTGTTACAATTTCTGTTGCTCTATGTTGAGCCCTCCAAAAGCAGTACTTAACTTAACAGTAACACACAGCAACCATTGTGGATACACCCTTGCAGCCCTTAACCTAGGGATAGGGAAAATGCGATGAAGCGCAAAAACGGGTTTTTTCCAAAAGTTGTCTACATTTTTTGTGTGTGTCTATTTACCAAAAATCAACAATCTGCAATACTGTGGCCATGTTTATTGAAGACCTTGTTTAGTTTGAATTTAGTTTTTAATGAAAATTGATGGTTTTGACAATAAACTTATAAGAAATGTAAACGTTTTACCAAAATCAGACTGCACATTTAGCGCTTTTAAAAAGCGCAAATTCACTATCCCTATCTTAACCCTTCAATATTTGATATCATTGAAATCTTGAATTCCTGGCTCTAATCTAATGTTTCTCTTGTGACACCTATAATGTTAGTCTGCAAGCCATAGTAATCCTTCCTTATACATGTACATAAGATCGCTCGGGGAATGTGGATATATATTTATCATTGCTGCTATTGGATACCTCAACTTTGATTACTAAATTATGCATCGATACTTTCAGGCTAGAAACCCATCACTTTCAGTACTACACATTAATCAGCACTCAACAACTTGCCTATAATTCATGATGTTTTCAATGATAGTATGTTGGGTGTTGGTAGTCCTTAAGGATACAGAACCTTTTACACATCAATAATTTATAGAGAGAGCATTTTAAGAATGATGTTAAGGCCAAAAAGAGAGAAAAGATAGGGCCGTATCCTCGTATGTATTTAAACGCAGTTTTAAGCTAAACACTCGTTTAACTTTGACTTTAAACATCGTTTAACTAACTCAACGCAATCCAAAACTGGAACACATGCATTTCAATCAATCAATCAATCACTGAAATTTATATAGTGCCAGAACCAAGAAACCTGTACTAAGGCGCTTTGGCACAATGTAATTCTATCATAACCCATTTGCACCACAATACAGTAAACGCACGACCACTCTGGGGAAGAGATTTGAAGAGTTTAAAATCAGGTTTTGTTAAACATGTTGTTTAAAAGATAAACAGACATTTAATTTAGTCACAAGTTTAGATAGACACGGTTTTAAGCTAAAACCGTGTTTAGTACGAGAATACGGCCCACATTATGTTTGTCTTTATGTGATATTCACCTGTGTAATTGTTGGCACCTAGGTGACGAAAAAAAAGAAGAAAAAAAAAAAGAGAAAAAAAATTGCTTTAAAAAATTGTTTATCAGTATGACCTTCTAATAATTGCTTCAATGTTACATACATTTGAACTTCGATCAGTATTTGCTTGGCTAAACTCATCAATGTAATAGAAATGTGATTAGGTTCCACCTGCCTTAAGGTTGGTGTCAACCCTGTTTGGCGCCAAATTTATCAAGCACTGTAACTTTTAAATTATAAATGTGATGTACATAAAAGTATACATTTTTTGTAATGAAATGAGTCAGAGAATCCATTTTTGGTATCAAATTTTACTAAAATTAGTGATTTTTACATTTTTGCCCAAAAATCACCTTTTTGGCGCCAATTTTTTTCAGACAACCTAACAATATCAGTTTTTGATTAAAAATTCCAAAATTTCACCAAAATCATCTAAAGTCAATTATCTAGGAGCTAATTTTTTTTTTTTGGCTTAAAATTTGTTTGTTTTGAAAATATTGACCAAAAAGTGCCAAAAAAATGTTTTTTTCTCAAAAATCTCATTTTTGGCACTTTTTGGTCAATATTTTCAAAACAAACAAATTTTTAGCCAAAAAAAAAAATTTGCTCCTAGATAATTGACTTTAGATGATTTTGGTGAAATTTTGGAATTTTTAATCAAAAACTGATATTGTTAGGTTGTCTGAAAAATGTTGGTGCCAAAAAGGTGATTTTTGGGCAAAAATGTAAAAATCACTAATTTTAGTAAAATTTGATACCAAAAATGGATTCTCTGACTCATTTCATTACAAAAAATGTATACTTTTATGTACATCACATTTATAATTTAAAAGTTTCAGTGCTTGATAAATTTGGCCCAAACAGGGTTGACACCAGCCTTAAAGAAAGAAATTAAGATCATCTGTCCACCTTTTTCAGGAGGCAAAAGTTCTCATTTTGATCTGAGAATTAATACAGCACATAGTTATAATCATTGACCCTTATAGTTCTCCCTCGGGTAACATCACAACTTTGTGACAGAATTGTTGGCAAAAATCTTCCATAATTTACCCTCAAAATATGCAAAGATTGTTATAAAAAGATTTGAGTGAAAAAAAAGGTTGGAGGCCCGAGTCAATTCTAAGTTATTGGTATGACTTGAAAGAGAACATTTTAAGCTTTGAAATTATACCATGTTGAATGTAATCGGACTTTGTAATCACGGGATGAAATGAAGAAGCATATTTTTGTCTATTATTTTCTTTATATTTTTCCAAATATGTTGCCCTCTATCTTAAAACTGTGTTTGCAGACAACATGTCCTTTTTGACGCGACTGGGCACATATGTGATTCTTGTACACTTCTAAGAAGCTAAACCATTAGGGCATCACATTTTTTATCACAAGTATTCCTTTTGAGAATTAAGATGGATTCTTGCATTTTATGACAAATTACTACTGCTGCAAATAACATACCACATGGGGAGCCTTAGTCTTTGTCAAAGACACCTCACAAAATTACTGTCTCCCAATAAATTGTGATGATATCATTAAGGTGCTCAAACAAACCACCACCACAACGCCTTGATGAAAGGCTAGGGGAGCCCAAGATGGGAAGTGATAACTCATATGTTCAACATAAATAGACATATAAATATGTCTTACGTAAAGAATTTTAAGGGGTGTGTGGACCCTCAGGTATATCCTCTGTAAAACTACCGTAACTTCTTCATTATTCATTTAAACTATATGAAAGTATACATTTTTTTGCAGAAAAGGGTTCAATGAATCCAACCATGATCATGAAATTGACCATTTTGGAGAAAAATATTTAAAAAAACCTTTTTTTGACCCATTTTAGGTTTGGAAAAGATAACTAAAAATATATTTTGTCAAATTTTGTCATACTAGTTCTATTATAATCGTAATAAAATTCTCTAGGAGGGTTTTTTGTTTTGTTTGAATATCTGATTTATTTGTTTAATTATTGACCAAAAAGTGACCACATTTTTGGCACTTTTTGGTCAATAATTCAAAAAATAAATCAGATATTCAAAACAATTAAAAAAAACCTCCTAGAGAATTTTATTACGATCATAATAAATCTAGAACGACAAGATTTTACCAAATATATTTTTAGTTATCTTGACGAAACCTAAAATGGGTCAAAAACCTGTTTTTTATTAAAAAAATCAAAATGGTCAATTTCATGTTCATGGTTGGATTCATTGAACCCTTTTCTTCAACACACCTTCCTTGATGACAGCAATGAGATATGTCGAACCCTTTTCTTTGCTCAACTTCACAGTTTCTTCTGGCTCCTCCATCTTATCGCGAGGTGTCAACCATTCATTATGGCAGAAGGGCGTTTAGTGTGGCTGCTCCAAAACTATGGAACACCATTCCTCTCGTGATTAGAAATGCCAAGTCTCTTGCCGAATTCAAACGCTTGTTAAAAACATACATGTTTAAACATCCTACAGATTAGTGCAATATTGGTTTCTCATGTTCAGTTACTGCTTGACAAGTGCATATTGTTGACACCTCGCGATGTGATGACTTTTTAAATGTGATGACTCTTTAAATATTATAAATGATGTCTTTTAAATATGTTGTGCCTTTTAATTTTTATCTGTATTCTACCGGATTCATTGCCGGATTTTCCATATTATGACCAGTTGCTGGTTCACTGGATTTTTACTGGCTTGTGGTTCAATGTCTGTAGTTTTAAGTTTTATAACATATTTTGTGGAAAATTGTGTATTTTATCATGTAATTACCTATTGTATTTATATTGTAAAGCGCTTGGAGATCTTACGTATCAAGCGCTTGAATAAATGCTGTGTATTTATTATTATTAAGAAAATTTATACTTTTATATAAATTAAATGAATAATGAAGGAGTTACAGCAGTTTTACGGAGGCTACGCTGAGGGTCCACCCCCCCCCCCCCCACCCCACCCCCACCCCCCTTTAAGACAAAATGAGTTTTCAAGAAAGTTTAAACATACATCCAAATATTGTTTATTTTATGTAGTTAGTGGCAGCATGTGAAAGGGTTCTTTATCATAAGACTTTTGTTAAAATCTTCTGGGAAAAGTCAAATATGTCTCCATTAGGGCTTCTATGTGAGATCCTAGCTAACTTCCTTTCAGAAGGTCTGTAAAGAAGCAAAACGCGCGAGTCCAAATGCATATGACGATTGCAAGAGAGCAAGGAGTATGAAAGGTTCTCCCCCCCCCCACACATTTGCTATGCGAAATGCAGTATATATTTTTATAAACAAGAGATGGACTCTGTGAAATGTTTATTTTAACACTACCATAGTAGAAATGAATAACATTTTGTTGAACTGTATTTAACTTCTATTTGTATGTGGCAATTTTAGTACTCTTGTAAGCAAGAACATGGATCTGACAATTATTGTACATCACAATGTGAAATTAAAAATTTAAAGAAGCATCATTTTCAAAAGTTAACAAGAAGAAAAAAGTTATATGCTGAGACAAACTGTGGTTTTTGTGTCTAATCTAATTGTAATATGTGATGCAATCTGTGAAAACCCGTCGGATGTCGCAAAATGTGAACTAGGGATTATGGGTAAAACTAAAATTTAAAATTTAAAAGTTTGTTTTTAAAAAAATATTTTTTTATAGATTTCTTTAAAGAAAATTAAATTCCAATACTTTGTGTCATCATCTTTCATGAAATTTCACCTTCAAAAACTTACTAAAAGTCACTTTGATTATTAACATTATAATGTTATTCTATTGAATTAGGTATCTTTTTTGGTCTGTTTTCATGATTTCTTGTTTTGTAGCTTTTTATGACATCACAATCATCATTCACTCATAACTTTTTTTTGTAGTGATCGTAGTAAAATGATCGAAACAGTTCTGTAATCAGCACAGTTTTAGCTTTCTTATGATATAAATATCTGCAATATGAAAAATGCCACCATGTGGCGGGTTTTCACAGATCGCATCACATATTGTTAGATCAGTAAGTTCAGTGCCCAAAAACCCATCAATAATAGCCATGTGTTTGCCCACCCATGCCTCAAATGGAGCTGATGTGAAAATGCCTGTGCATAGACACCCCCACCCACACAACTGTTACAGTGTTATAAGTAGCAGCATAACAATGTGTGAGCAACACATGTAGTATTAATGTTGTTGTTGTCACTGTTTGCAGGGAATCCATCACGTTAGGAGTAACAGATCTGACGCCTGATGCCGTGTCAAAGGTCGTGGACTGTCTAGGAAAGAACTACCCGGGCGATGCGTACCACCTTATTCATAAAAACTGCAACAACTTTGCTCAGGAGCTTACACAAGTGAGTATGATATACTAGATAACTCAGTGTCAAAATGTGTTGAACATAATATACTGATAACCAGAAATATTTGTGTACATTTAGATTTGGCTAATTTCGCGAGGAGCACTTACTCGCGAAAATGTCATGCCGTGAATATTTCCAATCTACCTTGGCGCAGTGCGTTGCAAAGTTGCACAATGTAACTTCAAAGTTTACATTCGCGAAATGTTCATGCCATGAATTTGGCCAGTATTGCTGATTTGTGAAATCTCAAACTTGCGAACATTTCTGGTACAGAACAAAAAAATTCAATTCAATACTTCTATCAAATATCTAATTATCTTTATAGTTCTGTTAAGACATGATTCACAAAAGATGCTATACCAGGGTATTTCTTCAAATCTTTGACATGTATGCAATTCCCACCTTCTGCAAAATGCTTGATTGCTAGGTTGATTTTTTGTAATGAGATTAGTTGGTATAACCACAGCTCCTCATCAGTGATAAGTACTTTAGGGAATACCAACTTAACCGCATTATGGAATGAGCCAATCTATGTTGAAACATAATTCCAATGACAATTAATTGTTGTGTTGCCCTCAAGTGCCAACAATCTTGAAGTCGGGTAGGTCGCTCGATTTTCCTTCTTCTTTTTTTTTGCTGACAAATATTACTGACCGACCATGGTTCATGACAAGACAAAATCGGTAAATGTCAACTTGACTAATGCTTCTAGTGTGATAATAGTTTAAAAGCAATCTATTCAAGCAAACTTATTCATTTCAAGCAGAAAATAGTAATATTTTGACAATTGTGTACAATTTTAAATCTTAAAAAAGGTTGAATAATAAAGCTAGAATCTGCAAACATTGGGATGATGTCATTTGGTGATGTCCATCCTAATGGCCCCATTCATACTCCCATCGTTGAGCTTCTGTTGATTTTTCGGTGGATTAAGGTTGACATTGCTTGAACTTGTGCGACAATATCAGCCAACGTTGCGTGATGCCCAACGACAGCGAGTATAAAATGGCCTAAGGCATCGTTATCAAGAGCTACATCAGGCATGTGCAACTATAGTTTAATCAGTTCAAAATTGGTGAGAATTGTGAGTCCTTGTATTTCTTTGTGCCCTTATTGGTGAAAGTGTGCATTTGTGCATCATAAGCAAGTATCAGGGAGCAGTGGTCAAGTAGGTATTCCATTTGGGCCCACAGATAATAGCCTTGCAATTTTCACTGATTGAACTATAATAATAATAACACACATTTATAGAGCGCTTTACTTTAGTGAGATCTAAACTCAAAGCGCTGTACAACATATAAATAAAAGATTAAAGCAAAAATACAACAATGATCATAAAACTACAGAGATAAACATACACAGAGTCAAATGCATATTTAAACAAGAGATATGAATGTGTATGGCATTAAAAATGCATTATGAAATGAAAGATCATAAAACAAATACACATCAATTAGATTTCCAAGTTAAATAAGTAGGTCTTAAGTCGCGACTTGAACTCCTGAACTGAACCCTGAAATGCCCCAATTTCTGAATTTCTGAATCCTGAACTCCTGAAATGCCCCAATTTTTCTTCCTCCCCCCTCCCCTCCCCTCCCCTGTTCCCTGCCCCTCCCTCTCCTATGTTTGCTGCCAACACACTACAAACAAAAAATCCTACTTAAAGCTTGCAATGATTGTGTATGAGAAGCAATGCTTTTGTCACTGAAGTCACTATAGTCACTGAAGATACAACTCTTGCTTGGTCAACAGAAAAAAGGCCCTGTTCTACAGGCCCGACCAACCCATTTTAAAATGTTCATGTACAAATGAATGCTTGCTTGCAATCTAAACTGAGAAATTGCCTGTATAACACGCTTTTGTTGCCTTATCAGCAATAATTGAACAAGGGGTTATCTGTATTTAAACCGTAACACTTCAGAGGTGGTTTATGGAATACAACTATCAGCAAACAAATGGGCCATACTTAGGTGGATAGAACTGTAAAGGAACCTAGGTCAATGGCATGGAAATCTCAATCTATATCCGCTATGCCATGTGAGTTACGCTACCAGTGACGGCACCACGGGTGGGGGGCAGGCATGGGGTGAATTTTCCCCCCAGTCACAACCTTTTCCCCCAGACTTTCACCCTAGTCAACTCAAGTCCCACCCCATTTTGTCCCCCAAACAAATAGAAAATGCCCCAATTTTTTCTTTCCCCCTCCTGTCTCCTGTTCCCTTCCCCCTCCCCCTCTCCACCAAAAACAATTGATGCTGGTGCTGCCACTACACACTCAAAACAAAACAAAACATACTTAGCTTGCAATGATTGTGTATGAGAAGCAAAAGACTTGCTATAGCGCAATGCCTATGTAGCACTCAGGAGCATTAGGATTATTTATAACAATTAGGCTATGGGTGTGTGTACAGATACAGACCTGGGATGATCCCCTACTCTTTATGAAGGAGTCTGACCTTTTAACGTGCTCTGAACGTGATTAAGAGAGCACAAAGTAGTACCGAACAAACTATAGATGGAGACAAGACTATGACAATCACCACATGCACACCCGTTATAATACATTCCTATCTTGATGTCGGCTCTAATTTATTTTGAAATTTTTTTTCCACTTCTTTTTTATTTTAGATTCTTTGTGGTAAAGACATCCCTTCGTGGATCAACAGACTAGCTACCGTTGGTGCCAAACTTCCTTTCATGGAAAGAATGTTACCTAAGGAATGGCTGACGCCGTTAGCACTTGAAATGGCATTCAAAGAACCAGAACCTGCAAGGAACAATCACCACCAGAAATACCAGCCAAGTAGTAGTGGACACAGTTGATGACAATTATTCGGCTAGGAGCCTAGGAGGGGTCATTTTTTTATACATTTTTCGAACAAATATAGCAAAATCTAGTTTATGATAATCGGTGGTTAAACGACTATACTTATACAACAAGGGGCTGAGTTGAACACATGGACACTGTATGTTAGCTCAAAAACAAAAAACTTTTTCAGGCCTCAGGCCGTTTTAGTGCCTCGTTTCTATAACCCGACACAATAGGCATCACTTTTTTTCTATCTCTAGCACAAGCCTATCACGCCTAAATGTTACCAATGCAAGATTCATATATTGGTGTTGGTAGACTTCGTATTTTTAAAAATAGACTGTTTCCATCTGTTTCATATAGCTTTTGCCTATTCTAAGAATTGCCTGTAAGGTTATAGTTTTGCCTATAAGAATTTGATATTATCATCTATTTATAAGGATCTTTCTATCCTCCATTTGTGCAAAATGTTTTGAAAATCTGCCAATCTTGAACAAGTTTACTCGTAATTTAATACATTTGTGAATTGAAACATGTTGGTGCATGCATGGAAATCCAATTTTGTAGTAATATTGGGAAATTGTAGAGAGATAATGTCCATATTATTTGTTATTTATTCCATAGTTAATTAAAAATTTGCACATTTGCTAAAGAACTGCAACTGCAATGTGGCTTAGCAACCAGACTTCAAAATGAATCCTTTTAAGAGGTAAAATTGGATCATGGCTTAGTTTGGCTCTTTTAGGCATAAAGTTACTGAGACGATATGCTACGAAAAATATTATACAGTTGGGGTTTTTTTCTTAAAATTGTTCATTTTTTCATTTTTCACATATTTTTTTTACGATTTTTTTGTGTGAAAATTGTAGAAAATAAAATTTTAAAAAAGATTTTTTTTAATTAAAAAAAAAGGACATTTTTTGAACATTTTGATTTTTTTTCTCTCAAAATTCCCGAAATCTTTGTAAAAAAACCCACCCGCTCGAATGACCAACCCTACCTGAGAGGTCTGTTAGCCCGTAGAACAGGGGTGGGTTTTTTCATCGCCTAATTGACATTTTTATAAGCCCTGCAGGTTTAATTAACTGTCAAACCTTTCATTTTCATATAGGTATTGCTTCTGCTTTGGTTCTTATCTATGTTGGCATTCTGAGATGAATAATCTCACCCGTAACAAGGGTATAATTAGATATTTACTTGCATTTTGAAATATGCCTCTTGTTTTCCAAAATTACTCAAACTGATAGTAAAACAGTATGTAAATGATGAGATTTTTTTGATATCTTCTACAAATCAATGGGCATTATTTGGCACTGATGATTTCCCTAACCAGGGAGAAACCAAATGTTTTAAGCTGTATCATGCTATATCTAGTGATTTCATGTTATATGGTCATATTTACCATAGAAGTGCCAAGTGTCAATTTGACCATTTCTTACGCATATTTGTTATTGTATCAAGATCAATTGAAAGATGAATTATGGGAATATTTGTTATCTTAGGCCAAAAAAATAATATGTTTGGTTGCCCTCCAGAGAGAAAAAAAATTGTTGGTCGGTCGGTAGGTAGGTTTTTGTGTGTGTTTTTTCTTCCCTATACTGGGCTTCGACAAAAAGTGCAATTTATAAATGGAATGTATAAACGCAATATTTTTGACTAACATTTGATAAATTGGACTTCAAAACATTTCATAGAATTTATTTCTACATCTTTGGGACAAAATATGTCCAAATTTATGAAATTTTCAGAGTTAAAAAAAATTTAAAAAAATTTTTTTTAAAAAATGCGCCGCTTTTTTTCGGTTTTTTTGGTCGGTCAGAGGGCAACCAAAAATATTATTTTTTTAGGCCTTATAAAGATTAATGAAAATGATAAATTATGGGGGAACAAAAATAATGAAAGTGCAACTGCAGAATGAAGTATGTATTCAGTCATGCTTGTGCTGATCAAATTATTCTCATAGCCAGTGTTGCCAACCTCATGTTAGTTAGGCCTTGAAATTGGGCTACTTTTTTGACACAGCCAAAAAATGGGTGCCACACAGTCTGCGAAAAAGTTGGGCTACCAATGTATTTTTCAATGAAAATTGGGCCACTTCTTGTCGGGGGCTGCGGCCTAGACGGCACTTGCGCTGCAATTTGGAGGCCATTTCAGTTGGCAATACTGCTCATCGCCAAGAGATGATTCGTGAGGTACATACCTACTTCCCTGGGGACTACACTTTTGTCAAGATATCAATATTTACCAGCACCTCCACACTGTGTGCCAGCCATGTGTGCACGTCCGTGTACATATGTATAATATATGCGGTATATCTCAGGCGGAAGATAATTCGTATCACTAATATCATAACAGACTTTCCATATATATATGTGTATGTATTATATTTTTTATAACAACGGTTCCTAACATTTTTAGAAGTGTGCAAAACTAATATGAAATACATTAGTGTAATGGGAAATGTATTTCACAGAAAACAGGTTGTATTTCAGCAAGGAGAAGAATCATGATCGGCTCATATTTAAGGAGAGATTTTTTTCTCAAGAAAGTGACAATTGTTAAATGTGACGCGGTCAAGAGGAATGAGTCGGATGTCGGGGAATCCCAAATTGAGATATGGCCAATTCAAAATGGCGGCTAACATAAGTTTTGATGGAAATTCATGTATATAATTTGACATAACTTTGGAACAAAACGTCGTATCGACATGGGGGTTTTCAGTTTCTGAAAGCTCTAGGTGTCTTCTTTAAAACTGTATTAAAAACTCATTTTCGACCAGGGTCGACATCCGACTCATTCCTCTTGATCGCGTCACAAATGTGTGCTTTTGTTTGGAGAGTTTTTGTATTTGTCTATTCTGATTGACCTTAATGATGTTGATCGACCTGGCGGATGTCGTTTTGTGTTTATATCAGAAGTATGAAATAGAATACAAAGGCCCTGCTTTGTTTAATTTGTCCCCAAATGCTTGAATGAGAAGCTTAAGCTTACTCTTTGCAACTTCGCCTAACTGTGCACATAGTACCATATTTAAAAAGAACACACGAGCAGATAGCTAATTGTAATTGGACACACTGGATATTTTTTAACAAAAAATCTCTCACAAAAATTGAGCATTCTCAATCTCAAGTGTTCAGACGGTGATATGTTTGGGGGAAATTTGCTACATTGTATTTTGCGAACTCCCTTTTGTAATTTCTAATTTGATAGTATAAGAGTGCTTTATGCAGTACATGGTCTACATGCAACATGATATTTAAACAACAACTCTAATCAACCAGTTTAACTAAAACCCGGTTGGGGGGGTTGGGGGGTACTCGCCTAATACAGTATACGGGGTTGTGCCGCTCTAATGGGTCGCTTTTTTGCAAAAAATCCCTAAACATGGGGTATGATTTGTGCTTAAAAATCCTTAATGATGGGGTCACTTTTTACAAATGGGTCTATTTTCGCGAAAATTAGGTCTATTTTCCCGATAATTTGTGAAAATTGGGTCTATAATGAAGCAAAATCCTTAGAAAAGGGTATTGTTTTTTCCAAAATCACCCTTAGAAATGGGTAGGGGTTTTGAATCTCCAGCGGCACACCCCCGACCAAACCAAATCCTAGTACCCCCCCCCCCCCCCCCCCGACTAAAACTTTGCTGAAAAGTGGAAATTTTCACAGTTAATTTTTCGTGCTTTGCCGATTATTGACTGCTCTGCATATTTTTAAATTCACGATTTGTAGCTTCATCACATAAACCTATACTATATGTACATGTATATGCTGATATTTCCGAAATCATAAGGATAAATGAAGGGTTAAACATATGGCCAATAAAAAATAGTTGTGTTGCCCTCAAGTGCCAAAAATGTTGAGCTCGGGTAAGTTTGTCTTTAAAACAAATTTTAATGCTGATAAAAGTTTACTGACAGACCGGGGTTCATGTCAATTGTTTCTAGTGTGTGATAACAGTTTAAAAACTTGAGCAAAGTTATTCATATCAGGCAGAAACTAGTAATATTGTGACACTTTGAATACAATTTAAATCTTAAAAAAAGGGGGAAAGCGACCCTAATTCTGGAGATTTTAGGGTCAGTTGCTGAGGGCAACGCAACATTTTTCTTTTTGGCCTAGTTTGCGCCCAACAATAATCTTAAGTGGTTTGTCAAGTCATAGGCTACAGTCATGAAAAAGTACATTTTTTTTGGTCAAGTGTGGACACTTTTATCAATCATATTTGATTAAAATTATGTTCAAAAGGCACGTTCAGACATGGCTATTTAACTCGAGCTAAAGGTCGAGTTAAGGTCGAGTCGAGGTAAATTCACGAAAATGGTCGAGTTAGTGCCCGTGTGGACAAGAGTCGAGTTAACTTAACCCGACCTTAACTCGACCAATTTACCTCTGACAAAAGTCAGATGTAAAGTCTTATCTCGACCAGTTGACTCGAGTTAATGTACTGTCTGGACAGTGCACTAACGATAGCTCGAGGTAAATATGACCGTTCGCCAATAAAATTGACCCGCTGCTGAAGACTGCGTTGTTTTTTATGCATAGCTAGCTCGCTTAATATAATTGTTATCCTTGTTTGTACATTGGCCATGCGTGTATAATAGTTTATACATATTTAATAAGCATACCAAAATAACGGTCGTGCTACTATCTCTTCTTATACATTAACGATGTTTCAAGAGTAGGCCTCATGAATTTCTAAAAACACATTGAAATTCATAATGTATTATGTCTTAAACAAACAAATAGTTCTTTTAGGATTGACTCCTAGCTCACTTTTTACCTTTAAACATTGGTATTTTAAACATTTTAAGACCCACTCGTCTCACTTTTCTTAGAATTGGGCATGCTTTGGTTTTAGTGAGCCAAACATGTCGGAAATAGTGAATTTCCATATATTTAATGATACAAACATCAATAGATGTATGTAACACGTGCACCACCACCTCTTATTTAACATCCGGAACTTAACTCCAGGGGCAGGCGGTCGAGTTAAATTTGACGGGTTAATTTGGTCGTGATAACGACGTGTTGCCTGTGTGTGGACAATCGGTCGAGTTAGCGAAAATATTTCAGGTATTTTACCACGGGTCATAAAATATTTAACTCGAGTTAAAATAAAAGCCAGGTCTGAACGCAGCTAAAGTTAATCAAATCAGACTGAGGTTTGGTCATGTGAAATACCTCGTCTACTCAACCGATCAATGGAATTGGGCATGACCTTGACAGAATGTCAATATGAAGTTGAGTTTGATGATTCCTAATAAATATTGTCACAGTTTCCAAATATTTTCCAGTACAGTTTTGCATTTGAGGTTATTGCCCTGGACAAATAGGATTGCAATGATTTTAATTTAATATGACCTGTTGATAAAATTATTTCATGGTACTTTGTAACAGTGGCTTCCTTTATGATAATAATTACTGTATTTATTGTAAAAAAAATACAGTCCTTTGTCTTTCAAAACCACATATTTCAAAAGGGGAAACAAATCAATGTTTCCTTAATGAAATAGAAAATCATGATCAGGTAAGGCCTGTAGAACATCAGTTTTTCTTTTCTTTCTTGCATAATCCCTATTTTAATTAAAAGTGTCATTATAATCAAAACAAAGGTTGAACACGGTCTTGCGATGCACTGCATTCCAAAACAACATGTGACCCTGATAGAATTGTGACGCTATGATTGGCTTGTTTTGATTATAGTAACCCTCATCCAGGACAGGGGGTTTCATGGAGGGGGTCATTTATTGGAGGGTATGGATTTGTAGGAGTGGGTAATAACCGTATGAAGATCAAAAAATAAATGTCTTCACTAAGGGCCCTGAGCGCTAATAATAGGAAATAGAGATGATCATTTATTTATCTTGCCTATTCTATTATTTATATTTTCATCAGCAAGAGAAAAAAAAGAGTATAAAACATTTTTAGCTCAGAATATCTTTAGTGTGCACTTTGTACAATGTATTTTAAGAATCGCAGACTTCTATTTATTTCAAAATCTATTTCACATGAATTTTCAATCGCATAAAATGTAGCGTTTGGTGACAATTTTTGCACACTTCTTTTTTCACACTATGTCGTTCGCAGAGGATATGAAGTGTGGTTCAATTTGTCATTTTTAAGGTGTTTTTCTTGACATATTAAGGCGCCAGGAAAAAACCCTGTTCTATGTGCAAACAGACCTCATGTAGAGTTGGTCGGTCGGGCAATTCTTTTTTCTTTCTTTTTTCCCAAAGATTTAATAATTTTTTTGTAACTTTTCAACAATTTTCACACATTTACAAATCATATTTCCAAAAATGTTCATTTTAAAAAGAAATTTCCAAATATTTTAAAAAGAAAATCTTAAACATTTAAAAACAAATTGTTGTTGAAATTTTTAAAAATTCCAGTATAGTTTTGAAGATTAAAAGGGTATATTTTATGTTTGATTTGAGCATTTTTCCTCTTGCAAAAAAATTAGTGAAGCACAAAATATTGACCTTGTATCTATATGTATGTATTATTTGATTACTAGAGTGTGCTTCTGTTGTATAATTTGCAATTGCTTCAAGATATTTTTGGACCAATGCTATTTGTAATATGTGTAACATGTATGGGTTGCCAAGGACAGTGGTGGGGGGGGGGGGGGGGTGGACATGCAGATATAAAGATGTAAGCATCAGTGTGAAGGAAAGCACTTGAGGAAGGGTGCTTTTTAACCATTTACAGGGCCCGTGCTATGGGCATACAAATCCAAGCATGAGTGCCCCCCCCCGGATTGATTGGCAAGACATCAGGGGGAAGAACTCTAGATATGAGGTTATAGGGATATGCCATAATCTATCAAGAAAAACCGTAAATGTTTTATTTACATTTTTGTTGCTAGCATCCATACCAAAATATCTGAGTACTTCTAGCCGCGCACATTAGTAACTACAATTAATCACATCTTGGTTGTCAACATGTTTGTCTAATAAGGGACTAATCATAATATCCTAGAAATCCGGTACTAAAACAGAATGTGTTAAATTTGATGGATGATTTCCGTCGGTTTGTCAAAACAATTTATGAAAATAGAAAAATGAACTCTATTGATAGAAATGTATGAATTATTCCAATTATGTATAACTAGTATTTTGACTCCCTCCCCACTTTCTAATTAAATCAGGCTTGGTTGGTTATATATAAATACCAGTATTTATGGTTTATATATGATTTTAGATGTATTGGGTTGTTCCCTAATGGATATTCTAACATATTGAGTGAGTTGACACACTGACTGCTGATGATAAGGGATTGGCTTATATGCACCGAAGGAATATTAACTCGTTTCCCTATTGGCACCTTCTTTAACCAGCAGCCATCAGTAATTGCAAATAAGTGGGTGCAAATTGGGGAGTAATTCTGTTATACCCTTCACAGGGGTATTCATAGTGCATGATTTTTAAGAACGATGCATACTTCCGTTGTTGGTGTGTAGGGTATAACAGAATTATGCCCAAATTGGGAAATGAGTCCAATACTGTAAAACAACTTAAGTTCACTGCAACTTAATTTAGCGCATTCCTATAAATAACCATTATAAATAATATAATTGGCGGCAATTTAATTTGGCAAATTGGATCTCCTAGCGAAATAAGCTAAATCAAATTGCTAGCGAATTTAAGTTGCTTTACAGTCAATAATACACCTTATGAAAATGGACTTATTTTGTCTATCAACCTTACTTAGGCCAAATTAAATTAATTGTTTGTCTCAAAGCTCCTCTCCTGTTGTAAAACTTATGCGTAATGCGGGGTTTTTTCAAGTTTTTTTTTTTTTTTTTTTTTAAATATGAAATATTGAAATCCTTGTAAAAGTGAACTTTTGTATTTAAGATGATGTGATCAATGAAAATCTTTTCCACCATTTTGGCTTAATTTTTTTAATTTTTTAAATTTTTTAAAAGAAGTGTTTTTTTCTTCAGATTTTTGTTTTTCTAATGCGCATCAATAAACTAATGCGCGAGGGAGCTTTGAGACAAACAACAATTTAATTTGGCCTTATCAAAAGCCACCAGTTAGTGTGTGAATTCTCTTAACGTAGAATCATATAGTGCATGGTACCAGCACATTTATCGCAACCCGATGCAGGATATGTTTATTAGATCAAATTTCTGCGGAGCAAAAATATGTTTCATCAAGAATTATTGGCTCTTTATTAACCAAAGATTGCTGTTAACCCCCTGGGCACTACCGGCTTATCGTACAGTGGTTCTGATTGGTGTTTTGCAAGATATACTCATTTGAATAGCCAATTAAAATGCAGCTTGTAAAATATTTCACTCCAATCTTTATCAGGGATACAATTATTCTAACACTGTCTCTGATTGGCGCAATAAATGATGTATCTATCTTTCTGACCAATCGGCCGGTAGTTCTCAGGGGGTTAAACCTTTGCATTCAATGGCAGGATTCCTTTAAAACATAGTTGTATTTATAGTTTTATTCAGCAGATGTGCATCACCATCTCGTGGCTACAGCTTGTTTCGTAGAATCACAATTTTTGTATTGAAAATAGATGAGTCCAAGAAATAAGTAATATGAAACACTGAGAGTGTCAGAAATTGGAGAGGTTTTTTTGCAGTGATATTAACCATATATTTCGGTGCTGGGTGTTTATCTATAAGACTCATTATTAAGGAGCTGAATGGCTACAGAGCTCCCTGGAGAAGGGTGTCGTTGTCGGTAAAATGCATTTTGCGATATTGATGGAATTAGGCACGAAAAACAAAGAAAATATAGACAATTTTACAGTAATTTTTCGTTATAAAATCAGAAAGCAGTATCGAGTCTTAACCATCAAGTGTCATTTTGAAGCATTCAAAAATACCCTTTTTGTTTGTATTAAAATCGCAACTTTTTCTCTGTATTGTTCTCCTTTTGTTTCTGTGTGTCTTTGTCAAGTATATTGTTTTTGTGCTGTTCTGTTTGATCTTGTTTCCTGTTTTCTGTTCTCCCATCATTATACATGCTCTATTCGCTATCATTCTATTTTTGTGTCAAGGGTCCCCATTATATAAGCCCGTTTATCAGGGTTTCCACTGGAGTTCCTAGCCTCTACTTCATATTGTATTATTATTTGTTTGTATTACTTTTGCTGAATAAATTGAATTGAATTGAATTGAAAAGACGACTGCACTCTTTTGCTGCGGCTGTGTACACATTTTAAGCATGTTACATATCAAGGTTCTAAATTTGTTTATAGAAAATGTCAAGTTTTAAATGCATGAATTAAGATCCTTGTAAGCTCCACAATACATTCAAGAGAAGAGAGTGATTAGTAGAGCTTTGGCAGTTTCTAAAATTGAGGGCCTGATTCTTTGAAAGAAATTCACTGGCTACCGATAGCAGATAAATCACAAAAGTATTTGATGGAATGTTCAAAATCTATTTTGGTTTTGTGAAGCACGACGCGTATAAGACCTATACATTGGTTGTTACGCTGCCAATATGCCAAGCCGTTGTACTGAATAATGGAATTTTTGTGTGATTATTTTAAGTGCTTTGCTAATTTCAAACAATTTTGTTTATTTTTAAATGCATAAGTTTAAAGTTCATGATATAGAACAGAAAATATATATTTGCAGGGGTAGCTACTTCAGTCATGAAATTTTCATAAATTCATATGGCACTAAAATATCTGTGCTTACACTGCAGTATCTTTATGCATTCTAATTTTTCTCTCGCTTGAGTTTTGTTTTTCTCTATTTACATGCTTAGCCAGCGTATCCTTAAGACATGATAATATTCCTAGGTTTGCCAATTTTTCTTTGTTATATTTATGTACATAGAATTAAAATAGTGTATCAAGATATAATTTACAAGTACCAGTATTTGTTGCATTGCAGCGTTTTATGTATATAGTTGAGTAATAGTAATATTTTACTGAGGGGGCAGTATTATAATAACAATAATGTGGACATGATAGTCAAAAGCAAGCGATCAATTGATCCCCTTTCATATTTGCCCCTTTCCGTCCCCTTTGTTAGAGGGAGTAGAAAAAAATGTAATACCATTGGCCAGAAATTCCAATTCTTTTTCCCGAGATTGTAAATCTGTCTTGAATCGATATGCTTTGGGAGATATGAAAAAAAATATCTCAATATATTTACATCTCAATATATTTACTAGCAAGTGCACATCTGTTTAAGCTTTACGTGGTCGGGGTGCACATTTTACACACACAGCATGCTTTGTGTTCCTACCTTTAAATTGAAAGTAACAAATTGGAAGAACTAAGGAGGTTCAGAATTTTGTTTGTACATTTTATTGTAATTTTCAGTGCAACATTTTCAAAACTGAGTATTTTAAGTGCATATTTGTGATGTGTTGAAAGCAAATTAAGTCACAAGTCAATAATATATTAATAGAAAACTGATATTTTAACACTTCAGACTAATTTTGCCTGATCACATCACATCCATCAATTTATCTGTAAAAGCATTTTGGGGATAAAGTTTGTTTAATAACTACAATTACCATATTAGGCCAAATTAAATTAATTGTTTGTCTCAAAGCTCCCGCGCGCGTTCGTTTATTGATGCGCATTAGAAAAACAAAAATCTGAAAAAAAATCCAAACATTTCACAGATTTTCATTGATCACATCATCTTAAATACAAAAGTTCACTTTTATAAGGATTTCAATATTTTATATTTAAAAAAAAAAAAAAAAAACTTGAAAAAAACCCGTATTCCGCATTAGTTTTACAACAGGAGAGGAGCTTTGAGACAAACAATTAATTTAATTTGGCCTTATAAGCAAAACTGAAAGAAAAGAAGAAAAAAAGAGTTGAAGTACACTCAAATAAATTATTTTTGGCATTATTGTATGCACAATATACAGTGCTATCTCTGCTTATTATGATTTCCTCTCTACTTCAAGCTTCTGCCTTACAGAGTCAATTAGTTTAATTCATGCAGACAATGTTTTCGTTATGGCATGCACGTAGATGTCCCACTTTTCTTCTCATAGTATTACCACATTTTATATGCTTAATTTATTAAATTTGAGATGAAATTTGTTATATAATTTACATTGACTTTTATTACCAATTTCATCATAGACTTTAATGGGACGTCATATGCAGGGGCGTCATATGGGTGGGGGACAGGGGGACACGTCCCCCCCACTTTTCAAAGTGGGGGGGACATAATAGCAGATGTCCCCCCCACTTTTTTGAATAACCCTGAGGCTGAAAGTGTCTAATTATGATGATGATGATGAGTGATGATGATGCCCCCTCAAAAGAAGCCATTTTTTGCGCTGATTTTTCAATGTTTAATTATTCAAGCTTAACAACATGGTTTCAGGAACGTTTTCTGGACCATTTTAGTGAGAAAAAACCCATTTTTGCCGCTTCGTGCGAGTTGGCAATGTTTCTTCATTCAAGTTATAAAAAGATGGCTTAAGGAACGTTTTTCTGGACCATTTTAGATTAAAAACTGACAGTTTAAACATGATGGCTCAGGAACATTTTTCTGGAGCTTTTTAGTGTTAAAAATAGCCATTTTTTTTTCGCGCTTTGCGCGAAATGGTTACAATGTTTATTCAGGCTTTATAAAACATGTTTCAGGAATGTTTTCTGGATCATTTTTGCGCGTTTTGAGCGAATTGGTTTCATTGTTTATTTCAAGCTTAAACAAAATGGCTTCATGAACGTTTTTCCGGACCATTTTAGTGTTAAATAACCATTTTTTTGCGTGCTACGCACAAATTGTTTTCAATGTTTTATTATTCAAGCTTAACAAGATTGCTTCAGGAACGTTTTCAAGATCATTTCAGTGTAAAAAAAACCCAACTTTTTGCGCGCTACGCGCGAATTAGTTTGAATGTTTTTTATTCAAGCTTAACAAGATGGCTTCATGAACGGGTTTCTGGACCATTTTAGTGTTAAAATAACCAATTTTTGCGCGCTGCGCGCATTTTAGTTTCATTATTTATTTATTATTCAAGCTTAACAAGATGGATTCAGGAACGTTTTTCTAAACATTTCTTTTTACAATATCTATTTTTTTCACGCTCAGCGTGAATTATTTTTACTACTTTGTTATTAAATTGGAACAAGATGGTTTCAGAAACGTTTTCTGTACCTTTTTATTATTTAGCATTTTTTGCACGCTAGCAAAGTAGTTTCCCCTGTTCGAGCTTTTAAACAATCTATACTTAAATCAGGAAAATATGCTCAACTTCTTTCTTGCATTGACAAAAAAAAACCAAATATTTATTGGAAATGAAGAGGTGGCTTTTCGATAAACTTTGGTCAAAAGTATACACCAGATCGCACCAAATGAGTTCCAAAATTGAATTTTTTTTCTACTTATGAGGGGGGCACATCCCCCCTCAGACTCCCCCCTGTCCGAGCATAGCTCGGAGGGCGGTGCTGTGCACCGCTTGGATCATACCTGATCAATATCATTTTTTGGGGCCGCCCCCTAACCTTTTCTGGATCCGTGCCTGATGTCCCCCCCACTTTTGAAAACGGGATGACGCCCTTGGTCATATGCATGTACCATCAATCCCGGGGGGGGGGGGGGGGGGGGGGACTCACATATATATAGGTATGTGCTGCTCTAATGAGTCACATTTTGCAAACAAATCCTAAACATGGGGTATGATTTGTACCAAAAAAACCCTTAACATTGGTACCAAATCGCTATAAAAATGATCAAAATCAGCCATATTTTAGGTGAAAACACTCCTAAGACCAAAAAAATAAATTGTTTGATTGTCCATAGATCACTTTTAAAAGTTGGGTAGGTCGGTCGGGAAAAGGTTGTTTTTTTCTTCTCACTTGCCCTTTTTTCAGGTACCAAAAGTAAAATGAGATGTACTTGTTGTGGTAACCAAAACGGGGAACAAAATCTTTAATATTTTGATGAGTATTTTTATTTTCTCAACACTAATAAAGAAAAGAAAAAAAATGAAATTTTTGATTTTCGACTAATATTTTTTTTTTTAAATTGAAATAAAAAAAATAAAAAAAAGTTTTTGAGTGATTAAGAGGGTCGGGCGGACGAGGACAATCAAACAATTTTTTTTGTTTTTTGCCTAATAGTGGGTCAGGATATAAAATCTCCAGCGGCACCCCCATCAAAATATAATTTGAGTAATCACCTGACAGCAATTTAATTCACTTGGGTCTATTGGTTTTGATGATGTTGATGTAACATCCCACGGTATTCTCTGTATTCTCCAATTTTCAGAATCGACATATCGAATTTCTGAACATTTAAATTTTGTGTTTGATAGAGCCATTGTCGCAAAAGACCCACCATAGCAGGTTTTAAATGCATACCTGACATTGCCAGAAGTCCCCTGAGCCCAAAGTGAGTGTTTATCCATGTGCTTGAAACCTACATTAACAGCCCTATGAATTTCATAAATATATTATACTGTATTTTCATCATCAGCGTTGAAGGAGAGAGTTCTTGAGTATTTTTAGGGTGAATGTCTTCAGAGGCACAAGCTTAGGCTGGAAAAAAACCTGACGTGCTCTTTGCGACTGCCCCCATAATATGAAAATCTAGGAACACTTCAAAAATCATATTTTGGTTAATTAATAGTAAAAGGTGTTCTGTTCATGCTGAACTGTGACATCAACGCTTACAATCATCAATTACTCACTCATTTAAGTTCAGAGTTTGGGGGGGGGGGGAAAAGGATGCAAGTTCAGCTTTCTTTAAACTCGTGTTCTTGTGTAGTATCTTTGTTTTCCTAAAAAGATTTTTTTTAATTTTTTTTAATTTTTTTTTTTAATCTACCGAACGACCCATTTAGTTGGCTCTTAAAGGTTAAGTCAATTTTGGTTGGCCTTATGTTCAGACATGTCACCTAACTTCCGAGGCAGCTAGATAATGGCTGCCAGATAGATGTTTCAATCTGGCATCGGATGCATACAAGGTTTTATTTTGGATGAGGGTTTTTGTTTCAACCAACATTTGATATTTCAATTATTTATGGATATTTGCAATTGTATGTTAATTTCAAATTCCGTTGTTTTGCTTTCTTTGTGTACTGTATTAATTTGTTCTTGTGTTATGTAACTCCCATGCCTGGGGTCAGCATAGGCCCTAGATGTTCTTGGGTTTGTGTGTTTGCTTCTTTATATTATTATAATAAAGATGATGAAATAAAATATGTTAAGGCTAAATTTAAAAAAATAATTTGTCTCAAAGCTCCCGCGCGCGTTAGTTTATTGATGCGCATTAGAAAAACAAAAATCCCAAAATTTCACAGATTTTTATTGATCATCATTTTAAATACAAAAAGTCACTTTTACAAGGATTTCAATATTTTATATTTAAAAAAAAACACCACATTCCGCATTAGGTTTTGAAAAACTGAAGAGCTTTGAGACAAAAGAGTTTTTTAATTTAGCCTAAACCAATATGAAATGCAGATTAATAGGGGAAAAACATGTCCGTTGTCGCCTGTTCCAATCGATGCATGCGCTGAGCTTAATAATGTATAACAAACTAAATTCAATGGTTTAAGGCCAGACTTTAAAAAAAGAAATGTCATGAAATCATCCATTATAAGCCGAATCAAGCATTTGACTTACCTAATTAATATTCCACCTCTCCTAGTTATTTTGAGTGGTATTTATCATTAATTCTTCATTAAATGTATGTGATCAATCTTTAAAAGATTTCCTGTTACACACGATCATTCATGAACAGACATAATTTGAGTCAAGTTCTCCCAGTGTTTCTGGTGATAGAATCTCGATTTTGATGGGGGTAAAAGTTGGGAGATGTCTAAAACCGTCATTGATATTTCACACACAGTTACAGTATACAGAATTCACATAGGCACTATTAGAAAAGGTCACACATTTGAACCTCTACCGTAAATTTGTTTGTATTGTAATTCCACCATTAACTAATCAGCTTGGCCTCCCTTGGGGGACCAGCTTGCATTTGCAAATTACAATTATGGAAATAGAAACGAGAATACAGACAAGCCGTTCGTTCAAAGTGACGCTCTCTGGAGAAATACCAGATGCAGTTGTTTATAAATGAAGGCCTAATCAGGGTATATGACATCCACAAGTATCCAGGAGAGGGTAGGGCATTAACCGGATTCAATCTTTATGATCCGGAGCACTTTTTTTCCAAGGCAAGTTCTTGATACCCAAATGTCTGGTTTTAAAAACAAAACAATGATTTTCGACATCTTTCACAATGAATCAATTCCCATCCTTATCATGAAATCATCCATTATAAGCTGAATCAAGCATTTGTTTTTACCTAATAGTCCACCTCTCCTTCTCCTAGTTATCTTATCAGAAAGGATCAGTATCCTCTTATAGTGCCTCTTCTCCCCTCCCCCGCCACCAATGGTGGAAATTCTTTATATACTGTAAAGGTGGAAATTTTTTGCGCACATAATTTTTTGCACTTTACACATTTTGAACAATTTTGCTTGGTTTTATTTTTTGTTATTTTGAGCTTCCTTACATAGACCAACCTACAAAATAAATATATATGCGCATTTTTATTTTCGCGCTTGCTAATTTTCTCGTGAAAATAAATGTAGCGCGAAAATGTCCACTGTTACAGTATTGCGTAGAATATTGGTACCAAGATCCGATGCCAATACCTTTTTACAGCCACAATTATTGTTTCTGCATTGATCCAGACCTTTTTACAGTTGAAATATGCATAGGAAATGATGAAAAATATAGTATTCTTAGAATCACGCAATTATGTATTTGGATACAGACGTCATGTCCCAGTGTTGTATCTGCACTGTGCGTAACAGATTCTAAATCTCATTTTTGTATACTCAGGGATGCAAGAATTCCTGAAATAAGGCCATACAATTTTCCGGAAATGAAAAAAGAGGTTTTTTTTTTTATGTCTTCTCAATTTTTTTCTTTTCTCATTTCTCATTTGTTTTTCATTTCCAGAATTGGATGACGATATTTTGGCGTAAAAGAGGCAAACGTGTTTTTCGGGTGGGTGGTACCCTGTAGCCTATTCTCCAGACGAGCCCCCCTAAATGTTCGATGCCGTGCACAAACGCTTGAGCTGTCAGGCCAAGCTCACACAAAAAGAACTTCAGGATATGTATCAATCACCCACTTGCATCCCTGTATACTGGCCGATAGGCTTAACGTATATTGTTTTGAGTAGTCTTTTCTCTTTTTTTATAATCTTCGATATGTTCTTGTTTCTTCATTATAGCATGCTTATTAGGCAATTAAGTCAATTACAAATATCCCGTCACTTAATTTTTGCTGAGTGATGAGGCGACTTTTTCATTATTCATTATTTGATAAGATTTCATTATTGACATGTAAATGCATGTTTGATTAAACTAACCCATATTGACATGTAAATGCATGTTTGATCAACCCATATTAATACGGGGGCTATAAAATGATATAAAATATTCTCGAAAGGTAGTTTTTTCTAATAAAATAGCCTTGCTGTTGAGCCTAAGTTTCATATATGAAAAATATGTTTGAAATTGCAAAAACTGGCGACAATGATGTTTTGAAAGTAAAAAATGTTGCAATCTTAAAATGTTGATGCAGGTGAAAAATAGTGATGTGGTCGGGTAACAGGAAACTCAAAATCAACTTTCATGTACCTTATGGCTTTACTAACTGTTTAGTTACGGGCCATACCGACCCATTTTTTCATAAGTGGGTGAACAAATGTTCACATGCAAATGAATACAGACACAAAAATGTTATTTACAGATTTTTGGGATTTTTACTGTCATTTTGAAGGGGAAAAAGGGGGAGGGGAAAGAAGCCTGATGGACTGACCCAACCCAACTGGAGAGGTCTGTTTGCCTGTAGGACAGGTGGTTTTTTTGTGGCCTTATGTATGGATCATCCTCTCAAAGGAAACCATCATTTTCTCCATCTCAACCCAACTAAAATCAATAGATATATTGTAACATCACATGTCAGTTTATTATTACAACTTATCTTAATAATCATTTTACTTTTTATAGCTCAATTTTCACGTGAAAGACCCATTAAGTGGCTTTCAGTAGCTTAAGAAGTAACTTAAAACTCTCAGTTTTCAAATATCCTTCATTACAACTTATATGGCATTTTTAGTTAAGTGTAGGGTTGTAGGGGTAAAGTGTACTTATTAACCCAGACACGCAATAATAATGTGTGACCAGTCGCGTCAAAAAGGACATGTTGTCGGCAAACAGGACCCAAGTGTGTGTCCGTACGGACCGACTGTGTAAACAAACAAACAAACACAGTTTTGAGATAGAGGCCAATATATTTGGTGAAATATAAAGAAAATAATAGAAAAAAATATGCTTCTTCAACTCATATCTTGTGATTAAAAAGTCCGATCACCTTCAACATGGTATCATTTTCAAGCTTAAAATGTGTTCTTTCAAGGCATGACAATAACTCAGAATTGACTCATGCCACCAACATGTCCATTTTGATGTGACGGGTCACATATATATCGTCGCTGTTCTGACATACCGGCACATCACAACAGAAATAAGTAAAGAGATGTGCCGGTATGTCAGAACAGCGACGATATGACCCAACAGGAGTAAATGATCCGAGGCACAATGAGGAAAATATGAATATTGAGATATTGATATCATGAGTATAAGTTAAGGGACATTTTGGTACCAAAGTCAATGTTATATCACGTTCGTAACCAAAGTTACGGATTATTGGAAATCACATTGTCTCAAAACATCAAATACAAATTGTCTAGTTATGGACATATAAGTTTTGGTTCTGTTAACAAATCAATGCTGTAAATGAAAATCAAATACCTCAAAATGTAGTTAATTTAAAGGTAGATGACCCGATCACATTTTCGTAACACAGAATTATTTCAAACATACGGAGAGTTTCATATCATATGAAAGCTCGTATTTTTCTCATCATCATACTGAAATTTGACGGCCTAAATCGGTATAATTACGGAGAAATCGATGAAATAACGTCGAATTACCGCGAATGGTGGTAACCACCGATATAGTTTGTGTACTACTCAATGGGTACAGTTCACAGCATCTCGTGCGTCTAAAATAAGAACCATTAGAGCTATGCAACTCAAACTTTGGAACACGACTTTTTTAAGGATGACCTTTCATGTAGAATAGAAAACTTTAAGTTGAAAATCGGAATATGATCGGGTCATCTACCTTTAAAAGTCTTTATTTTCATAAACTTGAATCTCTGGTTGGATACAAGATCTGAAGAGAAAAAAAACTTTTTATGAATTTGACTTATTTTGACCTTATCTTACATTTGTGCTTGTAAATCAAATTAGCTACTGCTACATTGTGCCTCATTTACTCATGTTGGATCACAATGGTATACTTCATCCGGCTTTGCACGTGACTCCAGAGCAATATCTCAACCATTGCACATCATTATTGCGTATGTGATTGTAATGGCAAGTACAGGGTGGTCCAAAAACTGTTAACGCTTACATCTCCGGTAAAATAATTGGCAGAATAAAATTGAAAACATATTTGGATAGAGAAAAGCGGTAGAATTATTTTGATGCCAAACTTGTCTCCTTTTCTGAGGCCTATAAGAGTTTTGGTCACATAACTCACAATACTAAAAATGTGTTTAAAAAAAGGCTTTCACTTATTATATTTTCCCCCACAACATTAATGTTCATAATAAGGATTATTTCAATCGCCATGGAAAACCTTTTTCTTTACTTCCTCTCTCCCTCCCTCTAATTCATTACATGAGCTCATTATACAGTCCTCAAAATAAGTAACTGACCCTGCAGGTAATTAATATGCTCTCAACTCCAAACTATAGCCATTACGTACAAATATTGAATTATAAAGTTGTAAGGAAATCTCTTCAATTTGAGATATTACACGTGATATTACACGTTGATAGTAAGATGAGGCTTTGGGATGCTTCATTTGATCAATGCAGCCCATACACATACCTGTCACACGGTCCTGCATGTTCAAAACCCTAAGTGTGAAAATGAAAACTGCACTTTCTTCTATCCTTATCAATGTAGTGTTCTCAATTATTTACCCATCTTCATGACCAATCTCATCAAATTGAAGAGAAGAAATTTCCTTACAACTTTATAATTTAATATTTTTACGTAGGAGCTATAGTTTTGGAGTTAAGAGTATATTTAAGAGTTTATTACCTGGACCGTTACTTATTTTGAAGACTGTTCTACACGCATATGAAAAGTGCAGTTTTACAGTTACAAAAACCTTCAGTTCTTGGGCAACACAACAACTGTTATTGTAAATTGGGTATAAAAATAATTCTACAGGTTTTCTCTATTCAAATTTGTTTTCAATTTTATTCGGTGAAATGTATTACCGGATATATAAAGCTTTAAACGGGTATCAACACTTTTGGGACACCCTGTACCTAGGCAATAAAAGATGAAAATGCTTGATGCATAGCTGGGATCGTAAAATACACTATTTCCGGTGTGTAGTGCCTTTATGTGGCTTTCATACAAAAAAATGCTAACTGGATCAAATACATCAAATCAAAATACTACCAAATAATGTCTGGTTTCATGTGACTTGAAACCTATGTAGATATGATACAGTAGTGTGCTACTAATAAATACCATATTTGATACACATGGACTGACAATGATTCTGTGTCTCTTATTTTAAAACTGTTATAGCTCCAAAATAGTTCCTATGTCTTAGGTGATAATATGCAGTTTTCAGTGCGTGTGCCCCACTTGCTTAACATCCAGTAATTCGATTTTGTGTATCAATGAACGCTTATCAGCACTAATTGGTTTAAAGGTATATGTTCCGATGATTTTATTTTGGCTATGATTTTTTTTTTTCACATCATGATATTTTGCTATCAGAAGAATCCCTATTTTTCTCATTATGTCTGTAATATCTTAGGAGCCATAAATGTTCCATTTAGAAATTATAGGCCAAAATGTGGTGAATGACTGCCAAAGGTGGTTAACCACCAGCCAGTTTGTGTACTACTCAATGGGCAAACTTATTGTGACCTGATGCTTCTAAAATTAGAACCATTGGAGGAGTTATGCAACTCAAACTTTGGAATGTGACAATTTTAAGGATGACCTTTCATGTAAAATAGAAAACATCAAGTTGAAAATCGGGCCAGCAATCAGAACAGCTACCTTTAATTGCCAGATTAAGTCTTTCGATCAAATTACCCCCGTATTTTTTTAAGACATAATTTTTAAAGCAGGGTTTTTACCAATTCAATAACTTGGACTTTAAAGCCCCACAACTCACAGCATGCGCATGCCACAGATAATTGTAGTATGCAGAAAGATGTGACTCACTTTTTGTTCATTTTGAGATATTGGTAAAAAAAAATCATTGTCGTCCAAAGATTCTAAGTACCAGCAGAAAGACTTGCCCAATACTAAAGACCCATTTGATTAGGAGTTTTAATATCAATAGCAACCCACGGTTGGTGAACTGCCCCATTTGAATTACAAGCAGTCCATTTTTACACTCAACTTGCATCTCATTCCTTTTCAAGTCATATGATGAAGAAGGCCAAGGACGGGGCATGTCTAGTACACACACATCTGTGTTCACGATATTAATTACGATCTATTGTTATGGTTACAATAGTATGGCTTCAGCTTTAATTAATGGGAAAATTCATATTATTTTCACTAGTAACGATGTTGTATGTGTGCATTATATACTTCTTCATAAATTCATGTTTGTTGCATGTTATGATCATCAGATTTTCTACAAAACCTGATATTGAGACAAGTCAAAATGTACACAGTGAAATCCCACAGACATTTGGCTCATTATATATTCATGAGCTCATTATCCATTATTGCGCTATGGGGGTAAGTCCTTTCTTACCTACACCTTCTCTGAAAAAAATCAGTGTTTTAATAATTGATAGCTAAATGGAACATCCTATATAAGAATGCACAGTACTTGCCTAAATGCCTAAAACATGGCAAATTTCTGAGGAGGTAATTTGAATTTTCAAGAAAAACCTGAAATTTAAAAGACAATTTTCCAAAACACGACAGAGAACCATGCAGATTGTCTGTATTTCACACAAGGCAGCACACAGCTCTAGCAGGATTTAGAATTACCGTGACAATGATTTGCATTCATGCAAGCCAGTCACCCTAATACAATGCAGGGGGCTCTTGAGAATCCATGCCCCCCCCCTCCCCAAAATGAGAGGGGAAAAGGGCTAATTAAGAGCTTCCTATTGCCCCTGCTGGTATTGCATAATATAATCTGCTTTGACGTCAATGTTTCAAGATAAGATGAAGATCAACTGGCAGACCAAAATGGACAGAAGGTGAACTCATGCCACATGAACTTGTGGATGAACCATAGATTGACCCATCATCCAAGGATGAAAGACAGGTTGACGTGGAAGAGGTAGAGTATGAAAAAAGGGAAAACGAAGGTGAGGAAGATGCACATGATGAACAACCAAGTAGTAGCCATCTGGACATTTTCAATTTCGTTATTAGTTAATTTCCTACACTTAGCATCTAACACAAAATAACTGTCTTGTGTCCTTAGCTTATGAAGAAATGCCTTAACAGTGATTTTGCTAGAAAAGATACTTCTAAAAGAAATATAATTTCTTTAATAATAAATTATCTGTTTAAGCGTCTCCATGGGTTATTGATCAGATTTAAGACCTTATTTTGAACAAAGTGCCCTCATTGTTTAAAAGCAATGTTCACCATATGACACCCATCCTTGAACATTACTTATCACAACTATTACTTCCCATACCCTCTTTCAAAAAGGAATTTTCTTATCTCCTACTTATGTAAGTTAAGATATTAGAAAAATGTCTTAAACATTGATTTCCAGTCTTTTGGCGGCCATATTAATGAAATGGCAGCCATCTTGGAAAATGCAAAAGAGACACAATGTATTAGGAAGCCTTATTAACAAGAACCAGACATGATACTCTCAAAAATAATCCATTTGATCTCTCATATAACCTGTTTAAATCCTCCATAGTTGATTTAGTTCCAATTTGGAGGCCATTTTGAAAAAAGCGCTCTCATCGTTTCACCCAGCAACAAGATTTTTGCAGACAACCTAATTTCATTTACCCTATGGGTAAGGTTTCTAAATAAAGGTGTCTCACAAAATCCCTGAATGGGTGCATGATTTTGATTCAGGGCCCATCTATTGTGAAAATGACCATAGATATTAAAACTCATTTTTCTCAGAAAGTCTTTTTTAGTAAAATTCTTTCTTGTCAACCCTTGAATTATTATAGTCTAGTCGAGAGCTCAGAACCACAAGGCCTTATCTCCATTTTGACTATTTTGAGAAAAAGACTATTAAAGATTTTAAAACACATTGGGGAGATGGAGATGAGGCCTTGTAATACTGGCCATACCTTTGAAAGGGGTTGTGTAATGGAGATAAGGCTGTGTGTTACTGGAAAGAGAATTTCTTTCTGAAAATTTTGATACCAAAATCTCATTTTTGAAAAAATGTAGATGAGGCCTTGTGTTTCTGAGCCCTCAAAGTCATGAATTAAACATCGGTTGACCAGGAACTACCATGTAACTTTTTGACAGCTCATTATCCTTTATGTTACAGTGCAAATTTGGCTTCTCATTATATTCAAGGCTTGATGACAATAAGTAATGAGTGCAACTCAAGTGGTTATTTGGAAAGCATGGTTCAAAAACGGAATATAAAGCATCTGTTCTAACCATGTAATAGTTGAAATTTGTACCACTGCTGAGACAAGCTGATGGGTTACAGCCTATACTACGTGTGCACTGTTACAATTTCATCATTGTCAAGGTGTTTATATCCCATTGCAATACTACATGTATCCATACAAATCAGTATCCTTTATTCCTTTTTTAACCTTCACCGATTCACAGAAAATTTAAATCTTATATATGGCATGTATGCTATACTATTCCAATCAGCATTCATAAAATGCTGTCTATCACAAATGTACAAAAAGTGCTATGTGTGACTTTTTAACACTGTCCTCACTATGTATGATATGATATGATTTTATTGGCACAAAATCGCGACCCGAAGGCCGAATTACATTGTACAGGAAAGCAAGGAATACATATAAAACAATTCAATACACAAATAGACAACAAACTGGGCAGGAACATGGCAAACAACAAGGAACAAGGCCAAATACAGGATATGCGAGCATGATGAAGAAAGACGGATCACGCAAAGCAAATTATGGGAGATCACTGTTGATCAACTTCACATAATAAGGAATGGGGCTTTCAGCATATCTGTTTGTGCGAGCACGAGGGTGGGTGAGTTCGGCATTGTTTCTCAATTGTCTACCATGAACCTGACCTCTGCATGCAGGGAGCAACCTTTTAGTCCTACTGCATTCGGCTATGTCTATGCATATTCATGAATTAGGCCCTATACATGGTTGTCATTTAAGTTCAAACTATATGCTCTATTCTGCACTCGATGAATTTACACATATCCTCCTAAAACAATAGGATAGGATTTCAACATGCTAATAACTAACAACTTTATTTATGTTTATAAATGCTATTTTCAGTTCAGTTGGTATAAATATGAATGTGCCAATTAGAAAGTAATATCACATGATAAACTTGCATCAATTCCATGTTTTTGGGGATCAGACAATTACTCCTTTAAATGATGGCAGATCGGTCCAAAATTTGGGACAATATCAACAACTTATCAATTATGACCATAATGAGCATCTTTTCGTTGGATGCATCCGTTTGCTGCGGTTTACTGATGCATTGTTATAGGTCACTTTGGTTACTTCATATACAGAGCTCTACATCAAACCTACCGGATTCAATGACTGACATTCAATACACTCTTAGTAGTTACTAAACGTTATATACGCCCACCCCGTTCCCTGGCCCTGTCCTTGTATTATCAACCAAGCTAATACCACCTCAACAAGCTGTTCTAATCAGCGGCCCATCCCAGACTCTATCGCCGACCAAGCTGTTAAAACACACGGATTAGTACTGCGGGTGTCATCAAACTTGTTTAGATGGTTTTTTCTATGTTTGAAATTACTTTTCAAAAAATCAAATCAAAAACTTCCTTAAGTCCCCCCTTTAAAAAGGGGGGACTTAAGGAAGTTTTTGATTTGATTTTTTGAATTTTGTGAGTGCTGTAATTATTGAACTATTAATCAAATGTATATAAAAGTATACATTTTTGGAAAGGAAATGGATCAGAGAATCCAAATTTGGCGTCAATTTTGACCAAAAAAGTAGATTTTTTGAGAAAATCACAAAATTCACTTTTTTGACCCAAATTTTTTTGAACAAAGCTAACAAAAAATAATTTTGAGTAAAAAATGGCCAAATCACTTTATAATGATGTTAAGGCACTAATGAAGGGACAATTTTTTTTTAAAAACCTAATCTAATATTTTTGAAAATTTTGACCAAAAAGTGCCAATTTTTTTTTTGTCCCTTCAGTAGTGTCTTAACATCATCATCAAGTGATTTGGGCATTTTTAAATCAAAATTATGTTTGTTAGCTATGTGATTTTCTCAAAAAAATCAACATTTTTGGTCAAAATTGATGCCAAATTTGGATTTTCTGATCCATTTCCTTTCCAAAAAGGTATACTTTTATATACATTTGAGTCATGGTTCAATAATTACAGCACTAACAAAATTCAACAAAAAACTTCCTTAAGTCCCCCCTTAAAGAGAGTGAAAGTATGCACTAAGTCATAGATTTTGATTATTATTGTTTCTCGCAAAATTAGAAAAAAATCAACGCACTTGCACTTGCACATATATATGTTGATATGCTTACAATAGTACTCCACATACATGGTTGTGCCATTATTCACACATCAACATCAGCGTGCTTGCATTGATTTTTAAAGAAAAACCTTCAATTTGCACAAATAAAGGGTCTGTTTGGTCAGACCTATAGAACAGAAGTATTTTTGGGTCTTCTACTTTTCCATTTTACTGATATATTGCATTTCAAATGAGCTAATTACATTACAGTCCTCTAACAAAAATATATAAATCTTAGTTATTAATTGGTCTTCTCATATCATCTCTCCATTGCTGATGTAACTTCCGCCGTTTCATCAGGACTGTTCGTTTTTGCATCAACATTTTCGGCATCCATACCAAATGTTTCCCACTCTTCCAATTCCTCCTCAGCCCCCTCCTCTTTATTCACTGTCCTCATCTCCATCTCGCTATCATCACCACCTTCAGCAGGACTTACATCCTCAACGCTCTCATCATCAAAATATCTCTCCTGCTCATCTTGAGTCCTAATATCCAGCGAGTCATAGTCCGTGTTGTGGTCCACGCTGGCATAATCAAATTCGTTCTCTTTACCGCTGAGGAATCTTTGGTGCATGTGAGTCAAGAACTCCTGCCTGAGTAAGGATTTCTCCGCCACTGTGGCAGGGGTGGGTTCCCAGTCTTTGAATATCGGATAACCGTGCTCATCGTATTTGGTCTTGTTGCGTTTTTTCTTGGATGATCGACGAGAGGTGCCTGGCTCATCATCTGCAAAATACAAAAATAAATAAATAAATAATGGGATGTCACTCAAATTAACAATCAAATGTATGTTATAATTACAATAACACACCACTTATAATAGAGCGCCTTACTTTAGTAAAAGAAACCCTAAGCGCTTTACAACAAATGAATTAAAAGAGTAAAATTACCAAAGCAAAATAAACCTACAATATTAAATCTACAAAATATACATAAAGAGTAAAGAGTAAAAAGCATATTTTTATGAATACTTTAGAAATGTCAACCTATGAGTGACCTTTTTTAGCCATCTGTTGCACTAACATTTTGTTTCCTGTTTCAAGCATCCTTTGGTTCTTTGTGACAGGTTTTTAAAAATATCACATTTTGCAATGGAACAACAAAAATCAAATTCCCTCATTTGTAAACTACGAAATCTTAGCGGTTAAAAATGTCAGCATCTCACTCTTTCAGAAGAGTAATGATTGTACTCTCTGGGGCTGATAAACACCAGGTGAAATGTTTCCTTGCTACCCATCTGCTATGACAGCAATGTGCTGCGATGAACCCCTTTAAATATAGTTACCAATCTAGTACATGTTGCCTATAATCGGTTTCAGCAAATGTGTCGCCTCATTAAAAGTTTTGGGCCTGTCCACACTTCGGAAGAGGTAGTAAACTGTTTCCCGAATAAATCAATATAACTTCGATCCTGAAACAGGCCAGAAAGGAAAACTTTATACAGTCATCAAAAAAGTAACTATACAGGTATGGGCTTTTAACTCTAAAATATATATCCTACCTAAAAATATTAAATATAAAGTTGTTGACAAATATGTCTTCTTTAATATGAGATATTGCACGCTAGGATAGTTTGAATATTGAACAGGTTACAAACCAAAATGTAAGGTAAAGTCACAATTTCATTTTCACATTTTACTTTTCAACGCGGGGGAGAGTATGACATGTAGTTCGTAAGTAGAGAAGAAAAATGTGAAAATGAAAATCGGACTTTACCTTACATTTAGGAGTGTCAATTCCTCAATATCACCCAGTCCTATAGCGTGCAAAATACGATAAATTTCTCAACAACTTTATAAATTAATATTTTTAGGTAGGATACATATTTTTAGAAAAGCCCATTTATTACCTGTATAGTTACTTTTGTTGATGACTGTACACCGTGGATGTATCATGCATGGTTACACACGCATTTTAAATTTGGCCTACACTATTAAACATGTTGTTATACGCTTATCATCAGTTTGATTTGATTCAATGAATCTGCGTCGTGTTCTGAATCTTCAAATAATTTGATAATAATTTGGGGAATGATAATATCACAGATGTGATCTTTTTTACGAATTTTCAATTTCCCTGACGTGCCGACACATGTTTCCAGTCTGATGGGACACTTTTCCCAATGCCTTATCGAATCAATTTTGAATGTCATTGATGTTGAAAGTTTTGTTGTGCTTTGCAACATGATGTTTAATTTCAATCACCTAAAACATGATTTTAGTAATCCTACATGATTACATAGGCCAAGGGAATAACATCAACTTGATTGCCTCTTTCCGTAAGTAACACACTGAAATATATATTTAGCCTAATTACTCACCTGTTAAAGTAACTATGAAGTAAAATTTGAGTATTTTTCTGAGCTTTTATCTTTCATAAAGACGTATTCGTATTGATTATTGGTTACTCTCTAGCGCAATATTTAAGAAGATTAAACTGGGTATTATCATGGCAAATAACAATTTACAACCAGTACATCCCCATCAAATCAACCCTCCTGCACCTCCCCCAATATGCAAAAGGTGACACATTTGCTGAAACCGATTCACGAGGGACGGATTGGGCATCTTGTTCGCTACGCCCTCATTTGACAGTTTTGTATTATCAATAAATTACTCACACTGATAAACTTATTTACCAAATTAACTATCGATTCTGAGGCCCTACGCAATCACTTGAACATGCATTTCCTTTGTATACAATTGGAAATCGATACTACTTGACGCGTGAAAATCAACTACTGTGTGACTGCATAGGCCGTGCACACACAGTATGCCACGCTAACGAGTCTAAATAACTTCGCCTTTATTATTATTTTCGTAAATTTCTATCATGATAATTTGTTATATTTCTTATATTAACCAAAAGAAACTAAAAGAAAAAGACATTTAATTATTGAAACACAAATCGGGCTGTTAGTGATTTGAGATTGAATTTGATCTTTAACATAAAAAGCCTATGCAATTCTCTATAGAATTTGAAGGGCTAAATTGTGAAATCATAAAGTTCTCCGTCAGAGAGACATGAAATGTCGATCAAATTACACTATTTTCCCCGTGTTTGCCCCATCCAGTGTTACTATTTTATTGTAGAGCAACATCGAAACTTGCGATTCCATCAATAACATTTTTGGGCATTCTTGGGCATTAAATGATTTTGAGCTCGAAATATCAAGAAAATGTAGTATTTTGTCCGTAAAATTACATCATTTATGAAAAGGTATATCTCCCCCAAATTACATCCGATTTTATTACTTTTTTCGATATTTATTGGTTAAATATTAGAACAAATTGAAACTATAAATAAAAACACAGATAACCTCGATCCTCGGGTATTAAATGCATTTATCAACCAACACAGAGAGCTTGATGAAGTCACTGGGGACGCGATCATCCTGAAGAAAAAAAACTGCCCTCACGTGATTTGTTTGGGAGTTCGCGGTCCATTGACCAGGAAAAAGAGTGCACGCAGCTATATGCGATCGTCCCTCGTGGATTATAGTTACAATCACTGGGTCAAACTATCAACTTAGTTAGGCCACAAAAAAAGGTTTGTTTGCCCAAACGCGACCGACCCATAAAATCTCAAAAATCCCTGTTGTTTTTTTCCAAGATATTTTTATGGTGAAACATGTATGTTCCCCCCAACCCTTGTTTGGTCAAACAAACCTTTTTTTGCCTTACCGTCTACTTGTTCCATAGAGAGTGAACCCAACTTGCGCTGTACTTGGCCATCATCATCATCATCTTCATGATCATCATCAGCATCATCATCTTCTTCACTATCCTCCTCCTCCTCCTCTTCGTCAGAATCCTCATCTTCCTCCTCCATCATATCATCTTCCAGATCTTTCTGCCTTCCATACAACTCTTTTACCTCTTGTTCATCGATAAAGGTCTGAAGGATATGCGAAAACTTTTGCTCCGTTTCATCATCCTCTGTCTTGCCTCTGGATGCCGCTCTTTCTTCCTCAGTTTGATATTGACCAATCAGCTGCTCAAACATGAGCGGATCTCGAGCTTTCATCTCCTCGTCGCTGAAATACTTCCCCTCTTTCTCAAGTTTCTTAATGGCTTCGTAGCGACGATTACGCACTCCGACCGCCGATCTGGCTATGTCCAACCGCTTTCTCACCTCCTTAAGGTAAAAAGACACTTCGTACTGATCAGACATAGCTGAAAAACACTCCAAGTGTTCTGGAATTAACCACCTGTTATAACGCTCGAGAAAGACCACAGGGTTGCGATGCCATATGTCTAAAATAATTTGGGTTTTCTCTTCCACGCTGATTTCGTCTTCATCTCTCTGTTGACTTTTCACAAAAGCTCCGCTGCTTGCTACGTGAGCCACCATATTGTTGACTGTCACATCTGATTGGTCTTGAGGCGGGTCTGCGGCAGTTGCCATTGCAGCATCGCAGTCAGGTATCATAATTAAAGGACTTCAAATAGCTGTAAAACATGAAAGAAGAAATAGAACATACAGGGTAAGTTAAAATAAAATAATAAACATTGAAAATCAAAATGAAATATTTCTGACCAGAATAGGAAGATAATAACTGATGCCGAGGAGTAGTTGTTTGCTATCATTATTAGCATTTCATCTGCATGTACATGTACCATCAAATTATCATTGGTCATTCATTAGGGGGGGGGGGGTACTCACCTAATCAGGTATATGGGGGATGTGCCGCTTTCATGGGTCGTTTTTTTTGCAAAAAATCCCTAAACATGGGGTATGATTTGTGCTAGAATATCCCTTTATAGAATATAAATGGGGTAACTTTTTACAATAAGTTAATTTTCGCGAAAAATTTGGTCTAAAATCCTTAAATATGGGTACCGTTGTTTTCCAAAATCACCCTTAGAAATGGGTAGGGGTTTTGAATCTCCAGCGGCACGCCCGCGACCAAACCAAATCCGAGTACCCCCCCTGGGGGGCCCATACTTTCCTGTAATATATAAGTTGTTATAAGTTGTTGAATCTCTATAAATGGATCTAATTAAGGAGACATCTTTATGAATGATATCCACCATCAAGAATTTTTGTAGCCTTGCTGTATAATGATACCAAAAGAATTTGTGATTATTTTTGTACCGCAGGTGGGCGCAGGTAGTTATGAGTAAGGCTAGGTGACCCCCTATCGCTTTATGGAGAATGGATAACCTTATGATTTGTCTCCTGTTAGGCTAAATTTTAAAAATCTTTTGTCTCAAAGCTCTTCAGTTGTTCAAAACCTAATGCGGAATGCGGTGTGTGTTTTTTGTGTTTTTTTAAATATAAAATATTGAAATCCTTGTAAAAGTGACCTTTTGTATTTAAAATGATTTGATCAATGAAAATCTGAAAAATCTGTAAAATGTTGGGATTTTTTTTAAGATTTTTGTTTTTCTAATGCGCATAAACTAACGCGCGCGGGAGCTTTGAGACAAATGATTATTTTAATTTAGCCTTAGATAGGTACTCCCATTTCAAGTCCTCAATGAGGGCAGTTGCACTTTGTTCCCAATCATATATAGTTGTTGTGCAGCGTGCGGGCCGCCCTTCGTTGGGCCATTTATACCCACTTTTTGTATGAGTCCCTTTTGATGCGGATCCCAGACCGCAGAGCAGTATTCCAACGTTGGCCTAACTAAGGTTTTATATGCTGTTGATTTTGTGTCTTTGGTGCATGATCCAAGGTTGCGTCTTATAAAACCTATGGTTTTATTTGCTGTGGATGTGATTTTATTTATGTGTGTGACCCATGCATTTTAAATCACTAGCTATGTCACCTAGGTAGGAATGTGCAGATGTTTCTTGCAGAATTGTACCACCTAGTGTATAGCTTGAAATGATTGGGGACCTAGAAGCAGAGATGCGGAGGACAAATCATTTTTGTGGTTTGAATTGCATTTGCCATTTTTTCTCCCATGCCGAGTGATAGTGTGTCTAGGTCCTTCTCTAATGAGACAGCATCCTGTGTGGTACTGTTGGTATTGTACAACATAGTCGTCAGCGAAAAGCCGCACCGTGGATTTGATGTTGTCTGGGAGATCATTGATGTAGATCAGGAAAAGAAGTGGCCCAAAACTGTGCCTGCCTTGAGGCACCCCAGATTGTACTTTTACCCATTGAGAATGTTCAACCCCCCCCCCCTCCCATCATGACACGTTGATTACGGTCCATTTAGAAATGGAAGAAAACCAGTTGTTGATTTTCCCCATCTATGCCTCTTTCTAGTATTTTATGCCTCTATCTTTTGCCATCTATGCCTCTTTGAGTATTTCTTTTAAATCCAGAGGAGTCGTAAGGATCGATGTATTCACTGATCTGATGTCTAAAATAACCACACACAAGCAACTGGACATCATAAAAGTAAAGCTCATTTAAGCTAACAAAATAAATGTAAAATGGTTTAAAATTTGCACGACTTGACCAATTTTTACTTAAAATGAATAGCAATATCTGAATGAGGCAAAATACTTTTGGTTATAACTTTGTGAATATTCAGCCTGAAGACATGGTTGAACAATCATTTTTTATATAGAAAAGTACATTGTTTCCATGTATTCCATTTTCAAAGAAATACTTTTATTTTCAAAATTGTATGGTCATGGCTATTAAAGGCCTATTATGTGATCTTTTCCAGAGAGCGCCCTCTATTCATTATTTTTTTTAGAAAGTAGATTTTCTTGCAGATTTACATTTCTGATCATAAATCATACATACATTCCAAGTTACAGAGCGATACGATTCCTAATTACCTCAAAATCGTGAATTTAGAGTGAAAAATATAAACTGTCGGATAATCCGACAGTTTATTTTCACTCTAAAATCATGATTTTGAAGTAACTAAGAATCGTATCGCCCTGTAACTTGGAATGTATGTACGATTTATGATCAGAAATGTAAATCTGCAAGAAAATCTACTTTTAATTGTTTTTCGATGTTGAGGGCGTTCCCTGGAAAGATCACATATTATTATTTATATGGGCCTTCCAAACAATACAATAAAAGTGCGTATTGAATATTGTGCACCAAGTTCCCGGATGTGCGTCCAATATTCAAAAAATATTGCCGTCCAATATTTTTGGCGCGGCGCAGAAGATGTGCGCGTGAGTACATATACGCAGAGAAGGTCAGTTCGGGCTAACTTATCATAGTTTTTAACTTGGTTGTGCCCCAGTTTCAGCAGTTCTGAAGTGCTATCAAAACAGTCTGTTATATAAATAATAATAATAATATTGAATGTCTTATTTTCGGGTGATACAAGATTACAAGAATATTGCACTCGCTATAAAAATATTGCACTCGTCTCCGACTCGTGCAATATTTTTGTAGCTTGTGCAATATATTCTTGTATCACCCTCAAAGCCATTCAATATTATATAAATATACCTTTAAATTATAAATAATAAATACCTAGGCTAAGCTTACAATTTACATTACATTTTACAACTTAACTTTTAAGTTTTATTAGTCAACACAACACTAACACAGTCTAGGGGGCACACCACTAAATACGTCTCCCATTGAAATACACGCGTTTCGGCCCTTTTTCAAGACCGTATTTTTACCCCACGTAACAATGATGGAAGTTTTTATTTCGCATGAATGTATTAGATATGTGTTGAATTTTATTTTAAACTTGATTTTTCTTGACCCATCTAGATGAAATTTTTCGCTACGGGCACCTAAACAGCGCCCTCACCATTTTAAACCGATATTTTCGCTTCCTCACCGGTTCCGGCAACGATATCCTTCCGCAGCCTAGGCTCCCGTGCGTATTCGATTCCGACGATTTTTGACCACATTAGCAATGCTAAGGTTCTATTCTAACTTTTTCATAACAAATAAGCAAGATTTACTTCTATTGCTTCCCCTGGGACGATGATCAAATTGATATAGGTACTATTTCTCCGAACCCTACACCAAACGCGGAAGGATTTAGTGTAGTGCCCCCTTAGAAGCAAAACATTTTTTGAGTTTTCATTCTTTTTTCTACATATTTCGAAAGAACAAGTATTTCTAAGATAAACTGCCAAAGCATACCTCTGTGCGATCTCTGGTTCTCAAATAAGAGCATTTTTCTGAAAAATGATGATGTCCAAAATGTTCATAAATTGTGTGTAAAAGCAAGAAATCACCCAGTCCGGCACCATCTGGTCCGGCACCATCTGGGCTGACATCGATTTGGCGAACTATAGTGTATGCATTATCAATTGTTTCGTGAATAATGTAATACGAACTAACTTAACATTTAATAAACATTTGATTATAATATTACATACAGACAAAGTCCGACACAAGTTCACTATTCTCTAGTTTTCAGTAATGGTAGCTCTAGAAGAGCTGTTTGGGTTTAAAAGGGTCTGTTTGAGAGATATTTCATGTGATCTTTCAATTCATGTGGTGATACATGGAGGTGAACACCCGCTGTAATTCTTCAAACCGTGGCATGTGATTCTCCTCTTGTTATCTGTCGAAGATTCTAACACCAAGTGGTCGCCTTCTGCGCACGTCCGCTTGACACACTCTATATGGGACCCCCCCCCCCCCCCCCCCGGCACGGCGTTTCTCCCATGCATGTCAGGTCAGGTCTGCGGTTCTAAGATGTACACGGCTCTTGGAAGCGTGGTGATTACCTCCCTGTGTCCAGGATACCGCAGGTGACACCGGTGGTAACCATATCCTTGTTCCTACAATACACCCAATACGAACCAACTTCAATTTCTAAAACATTTCTGGTTAGGTATGCTGTAGTTTTGACAGTATCTACTGCTCATCCGTCAAGCTATCACCGCTATACCATACAATGCCCCTTTTGATGATTCGTCAAAAGTTTAGTGGCCAAGGCTAGCATGATTGTGTTTAGATTTGATTTAAAATATTGTATTGTACTTTTATCCTAATGGTAGTAATCTTAAGAAACTTTATTGACAAATAAAACTGCGAAAATAGAGTGAAAATGACAGTTTTTCAAGTAAAAGGTACCATAATAGGCCAAAACAACACGTCTTCGAAGGGGGCACACCACTAAATACGTCTCCCATTGAAATACACGCGTTTCGGCCCTTTTTCAAGACCGTATTTTTACCCCACGTAACAATGATGGAAGTTTTTATTTCGCATGAATGTATTAGATATGTGTTGAATTTTATTTTAAACTTGATTTTTCTTGACCCATCTAGATGAAATTTTTCGCTACGGGCACCTAAACAGCGCCCTCACCATTTTAAACCGATATTTTCGCTTCCTCACCGGTTCCGGCAACGATATCCTTCCGCAGCCTAGGCTCCCGTGCGTATTCGATTCCGACGATTTTTGACCACATTAGCAATGCTAAGGTTCTATTCTAACTTTTTCATAACAAATAAGCAAGATTTACTTCTATTGCTTCCCCTGGGACGATGATCAAATTGATATAGGTACTATTTCTCCGAACCCTACACCAAACGCGGAAGGATTTAGTGTAGTGCCCCCTCTAGTAGCAGGCGCAGGCCTACCTGCTTTCCACAGAATAGATTTAAGCCTAAGGCTAAGATTCAATTGATTTGATTATTTTCAAACCCCAGATTCATCAGTACAATAAGAGGAAGTTATTTACCCACATAAAGTTATTATTCGTAGTAAAGTGTTAGAATTTATTTACGAACCTAAATTTTAATATCGTACGGTCGTCGAATTTATTTTCTAAATGGTGACAAGCTGTCTTTAGCATCGATTTTGGTTCCTGTGGTGTTGTGGCTCATTAGGAACCTATATAGCGTGGTATGAGTAAAGGAATGATGCATTCCAGCAAAATTTGACCTGTCCTTGACATGTGTTGACATAAAAAGCAGACAACACATCCATCTGACATCACATCTCAGCAGGCAGGTACATAAATATGTAATATTTAAGAACATTTAGTTAAATATTCCGATGAGGAGCCATAACATGACATTGCATTATACATCAGCAGTGCAGCCACAGTGCTGTGCAGTAATATTGGCTTAAATTTCAAACAAAATTAAAATGAATTGCAAACATCATCATCATCATGCATGCATGACTCATGTTTTGTTTGTAAAATGTAATTTTCATTTTGATGTTGATGTCAATTGGTCATATGTCACTATTGTCAGCATGATCCAGTAGCTCTGAAGAATCCTAGCTCTCTTTAGTAAAAGAGCTATGGAATGAAAGCATATGAGTCAGCGTCGCATATTTTCATCGATATCATGTTCAAGTAGGCCTATGTAGGCCTATAGCATGATAGGCCTACATAATAACTGTCCAGGAGGCCAGCAGTGGCATCCACTTCCGGTTTTTTTTACGGCGAGGGCGCTACAGCGTAATTTGAATTCAGACCCATTTTTATGAAGAAATCACAAGTACCGTAAAGATTGCCATTTCGGCAGTTAAATTTGTTTTTCCAACTGTAACACTCATTATTTAGGTTAAAATGTTATTTAACTATAATATTTCATGCAAACTGACCGCTGTTTCTCCCTTGATGCATGTAAAAAGACGTTTTTTCTCGCCCGAAATCGCGGGAAAAATGGCCGAAAATTGATGTCACGCAGGACTTCAAAGGTGATATATTTATTATTAGAGAGCGGACAAAATTACCTTTTACATAGTATATAGATATTTACTTGCATTAACTTGTGTAGAAATTTCAAAGCGATTCATTACTTAATGCACCCATTGCCACCTTGATTTGTAAACGAAAATTAAGCTTTTAGTTCGTGACCGCGACACGCAAAATTGTACGGACCCTCGTTCAAACCTAGTAGGCCTAAGCTTAAACTTTTTGTTAGTGCGTTTTATACAATGTATAATTCTTTGAATATAAATAATAAAATTATTTGGGCAATAATGATAGTTTGATAGTACTTCATGTGCAAAGATTGATACAAATAATTACGTTTTGAAACACCAAATCATAAAAATACGTTAGAAGAATTACGTCATCGGGGAATCCCGTCTTGGGGTGTCCCCGATTTGTGCCCGGATGCAATTCAATTACATATTTTTGTTCACGAAAATTAAATGTTTGTTTACGAAAATATTGGTCCCTTAATCAGATTTTGTTTCCTGACTACTAATTCATTAGGTCTTTCAGTAGCCAATCCCGCTCAGTAGGCATAGGCCTACTCACAATAGATAGACTTACTAAAAAGGGGCAAGGGGATTGTTTTTTTGTATAATATTATAAATGCCTGGGGAATTTTAGACTTCAAGTTCAATTCAAGTTCAGATTTGTTTGTATAAGAGCAAATATAGCCCAACAGACATTAACAAAGTTATTGAACTGAGTGATTAGAAATCAAACTGGTAACTCTACAAAGAGCTCTGAAAGGCCAATCAATTGGTTCACTGCAACTCAGAAAATATGCATCCCTTCTTGGGCCAAGCCTGGCCTACCCCTCAAATGGACTTGTACACAACAAGCGTTTCAATAAATTTGGTAAGATTTCACTAGGCGTACTTTTACGTAGCAGAGCACGTTCATGTTTCCCCCACTGTGTCCGCCAGCAATTTCACTGGATTAATTTCTCGAGGGTAAAAAAACAGAATTATGGCCAACACGTGTGCTCGTGCAGCGAGGTAGTAAAATGATGACATTTTTCACTCTTCAGAACAATTTTGAAGGTGAAAATCAAAAGTGAAGGGTATTTCATCCTTTGTATGGTAGGGCGAGTGAAAACACTGTACACTAGTGTCTAACCGATCAGCTCATGTCAACCGATCGCCGATCACCGATCATTTCCTCTTTGATCGGCCGATCCGATCCGATCACCGATTAAATGCGCAAGTGAACTGCAATGCCTAAATAGCAACTACATTTCTCTCGAGTGTGTTGCCGTACAGAGTGAAAAACAAGTTCAAATGGTCTAAATAAAAAATATAATTATCTACTCTGTTTATTTATCATGTTTACCTGGTCCTAGTCTCTTAAGTACCTGTCAATCAAGTCATTGTTTACAAACTTTGCGAGCGGCTTGTCCTGTGCGACCATGTGCTTTAGATTGAAGCTTTGCACACGGCACGCTGGGTTTTCCCCCAACTGCATGCGAAATAAATTAAACTTGCATCAAGTCTGCAATTGCAATGATTTGCTATGTGCATATCGTACATGCATCGTACGGCAACTGAAACTTGTAACCAGTCTAGCGTAAATATTGCGTAGTACAATATTACTTTCTAGAAACGTTATCGTTGTTATTTTAAGAAGTAAGAAGGTGAGTTTGAGAGGAATTTTAACGGAGAAAAGACGACATAATAAGCTTTAAATTGGGTTTTATACTAGTGATTGATCGGTTCATCATATCGGTAGATGAAGGCATTTTTGCCGATCACCGATCAGATCCCGATCAGCCTTATATCGGGCCGATCGGGAAACTCCCGATCTGATCGGTTAGACACTACTGTACACCTCTGATTATATAGTAGGCCTATTACGGTACATTTACAATCCTTTAAAGGTATATTATGTGATCTTTTCCATGGGATGCCCTCAATCCTCAAAATAAAATTGAAAGCAGATTCACATTTCTGATCATAAATTATGAATATATATTCCAAGTTACAGAGCGATACGATTCCTAAATACCTTAAAAATTCATGGTTGAAGAGAGAATTTAGACTAAAAATAAGTTATCGGCGCAGACTCCGACAGTTTATTTTCAATCTAAAACCACGATTTTGAAGTAATTAAGAATTGTATCGCCCTGTAACTTGGAATGTATACGACAGGGTCAGAATTGGTCAACGGTTGCGAGAATCCATTTAGATTCCTGCAGAGGATTTTGCAAGAATCTATGGATTCGATCTCCTTCATTCAAATTATGCAATGTATAGACAGAATAGCTCTACCTTTACCCAGGGCTGTCAACTCTCCTGCACCTTTTGGACGTGCGATATTTTTTGACCGTGCACATTTCTTTTTACCTCACCCCCCCCCCCCCCCCCCCCCCCCCACCCCCACTTGAAATTAACAAGGTGACTGCCAAAAAAATTGGGGCTACCTTTTACTATTTTTTTGTTGGTACACTTTATTTATCATTATTTGTTATTGTATCTCTTTCTCCCAGCAAATCCCAAAAGTTGACAGCCCTGCTTTACCAGCGGGAATCTTTGCGAGAATTGGAATTCTGACCCTGTACGATTTATGATCAGAAATGTAAATCTGTACAAAAATCTGCTTCCAATTTTTTTCTCTCGAGGATTGAGGAAAAGATCACATAATATACCTTTAATTTCTAGATCTAGATCCTTATAAAACATGTACAATACAAAACACAATGTAGCTATTTCACTTGATCAAATAGTTCTTTTTAATAATTACCATGAATTTCCACTACTTTCTCCCTCCAAATTATTTCTTTTCTGTTTTTTGTTTAATATCAAACAAAAACAATATTAAAACAATGTTTGTATTGCAATTTAATTGATAGTCTCATCTCATCAACCTCAAGTCAATGTCTGTTGTTTGTTGTTTTGTTGTGGTGAATCTTGACCTACAGCGTGTAAAATAATCGCGCAATTGCTGTAATTCCTCTTGTCGTGATGACAATTTTTAATCATTGATGTGAAAGTATGATTGTTCTTTTTCATTTGTTATTCCACATCATGATGTTCATCCTATTCCATAGCTCATCATCAGTTGCCTTGTTTATATTGGTAGATCTGTTGTGAAACCTGCAAAGAAAATAAAAACAAGATTGCAATCAAAACATTAGACAAATATTCACTATACAATACCATACATTATTATACATTATTAAAAACAATAGTAACAAGAACAATAATAATAAAATTTAAGCATTTAAAATTTACATATAAAAAGAAAATCTCAGCTTGCGAGATTGGATCAAGGCTTTTATGTCTGAAGGCTGACAGTAAAATTGTTAACTTTATTATTTTGTTGGAAGTGGCTCTTTTTACTTCAATCTTTTCTTACTTTCATTTCATTCAGCCAACCAGCATGCTCACCTAGGCTTTTTAATTAAGCCTGGCCTGAGCAGCAATTTGCTTGACCCTACACCCTAGTGTTCCGTAGGTCCCTTCAGGACCCAAGCGTGTGTCCGTACAGACCGACTGTGTAACAAACAAAACAAACATGTCTCACCAAGGAATTATTGCGTCCGCTGCTTGTTGACGTGGGGATAGATGTACATCATATTGACTGGTCACAATCTGCATGGGATAGTCAAATGTAAAAAAAAATCAATCAGGTGCAAATCGATGACATCCAATTGCCAAATTATTGGCAGCGATAAGAGTATAAATGAACTCTAACCATTTTGTCGTGCTCTACATTCAGAGACAGAACTGTATTAATTTCATGCACGGTCTAATCCGTAAAAAAAGCCTGCCCTAGTTTGATCTCATTCATAATCATTCTCATTTTCAACCAAAAATTAATCTTACCCCTATCTCACTTATTTATCATGCTTATCAAGAATTCAAGACCAGCTTTTTGTTAATTTTTAAACAAAGAAAGGCTTCAAAGCACACTCGATCACACTGCACTCTCCCCTTACATCCTTAATTCCCCAAAATGTATCCACATCGGCTTTTACTAGTCAATCGTATTCAAGATTCATGTAATGTTTTTATTCATCTACAATATGCATCCATTTTGAAGCTAAGATTGTCACATTAGGATGTAAAATGGGAGCATTATTTCTTATTATGCAGTATTATAAAGGGGGAACCCACTTTTTTGTTCCATTGTATAGTGTAATTCAACTAGGCAACACATCCAGGGTTCAATAATCTAGGTCACCAGCTGGAGAACACCTGTATTTGTAACATTCCAATGTTTAGAAAACATCCTAGAAAGTCTATTGAGAGATTGCACCTGGGTCCCACTTTATGAATAAATGCATAAATTAAAATTCCAATAAGCTGGGTTTTTTCCACAAGTCCCATCAGGGGTATGTCACTGAGCTTGCCGATCGGGTCCACTTTTAAATTGAACTTAGTCAGCATAGAATTGGGGGCGCTATACCGATCAGGCGTGATGATTGTAGCAGACGACGCAACGATGGCCACGCGTCTCTCAGACGACCCAATTTGGCAACGGGAGTGCACCATTTTGAATTATTTTTAACAGTCATCGCCCGGTTAACGATAAAAATCCTTTTAATTATGATGTATTTGTCAAAATGATAGTTTAAAATTCGCGATTACGTGTTATTCACTACGAATTCAAAATTTAGGTTTCACGTGGCCACCGTCGTCTGCAGCGCCCCCAAACCTATGCTGACTAACATGCCGTTTAACCTGCCGTTAAACCTGGTTAAACATTGTTAAACGCGTTAAACGCCGGTCACCGACACATTCCGGACGATAACCATAATTTATTCAAATATGCAAAAGGGTCCGTTTTCGCTACGTACGTTAGTATACGACTTTCCTATCCCAAAGTTAATAGTATCCCTGGTCCCATGTGCTCTCTAGGCACTTTTGATTCCAGCACTGGGCGGACAACAAGTCATATTATTTTACTCTGCACTACCAAAGGGGTTTCGTCCCTTATTTTCTTCACAAGTTTCGCAAGGCGTGGGTTGAATTCTTGAAATATAGAAGCCCATATAAGCCGGGTGCCAGAATATTTATTCAATAGAATAAGGACAATTTGGCTAGACCTATTGTGTGTGAAGTTGTACTGATCCAGGAAACGGCATGTTTGGAAGTTTAAAAGCTTACCAAGATTTTGACGAGGGCAGCAAATTGCAGGCGTGAACCGCTTTGATCCACGACACTGCAGCTGTAATGACGATGTTGGTTAGTTGGCAAGAGAAGTAACTATTGTAAGTACAAGAATAATTTGTGTTTTAAATGTGTATTTTAAACTACCATTTTGTGCAAATTTTGGACAAGTTCACAAGAACATTTGGATGGAATTTTCACAACAACAAAAATGTATCTATTTGGAATTACTTTTGGAATTTTCATTGAGAGAAAATGTATAGTTGGAGATAAGCTTTGTTTATACAAATGTATGGACATTTCACCCAAGTTTTCTAATTGAAAAATACCAGTTACATACAAACTAATTTCATAATCAAAAATGTTTTGCTTTGATGTGTACCATAAAAGTTTGATAAAGTTTTGAAGATCGAAACTCCCACCAGTTTACCTTGATTCATCAACACTATGGATTTGAGTATTTTAAAGATTTGAAACATTGAAAAGGTATCATTTTCAAACAAGACAGAGTCTATGTAAATGTTGGTTAATTTTGTATTAAGGTTCATGTTTGTGACCCTATCAAAAGTAATGTAATTTTGTACACAAATGTTGGGTGATGAAAACCTGCTTCCCTCAAGTTGTTATTGTAAGAAAAACAAACAAATACAAAAAGGGGATATATTTTGGAATCTGGCACTTTATGAAGAAATTTCAATAGTCATGATATTAAGATTCAAAATTCTGTAATGTTTTGGGTCACTCATTTCTATTCAATGCAGTGTCACCTTTTTCTTTGGGTTTTGACGAGAGAGCGGATACAAGGACCGAAAAGACGAGTGCCATAATTCGCCACACTCGATGCAGGACGAACCATGACGAGAGACGCTGATGAAGCCAGGGATACAAAAATGAAAGAGTCGCTTGTATAGACAGTATTAACATTTACCCTTTGTGTTAAAAACACAATTGCTTTGACTCTTATAAAATATTGTGGAAAGTAAGAAATCATCCACAGGTAGATGTAACACAATTGTTTGACAACCTCTCTGGCAAGGTCTTAGCCAAAGGCCCGTCCACCCGTCATCTGGACGGGCAGATTACTCCCAGGACGGGCAGAATTAAGGAATTTAACAGATGTGATATTCTAAAAATAGTTGTTGTAAGAGTTTAGTGAACTTGAAACTAGTTCTGACTGTCAAATCAAGGCTAACTCAGCACACATTTGAACCTTGTGACCCCATAGAGGTGGCAAATAGGTTGATTTATATTTTTGGGTCAAGTTCTTGACAGGCGTTTTTGATAAATTGGACGGGCAGTTGCTGAACTCTGCTCTCTGGTATGTACCAACCTTTTGTATAACAATCCAGGCACATCGAGATTCAAGAAAAATCAGCATAGAGAAAACTTTGTAATATTATTTTCTCTTTTCTACCATATTGTAAATGTGGAATATTATGTTATGTGTGATAACGACAAGAAAACTGCACAGAATAAATTGATTTATATTATATTACACCTTTTTGAGATATTGTGAATCACTTGATTGGTAATAATTTATTGTATATCTGGATAGTACTAGGCTAACTAAGCTAAATTGTTAAACGCCACGTGCACTTGACAAAGATCGCCAGCCCATGTCACATTTTCATTGCATTATTTAAACCCAATACATCGTGCACAGTAAAATACGAGACTGCAAAATTCGGAAACCTTTCAACGGAGCGTGATCGATCTGGCATAATCAGAGAGCAATTTTAGATTTCATATTACAGAAATTGTAGACCACGGACATTTATGAATGAGAGTTTAAAATGAACTAAAGGCCTTACTTGATACTAGTATACCGATAATAAGACAATATTCTATCTAATGCACCCATTGCCACCTTGATTTATAATCGTAAACATCACACACAAAACTCACTTTTCGTTGCATGACCCCGACTAACCGGTGCATCCTGGAGACGATGGAGAGGTCTGGAGGCTGATTGAAATATTATGTAGAAAGCATACATATTCATAGATTATTTCTGCAAAGTAGCAACCTGATTGGTCAGCTGGCTAATTAATATTTAACTGTTGAAAGCTGTCTATCAATTCCGCGGGAGATAGCATCGTTCTCTCGTACCCACGAATGCGCGAGCCGGTCACCAAAGTTCGAAACCGTAAAAATTGACCTTTTAACGGTAAATACGCTACACTGCTGGCCTCCTGTGTCACTGTCAGTGTCGCGTATGAGGTTGTGTTCGCTTTTCGGACGCCATTTTGAATTGGCGAACTCTACCAGGCACCTCTAGGTTACCGTAAATTAGTAGTGCTGTACGTATGGTAGAGTTCGCCACTTCGTGGGTAGAGTTCGCCTGTTTATCGTACTGATCATAACCTGAGTGTTTGAATACTTGAATTAAGTGTGACTTTTGGGCAAGTTGAAAGGCGTGTACGTGTTTTGATTGACCAGATTATTAAATTAGTAGTGTAAAGGTCCTGTTATTATTTTCGTGGGGCTGTAGAGTTCGCCTGTTTAATATTATATCATAGTGAGTTTCTGTCAAAATTGAAGTGGATGGTGTGATCACGGGGGGGGGGGGGGGGGGGGGGGGGGGGCACTCAACATTTGTTGGGACCCCGAGGGGGGGGGGTACTTTTGCCAAAATCGTATGTGGCCTAGTACACCAGACATGCGGACAGATTTCTTCAGGGTCGGATAAATTATTAGATTACGTATCAAACCATGCCATCGGAATAATGTATTTAATTTACTGCTTTCTTATTAAAGCAACGCCCCCCCCCCCTCCTCCCACCCCCGGGCTCCTACCCAACACTGCACCTAAATTCCTAACACGCACATCATAAACGGTCTATGCACAAACACCCCCTGGCCACCATCTCACGCCCACATCAATGCGCCTATGCGCTACTTTTTTCAACACACCTAGGTGGCATGGCAGTGACGTAACGTGTACTGTAGAGTTCGCCTGGGCATTATTTTGGCGAACACAACCCTTTTGGCGTCAGTGTCAGCGTTTTGTCTTCTTGAGTTTATTTTTGCTCCCACCCATCACTTTTTTATTATTTAATTTGGCGGCTGGCTGTTTGACGTCACATCTTCCAGTTTAGCTGAGTATGCAGCTGTTATAGGAATTATTAGCAGTATCTCAATCCCGATCTCAACCTGTTTCTAGGCCTATTTCCAAGAAATACTGGCCTGAATATGAAACTATGACGTTTTCTGTCTATGCTTCATTTTGTAGCTAATGATCCAGTGAGTACCATGTCCGCAGACAAACAAGGGTGTTTTTAGAAGCTTTGTCCGCGATTTCACAAAAGTAGGGTTGTTTTTTAGAGGCTAGGCCTATGCCCGCGAAAAATAAAAACAAATTGCAGAGGGAATAAGAAAAAGGGGTATTTTTAACCAAATGTGTCCTCGTTTTTGTGCCAAAAGAGGGACTTCTTAGAAAGTGTCCTCGGAATCGTGAAAAAAGGCGGTCATTTTCAGACAAAATGTCTCCGCTTTTGCGCGAAAAAAGGGGTCAAATTAGCCAAATTGTCTGCAAAACGCCATCAAATAGGGGGTAGGCCTATTTCAAGATCCTGGAACGATCATGTGTTACCCTTGTTGTGAATACAAAGAGAGAACACCGGGCCTCTTATGTACAACGGGCTATGATTGGTTGGACTTTCAGTTGAATCTAGCAATCGGCAAATCATATGCTTTTTTCTATTTATTTTAGGATTGTCCTATGAATACAATTTTGTCTTTCTTTATTTTAGTGAGTGCCGTACACATTAATGATGGCTAGTTGTATGGTAGAGCTGCATTTATGGACTTTGAAAAATGCTGTTATCATTAAAGGTAAGGAAGGTTTTTTTAGGCGACGAAAAAAACCCACCCTATTTGTACCCATTTGTTTACCAATTGGTGAGGGAAAAAATTCACATGCAAATAAATACCAACCCCAAAATTGTTTTTCTTGTTGAAAAAAGGCAGATTGTTTATAGATTTTATTTGATATTTTACAGTCATTTTCAAGGGAAAATAAGAAGTGGAAAAAAGCCAGACGGAACAACCCGACCTGAGAGGTCCGTTTGCCCGTACAACAGGGTGTGTGTGTTTTTTGTGCGCAATGAACATAATCATTTGGTTTGTTTGTTTGTTTGTTTGTTTGTTTACACGGTATGGACACATGCTTGGGTCCTGAAGGGACCATGCTCACATGGCCTGAAAAAAATGTGTTTTTTTCCGGCAAGCGATTCCAAATTTCCCTCCAAAATGGAATGCATTTCTTAATGAAAGAGTAACATTTCCCTCCAAATGCCAAAATTTCCCTCCAAATGCTCAAATGTCCCTGCAAGGAGCTTTCCGTATTGCCTACTTTTTCAGCCTGTGCATGCTCAAGCAAAATGCTCAGGCCAGGCTTAAAAAGCCTATAAGCATGCTGGCTGAATGAAATGAAAGTTAGAAAAGATGGAAGAAAAGAATGAAGTAAAAGGAGCCACTTCCAACAAATAAAGTTAACAATTTTGCTTTCAGCCTTGGACAAGAGTGATTGAATATTGTTTTGGACATGCACATTTGCAGATTTTGCTGAAGAAAAAAACAATTTCTCTTTTTTTACTACATGTACACTTAAAAAAGTCCAAGTGACACCCCAGATGGAACCAAACTCAGACTCACACATACACAATTTTGTTTAAATTAAATGTACTTGACTCTGGAATAATTTCTATCTTGCAGATAATGATATTGGTTGCCATGCCTACCATGATAAAGGCGATTCAGGTAGGTGTCTGCTCTTCAAACTGATTTATAAAGCAAACGCATAATTTGTCAAATGCAATTTATTTGTTGATTTCTCTTCCAAAATGCGATCCAGGATAAATACCTGGTTTGACGGTTAGGGATACAAAAATAATGAAGGAAGTTTGTAAAGCGCCATCTACTGTAGATAGCCTACTCCAAGGCGATATAGCCATTTAATTATGACGCTGCCATTAGGAAATCATTTCGCTTCACCATGTGGCAACTGCCTAGGCACACAACCAATATCAGCACTAAGATTAATATCTGTCACAGCTTGGGTTTTTAAGGTGTGATTGTGAGTGTAAAGAATTGTTTTCCCATCGTTCTGATTTCACCAATTGGTCAAACTGGATAATACTACATGTAGGTGCATTAAAGGTAGATGTTCTGATTTCTGGCCCGATTTTCAACTCGATGTTTTCTATTTGACATGAAAGGTCATCCTTAAAATTGTCACATTCCAAAGTTTGAGTTGCATAACTCCATTGGTTCTAATTTTAGAAGCACAAGGTCACAATAATGTTGCCCATTGAGTAGTACACAAACTGGCAGTAATTCACCACATTTTGGCCTATAATTTCTAAATGGAACATTTCTGGCGCCTAAGATTTTACAGACATAATGAGAAAAATATGGTGATTCTTCTGATATCAAAATATCATGTGTAGAAAAAATCATAGCCAAAAAAAGTGATCGGAACATACACCTTTAGGTTTATATTTACTTTTATGTAATTTGATTTATCTTGTCATGTTTTCAGTTGTAACAGGCTACCTAGAGCAGAAGCAGCTGTATACTGAGGGTAAGTGTTGATTTGGATTCATATGTGGAGACTGTCAGGGCACCTTGATACCAGGATTTTACTTTGACCAGACTATCTGCCAAGGCTAAGTAGAAGCTTTTAAATGGAACAAGTTGTAGTTATCGGTCAGATGCAGCTAACTACCGGCCCATCTCAATTCAATCTTTGACAGGTCGGTTATTTCCGGGCTGATGGTACAATGTACAGGCTGTATCAAAAAGATTTGTACCGTGGTCTGATCAGTTTTTCAGATTTTTTTTTGATATGTTACGAACCATTTAGACCATTTTGCTTCTATATGCAAAATTATTAAAGTTTCATCTTTTCTAAGAATTTTGATTTACGACAATCGAACATTTTTTTCAGAATTTACAAGCTTTTAAAGGAATATTGGTGTTTTTATCATTTTCATCGAAACGTTAGATCTGAAGCGCACAATTCAAAGTTCCTCCTGACTGCACTCATTTATTCACTACTTATAAAGAGTTTGTGCAGTGAACCTATTAAATTTGCGTTGCTGCGAGTAAAACCATGATTACGTCGATCTTCATTTGAATGACAATAGCGGTCAGAAACAACAGCCAATTATCTTCAGATTATCAGATCAATAAGTTGACATAATTCCCTATTTATTAAAATCAAAAATATTGTATTTATCAGAGATTTTATATTTTTAATGCTTTTTTGAAAATGGAACATATCAGAGTACAAATCATTTTGATACAGCCTGTACCCTTCTGAAGGAAAAGAAACCCAATAATATCCATACAGGCAGAGATTATGAAAAGCAGGGATGACCACCTGTATTGAAATGCTGTAGAAACCTGTTACTATGTCTCGCTCACACCTGTAGCTTAGCCGGTCAGGGAGAATGTCGCAGGGTTCTCCTTAAAATGCGTAGTATTATTAAGGACATTTAGCAAGTTTTCTAAGTCCTTTTAAGTTCTGTACAATCACAATATTATGGTGATATCCTGGCAAGGTCTCTGTTCTGCTACAACTGTAGCACTGAATAGGTATATATAAGATTTTGAGCAATTTTATTTTACAGGTCGTGATTTGGTTTGGACACCAAAGAATAGGAGGCCAGATAAACTCAGAGATCTCATAAAAGAAGTAGAGGTATGATAACCTAAACCCTAACCAAATATCTCCCAGTCCCACTCTCTTGATTGTTTTGACAAACTAGGGGAACAATAGGCCAAATAAGAGGTGAGAAGAGGTAGAGGAACCAGTTTCTTGGCTCTGAGACACCTCATCATTGGGATATAAATAGCATTTTTGACACAAACCATTTTCTTATACTTAATTAGCCCTGGGCCAAATTGCCGTTACCAGTGGCCGAGCGGTTAAGGCCCCTGTCTAGAGTTTTGGGAGACCAGGGTTCGAGTCCCCGCCAGTGAATGTCCTTGCTTATTTTTCGTTACATTGTCTATCGTAATGTAAAGCACTGTGGGATGATAAGGCTTTACATTATAATACAAGATAAGACTATGAAGAAATTGCAATTCTGAACAAAATATGACAGTTTTGCACATTGCCAGATACTCAGCCATTTTCTCCAGTTTTGCACAAGTTGACAAGGAGAGTTGTGTTCCCTGTGTGGCACTAGGGGATCCATCTGGTGAAATTCAATAATTCTCCCTGAAACAAATTGCTTCAACTAGGCCTTTTCCTCTCTCCCATCAGATTGTAAAATATTTTCCATGATACAAATTGTGAAATTGTACATTAATGCTGCTTTGCTTGCTTGTGTCCGTTACAGGATCTGTTGATGGTATATGCTGTTGTATTCACTCGATGGCGATCTAGACGATGTTTTCAGGTGAGTGGTTAGTTTATAAAACAAACATCACTAATCCATAACTATACCAGACTTCACCATCTGTGTCCCATGCTAATCATTAACAACCTGCAGTAACAATTCCATGACACCAATCAAGTTTTAGACATTGCTTTTGGCAACATTACGCATGTGCAAGTGTCATGGAATTCCATTGAATATCATACACATTTTCCAATATATTATTTTCCAGGCGCATGAACATTTGGTAAAAACTGTATTAAAGAGCTTAAAGGGGCATTGAGAGATGTATCGATATACTAAATGAGCAAATAATGTAAAGATAATCATCAACATAGCCCAAATCCAAAATATCATACAATTCCGGCATCGCCTTCATGCCAAACTAAGCAAATAATGGCACTTCCGGGTTGAGATTTGCCGCAAAAGTCCGTGAGTAAAACTTAGCATAACTTCCGAATTCAGCACCTTAGTTTCGATATGATCATATCGTAACTAAGAAAATCATGAAATTTTATATGATAAACGGCGAATGTTGGCAAACTGTTTTAGATGGTAGTTAGTATATGCCTAAGTATTACTTTGAGGCAAAAAATACTGATTTCCAGGATAATTGAGGGCGCACTCCCATACGTATCTCTCAATGTTCCTTTAAGAGAGCAAATAATGATTCATGTCTCAAATTAAGATGCTCAATAATCATAATCCTTTGAATAAGTTTATCAGGATTGTAGATATAAAGTAAAATTGAGATTATGTTGAACAAATTCAAGATGTTTTACTCACATTTTAGACATTTTTGTGAACCAGGTCGGCTGACTTCCTCAGTATTGGCTTGATCCCCTTCTTTTTCCTGTAATCACGGCGTGGAAAAAAGGGAACTGGGCCAGCTAGCTCTCGGGAAATTGTCGGCATGAAGAAAAAAATGAGGGAAATAAAGCAAAAAATATTAAACACTACACCTGAATAAATGTCAAACTTGCAGATATTAAAATGATCATGATAGAAACAAACCTATCAAACGTCGGCCTCTTTATCCTATTGTATTGTATCGATATTGTTAAAGAATGAAGAAATCTTAAAAACAAGATGGCGACTTATGAAAGTGACGATCGCATTTGCGAATGATTCAAGATCATTAAATCCTGCAATGGTCAGATGAAATGAGCAAACTTGTTTTTAATTGCATATAAACAATTTTTTCTGGCCCTGCCCGTGATGAGGGCTTATATTCTCTAAAGTCACATGTTAGATCCACTCATCACAACTTTGCATCCTGCAAACGAGAAAGACAATTCTCGCAGGAGAAAAAGGGGATCAAACCATTATTGAGGAAGTCAGCCGACCTTGTTGACGAAACCGCCTAAAACCGTTTAAACATCTTGGACAGCCCTCAAATGAAGAAATGGAGAGGGCATGCAATTTAAGGCTTTGAAACTTTCTCCAAGGCAATTATGTACTTTTGAATAAAGTGAAGAAAGCTCAGAAATTGAGGGCATCAAAGCAACTAGAGGTGGGGCATCGAAGGCAATTTTCTTCAATGCCTCCTATTAATTGGAGCCCCATATAGGATTTGTTCAACATAATTTCAGATTTACATCCTAAATTTTACTAACCCTTCTTTCTTGTTTTTCCAGGTGATATTGAGTAACAGTATCGTGCTGTCATTCATCGTATGTAACCATTCTGGCGATGTGGAAAGGATATTTATTGATCGGTCTCTACAAGGGAAGCTCTGCTCCGATGTTTTAAGTACTGGTAGGTTGTTGCATCTAACAAGCATGTATGGTGCAATAAATAGAGCGCTGAATCGTTACTATAGTTCAGTCAGTTCCAAATTGGCGAAACCTGCTGTTTATATCAGAAGAGCGTCGCTTGCATGGCGCAATATGGCGTGCAATGTCATTGTATGCGTGACGCTTGCATATGCCAAAATCCCGCTTATACGCTTGGATTACTTTTGCGCGCAGGTAGATAAAAACCGGTTGTGGGTTTAAACCCAACCTAGTCTCTTTCATATTCAGTCTATCATTGACTGATTACTATCATTACCAACCTAGTCTCTTTCATATTCAGTCTATCATTGACTGATTACTATCATAACCAACCTAGTCTCTTTCATATTCAGTCTATCATTGACTGATTACTATCATAATCAACCTAGTCTCTTTCATATTCAGTCTATCATTGACTGATTACTATCATAATCAACCTAGTCTCTTTCATATTCAGTCTATCATTGACTGATTACTATCATAACCAACCTAGTCTCTTTCATATTCAGTCTATCATTGACTGATTACTATCATAACCAACCTAGTCTCTTTCATATTCAGTCTATTATTGACTCATTACTATCATAATCAACCTAGTCTCTTTCATATTCAGTCTATCATTGACTGATTACTATCATAACCAACCTAGTCTCTTTCATATTCAGTCTATTATTGACTGATTACTATCATAACCAACCTAGTCTCTTTCATATTCAGTCTATCATTGACTGATTACTATCATAACCAACCTAGTCTCTTTCATATTCAGTCTATTATTGACTCATTACTATCATAATCAACCTAGTCTCTTTCATATTCAGTCTATTATTGACTGATTACTATCATAACCAACCTAGTCTCTTTCATATTCAGTCTATCATTGACTGATTACTATCATAACCAACCTAGTCTCTTTCATATTCAGTCTATCATTGACTGATTACTATCATAATCAACCTAGTCTCTTTCATATTCAGTCTATCATTGACTGATTACTATCATAACCAACCTAGTCTCTTTCATATTCAGTCTATCATTGACTGATTACTATCATAACCAACCTAGTCTCTTTCATATTCAGTCTATCATTGACTGATTACTATCATAACCAACCTAGTCTCTTTCATATTCAGTCTATTATTGACTCATTACTATCATAACCAACCTAGTCTCTTTCATATTCAGTCTATTATTGACTGATTACTATCATAAGGCCTAACAAAAATAAATTGTTGTTTCCGGTAACCCGACCGACGCTCTTAAAACCTGCCGACCGTAAACATTTTATCAACATTTTGAAAAAATAAAATTTATTTTCTACCTACCGTTCGTATTTTTTCAGTCCAAATTTACGGAAATGTATTGAGAGAATAACAAATTTACATTCCCATTTTGCCGAAGGTCCAATTTGAATGTACCCATTTCCATGAATTCTGCAACAATTCTGAAGTTTACTTTCCGTTCGTCCGTACGCCTAAAAGTTTATTTCCATTCATCAACAACAGCGCAGTATTTGCGGTTATCGCAATAATTACGTTTTTTGGTACCACCAACAAACCAACCAACCACATGGAATGACGTAGCGTAACATGGTAAAAATAACACACTGGGAACCGTGTGGAACAGAAAAGAAATATCATATTATTAACCTCAGTTCGGGCATGCAAAAGTCTCTCGTGCACGTGTTGAGAAGTAAAGCGCATTATCACGTTGTTCAAAGCAGATTGCTAAAAGGTTAATGCTTGTTTACATCGATAAAGTAATTCCCCAAGTTTAGCAAAGTACGATCGAAGGAAAAACATTTATTTTTTAATGAGAAAATGCAGTGTATTTACATTTAATGAATTATAATAAAATAATGAATGAAATTTGCCTCGAAAGTTGGCGTTCACTGTTCAGACTGGGCGTTCAGATTGCGATGACGGTCAAAATTCGGAAGCTTTGCAATTAATGTACATGGTGAATCTAAAATAATATTTTTTTGTAAAATAAAAAATGTTCCCGACCGACCGACCAACCTCTTTTTTGTCAGCATGTTACCGGAAACAAACATTTATTTTGTTAGGCCTAACCAACCTAGTCTCTTTCATATTCAGTCTATTATTGACTCATTACTATCATAACCAACCTAGTCTCTTTCATATTCAGTCTATCATTGACTGATTACTATCATAACCAACCTAGTCTCTTTCATATTCAGTCTATTATTGACTCATTACTATCATAACCAACCTAGTCTCTTTCATATTCAGTCTATCATTGACTGATTACTATCATAACCAACCTAGTCTCTTTCATATTCAGTCTATCATTGACTGATTACTATCATAATCAACCTAGTCTCTTTCATATTCAGTCTATCATTGACTGATTACTATCATAACCAACCTAGTCTCTTTCATATTCAGTCTATCATTGACTGATTACTATCATAACCAACCTAGTCTCTTTCATATTCAGTCTATCATTGACTGATTACTATCATAACCAACCTAGTCTCTTTCATATTCAGTCTATTATTGACTGATTACTATCATAACCAACCTAGTCTCTTTCATATTCAGTCTATTATTGACTGATTACTATCATAACCAACCTAGTCTCTTTCATATTCAGTCTATCATTGACTGATTACTATCATAACCAACCTAGTCTCTTTCATATTCAGTCTATTATTGACTCATTACTATCATAACCAACCTAGTCTCTTTCATATTCAGTCTATCATTGACTGATTACTATCATAACCAACCTAGTCTCTTTCATATTCAGTCTATTATTGACTGATTACTATCATAACCAACCTAGTCTCTTTCATATTCAGTCTATTATTGACTCATTACTATCATAACCAACCTAGTCTCTTTCATATTCAGTCTATTATTGACTCATTACTATCATAACCAACCTAGTCTCTTTCATATTCAGTCTATCATTGACTGATTACTATCATAACCAACCTAGTCTCTTTCATATTCAGTCTATTATTGACTGATTACTATCATAACCAACCTAGTCTCTTTCATATTCAGTCTATTATTGACTCATTACTATCATAACCAACCTAGTCTCTTTCATATTCAGTCTATCATTGACTGATTACTATCATAACCCACCTACATGTAGTCTCTTTCATATTCAGTCTATTATTGACTGATTACTCACCATTACATGCACTGCTTTATTCCGTTCTTGAAAGAATTGCCTGATTATAGATATGAGTTCAGTCTCATATTGTCATTTTCAAAGCGACTGGGTTGTTTAGACCCCTACATCAATATTTTGACCAATATGGCTCAAATGCTCAGGGAAGAGATGTAGGCACTTTGGATCAGCTGTGAGCTTTTACCTTCTGTTTTCGAATTGTTAGCATTATGTGCACTATGCTTGTTATCCACCTGCTTATATACATAGTATGGTATTTGTTTTGACTCTCTGAATGTTAACACTTTCCACGATGCTATAATTAGTTTCACCCTATAAAAACAAGATTTTTCAGAAACCTTTTCCAACTTTCAAAGTCTTATCTCAAGAATTACTGAACCAATACTAGGCCTGTTTGTACTTATTTTAATGCATGTCTCATGGTGATTCCAAATGTGGTGATGAAATTCAATAATTTTGACATTTTTGAAACATTTTGTGAAATTTTGGAACTCGTCAGCAGACGTCTGCCGCATGCAAAGTGTTATGAACTTGGTGTTTTGCTTGATGTACTCAAGGAGGTATTTTTTCTAGCCATCAACAAAATTGATGGCTACCATGAAAGTAAACAGAATGGGGTGTAAAAGAATGACTGATACACTTAGCATAGATTATAATGGTTCCGAAGTCGCGTAGAAATGGTGGTCCCGTGCATCGGAAGAGCTAGCCCCGAGCACGTTAAAAAGGTCACAGACTCCTTCGAAAAGAGTAGGGGATCATCCCGGATCTGTATCTGTACACACACACATAATATGTATTCCTATACATACCTCCACTAGGCGTGGCGCACCAATGGAGTAAACAAATAGCCAAAGAAAGAATGATGGAAGCAACTAAGCTACTTCCATTGTTCTGTCCAAGGATGCCGATAAGATTATAATATGTTTTTATTTGTTTTGTTTTCACCTGCAGCTGTTATAACTGATACATTTATCGTGAGCACATTTCCAGATAAACCCAAACTTGGTCTGATTTATTTCAACAAAAGACCCTCATCTGGATCTGGACAAGATGGTAGCAAGAAGATAGATAAATTGTCCGGATATGACCCAAAGGTTTGCTTGATTTTATGTTTGTTTTCTTCTCATTTCCCCCCTTAGTTTATTACAAGCCTGTCACTACATGTATTTTCATCTGAATCTTTAGTATCATTATCAGAAGATGGATAAAGTATATAATTTCATATTGAAATTCAATCTATGGATTTATGAAAGTCGTAAGAAACCAATCTTAGGGTCATGAGCATGACCTGGGAGATAATTATACTCAAAAGACTTTCCTCTGTGTAGTGACATTCGAGTGAGTGTCGCTGGCATATGTAGGCCTACCCATGTAATCAAAGATAACTCCTGGCAGTTGTACAAAATAATGCATCAATAACTGGAGTATGTATCGATATCACTGCATACTGGATTGTATAAAATGATATGGAGAGACAACTGAGTAGTTCTCTAAAACACCCCAATATATATATCATCTAATAATTATGCTAATCTATATAAGAAAGTCAGTGATAGTTTTATATTTAGACCTCTAATATCTTTTGCTTGATATCTCCTAATAATGATTCAAGAGAAATAATTGCTGGCTGAATGGTAGCTTTCTAATACTGGGATAAATTAGAGATATAGCATTGGAACAGGATCAATGCAATGCTAATGTATAATATCATTTAATATGTGCATCATATTCTTAATAGGTTAGCCATGTGGACCTCCCAGGACATAAATCAAGACGACTTGTAAGAAAACTCTCTGTCAATGTGAATCAGGAATGGGTATGTACTATTATTAAGTTTCTTTTGTTTCAAGACTTTCTGAGACTGTATTCATTAGATTTTGGTATAGTTGTAAAATATTTTGCATATCTCCCAACAAATAAATTTCAAACACTATGTGACTATAGTCACTTTCATAATGCTATGGATGAAATTCAATCAAATGTGATTTGTTGTTGTTCCCAGAACTGCATCCAAATGCATGATATCCGCAATTAAACATGCTAAGTGTGAGGAATTTACGTTTGACCAATCAGGATGCGCAGTTATTTTTTGAAAGCTTCTGGTACACACTTCCGGGTTTATGAACGCATTTGTGGAGTTTTGTCCATAGCATTACGACGCTGACTATAATATACCTTCCATGTGTTTTGTTTTGTATGGAGCAAAATCCAAATTTTGGCCAAAATACATCTGTATGAAATGTCTGAAAATGGTAAATTTTGGAAGGAAGTGTCTGTGAATTAAGTACATGTTAAATCTTCAATTAATTATAGGATAATACCAACCACTGTAAAAGTGAAAATCTTTGCGCACACATATAATTTTTCGCGCTTTGCACTTTGCTTGTTTTTATTTTTGCGATTTTGAGCTTCCTTACATAGACTTACATACAAAATGAAAATATTCACATGTTTTTATTTTTTTCCTGCTTGTTGATTTTGACATAAAAGTGTGGAAATAAATGTAGCAGGAATATTTCCACTTTAACAGTATTGCAATTGTTCTTGGAATGGGAAATATATAGAAAATTTGATGAATGCTCTCTATAGAAGCATACTGAAGTGTAGCATTATATTCAGATTATAGTTTTATTTTCAGTGAATATATTTTCTACAAAGAAAAATAAATCTGAACAGGGTGATACACATCACTGCAAATATCTATCTCTTTGCAAAGGCAGATATTTGGTCATGTATTAACCTCTGAGGTTGGTATGCACAAAACAAGTTAGATCAGGTTTAACTTTAGATCCGATCTAAATGATGAATAGTCCTTCTGGAAGGACCATTTTATTCTTTTATATTCTTTGTAGCCCCTAACAGAGTCCAAAATTAAAATTAGAGTCGCCTAATTAAGCTAATGTAACAACACTATGTATTGCCTCTTATAAGGTACATTGCTAATGTTGGATGACCTCATCAAAGCATAAAAAGGTCCTTCCTGGGAGGACTAATCCCTATTTAGACCAGGTCTAAAGTTAGACCAGGTTTAAGTTGTTTTGTGCATACTGACCTGGGATTTTGTCAAAGGGAGGGTTTAGTCAAACTTGTAAATGCAAAGATGACATGTGAATTGACTTGTTTGCAGAAATGTCAGAGGAAATAGAGGGAACAAAATTGAAATTAGAAAAAAGAAACGCCACAATCACATTTGTTTTGAATTCTTTTCTGCAAAAAAGCACATAACTACCTTGACTCTTTCAATTTGCTATAATATAATATTTGTGTTATATTTTCCTTCTACGTTTATAATATTCCAATAGTGTTAGTGTGGTGGTCATCTGCTGGTGAGGAGGTATGGCCTTGGACACCTATGACTAGAGATAGAGCTAATGTTATTGTATATGCTATGTTTGTATTCCAATACAGGTGTTAGTATGGTGGTCATCTGCTGGTGAGGAGGCATGGCCATGGACACCTATGACTAGTGATAGAGATAGAGCTAATGTTATTGTATATGCTATCAATGGGTAGGTAGTGTGATCATAGTTACACTCTATGACTAGTGATAGAGACAAGGTAGTCATAGGACACGGAGCCAGTGTAGTCATAGACAAAGCATTCTCATGCCAGCAGCCCCATTCTTTGATTGTATTGGTACACAGGACATAGGAGTTGTGCTGCACAATATATATGTGCAATCACTGGGATAAGAAGGGACATCGCCCCTCTAACTTGAGGGGACATGGATTGTAAACTGTTGTGCTATGAATCTTACTCTCTTTATTACATTTTAAGTTGACGTGGCTGATGAGGGCATCCGGATATTCAATTGGTATGTTGGTCTTTTCATGTCGAAAGGTGTAGATGTGATAGATTGGAAGTGAGGAGAAGGTTAAAGACATTAAACTCCAACACTGATGATGCAGATCAATGTCAAGCTAACAATTAATAGTTAATGATGTTGGCAAAATGCTACCAACTAGATTAAATTTATCGAAATGGTACCAAGAGTTTGTAAAAATGTCGGTGAATGGCCCAATGAATATATTTATTTCATGGATCGTTAACATTTTTTGTGACAATTCATTCACGATTATTGTACCTCTTATTTGCAGATCTAAACTAGAGGAGCTTAGTTTTGTGAGTACAGAGTATCAGCCCATAGATGTTTCATTCAGGTAAGCTACAATCCCGGTCATAATTAGTTGGGACACCCTGGTAACTTATTTATACTTTAATGTGTTCCCGTTTCCGCAAAATGTACACTATTGCAACATTTTTGTCTTTGACGGAAAGCTGGAAGCCTTTCCTCAACATGAATAATTCCCCTCACCCCACTGGGCAATGTTAACCCTTTCCAGTATCCCGTAACCCAAAAATCATGTTTCAACATTGATCCAGGGGGAGAGGGGGAAGCTTTAAAACACGTATAAAAGGGTCCTAATAATATTGTCAGAGATTGTAGATTCATTGCTTATGACTATAATACCTATCTTTGAACATGGTTGAGCATTCATTATTTACGCCAATATGTATTGATTCTTGGTATTTGTTTATTTGACAGTTTCTCCCAACCTCGGCATATCCACACTGTAGAAAATGTGACTATCGGCTCAGAAGAATTCAAGATTGATACATGTATATATGAGTGCTCCAGACACAGAGTAAGTGTCAATTATGGAATGATAATATCAAATTTATGAAAATCAGTTAAATAATTCACTTGTCATAACTCATTAAAAAGATTCTGCGTTATGAATCCAAATTGGTCGATAATTTATACACTTTATTTATTCAATGGCCACAAATAGTTCCCCTTTCAGTTCTCGTAGGGCAATTCAGCAATCAGATAATATTCACCCTTGGATAATCAGGTTACTGTTGTGCAAGGAGCTGCTGATAGGACTGTTGCACCTTTCATGCCTCATGCCAAGATAGCAATCTTTGAGGCAAAATCTAACCGACCCTAATTTTGAAACGGACATTTTCTTTTGCTTTTGCTGTACAAATGCGTATAAACCCTTATTTTCGAATATTTTTTTATCTTTCAAAACTGTTGCCATCTCGAATTATTTCAGAACCTGTTTTATAACAAGAATGAAGTAATTTGATAGTTAAATATCCCCATCCACATCGCATTTCGTCACTATTTAAAATAAAAGTTGATTCGGTATCATTTGAAAATGATAAAGAGAAATAAATCCAGCCGACCTACCCTGCCCTTTGATAAGGATCTATGGACAGTCAAACCTTTTTTTTCTTGCCCGTATTTTGATGAGTCGCCCATGGCAGTCAAAAGGCACCTCTTCATCAGAAAGTTTTGCTTTTTATCCCCCTGGTTTGTAAAACCAGAAGGGGATTTTGTCATCATGCCATGTGCGTCCGTCCATGTGTGTGTGCCTTTTGGTTAGCCTTTTGGTTAGCCTTTTTCCGAATGCTGTATCTTTGGATGGATTGACTTCAAACCTTCAGCGATAGGTAGGCCATGGTCAAACACTGTGGCTGCTTTTTTTGGGTCTAATTTGCATAGGTCATCTGAGGTCAAAGGTCATCCAGGGGTCAAATCGTAAAAGTTGACCGATGTGAACATGTCTAAAAGTAATTAGAGGTCATCCGAGGTCAACGGTCATTAGAGGTCAACCAAGGTCAACAAGGGGTTAAATCGTGCATTGAACACCGGGGTGACATGTCAAAAAATAATTAGAGGTTATCCGAGGTCATCTGTAGTCAAAGGTCATCCAGAGGTCAAATCGTAAAAGTTGCCTGATTGACGTCAAAACTTGGAGAAAAGAAACATGAACACTGGGAGAACATGTCTAAAATTAATTAGAGGTCATCCGAGGTCAACGGTTTTTAGAGGTCATTCAAGGTAAAAGGTCAACAAGGGGTTAAGATTAAAATGAACACCGGGGGAACATGTCAAAAAATAATTAGAGGTCATCTGAGGTCAAAGGTCATCCAGAGGTCAAATCATAAAAGTTGCCCAATTGCAGTCAAACTTAGAGAAGAGAAAAGAAACATGAACACCGAGGGAACATGACCCCTATCATGTTTCCTTTGACCTCATTTAGTTAATCTCCCAGCCAGGGGGGGGATTCGTAAGGCGGACTTGCAGTATTTATTTTTTTAAGATTCAAAATTGATTTATATATTATTCATTGATTTTTTTTAAAACAAAATTATCGTTACAGATACAGAGAGCCACAGTCACAACAATACCTCTCACAGGTTAGTACCACTCATCTCATGTTACTACTTTTCAACTCTGTTGAATATAATTGTTCTGGATCTTCAAACTATCAGCAAGGTTGCTACACGGAATCCACCCATGCAAAGTATGAATAGTACAGACCCTGGCCTCTTTTTTGCGAATCCTTCAGTTTTCAACATATAGTGGTAATTATCAGAATAAGACTGGACACTACTAATATGAAAAAAATTCTGGAGTTATTGATATACCAGCCAGTCCAAAATGCTAATCTGTGACACTCTCATAGGCATTCATACCTTCCTGGACTTAACATAATATGTGAAGCTGATTATACCTGTAAGTTATTCTGATTAGTAATCTACTCTTTGTATCTTTTCTGATTTCAGCTCCTGTAGTATGTCTTGGTAGGAATAACACAGAGGACAAGTTGTTATTAGGATGTCAAGATGGACGATTGGTAAATATCTTCATACAGTTCAATATCCAATTGCCCAAGGGAAGTTTGTGGAAATAAAGATAGTATTCCAAGGATAAAACGAGTCAACATTTTGACCGGGTGATGGAACAAATGATTGCTTTAAATGTGGTATCGTTGGATATGTAACACAATATAAACATATCACCTAATATCTGAAATATAGGGGATTATAAACATTGTGAACTTTTTTGAGGAGTTTATGTCCTTCGGTCAATTATGCTATTGAAAAAAAGGCATCATTAGAAATTAATCCAAATATTTTTGGAGCTTAATACTAATTTCTGACATAATTGCTGATTCAAGGTTCCATGTTTTTGTGTCTAGTAAATAAGGCTAGATAATATCATTTATGTACAAATTTCATTGTTTTACGTTTGTATATTGCCTATTTTAGGTCCTGTATGATGAAATTAAGAGGACAACAAGATTTGTACAAACAGATTTGGTAAGTAACATTATGTAATACTTGGCGTTGTAAAAATGTTTTTTTTTTCCTTCTTCTCTTCTCTGCTTTCTAAGGCCCAAAAGGGTATGTGTTACATATTTTTTGGATTAGCGAAAAAGAAGTGAGGATGTATGATTCTTTTGTTTCATTTCTTATTTTTGAAACCAATTTGCATTAAATAGTGTCACATTTTGTAATAAAAGCTAATATATTTTGTTCATGCTTTGTTCCTAAATATAAAAAAATAAAAGTTCATGTTAGAATGTCTTTGTATAGAGCTATTTTACACGTAAAATGATTGTTTTAAAATGTAAGTGCTCAACTGCCAATTTTCTTGGCCTTAACTGAATAATTAACAGAAGGCTTTTGCTGTAAATGTTACAGTTAAGATTTTTGAAAGATATCATTCAGGGTTGGCGCTACAATTTTATCATTCTTATATCAAGTTACCGTGGGATTGTACTAACAATTGAAAGAAAGGACTTTTGTAAAAAAAAATCATTGATAACCCTAACCCCGGTTTACGATTTTTGACCAGGATCACAATTTTCGAGGAAAAACACCAACTAAATCTTGGGGAACCTGCCGGGATTTGATCCGGGGACCCTCCGTTCTCAAGCCCCACGTCCCACCCACTAAGCCACGGCCCTCAGCTACACATTATATAGGCTCAGTTGACTACGTCATCGAAAACCGATGGCGCATGGGTTTGAAGAGGGACTTAGGACTAGCATTTTTAGCATTCAGGTGGGGGGGGGGGGGGGGGGTTAGGGTTAATGTAAAGTATGTTTAAGTCCAGCAGAAGTCCTAGTTGGTTAGCATAACTTTAACTATCCCATGTCTATTTTCAGGTTCCCAGGCATATATCATGGCATCCAGCAGGCTGTGTATTATTTGTTGCCAGTACTAGATCAGAAATACAGGTAAGCTAACCCTTATGCTATTGAATATAACATATTTTAACAAGTGGGATTGGAGTTCCTTGTACATTGTAAGGGGGTAAGAGTTTGATTTACTTCATATTGTGTAAGCTTGTATTGGGAGGTGACATCAGCGCGTAATAAAGTGATATGTGCGTTACTTTCTGCACCACAGCCGACATTCTTCTTTGATCGCACGGATGCGCACACATTTGCATTGAAATTGGCGCATGCGATATTATGATGCATTCACTAGAATACTAGCTGATGTCAACTCCCAACTTGAGGTGACACTCAGTACAAGATTGAACTTGTATTAATATACCGGGTGGTTCAAAAAAAAGTTGACCCAAGTTCTAAGTTACTTTTCAACTACATTTTATAGTTTCAAAGAATTTTTGTTTACTTAGTCTTGATCAACAGTAAGTTTTGAAATTATCCTGAACAAATGGTAAATTTAGCTTGTTTGGTTCTTCAGATATGGTTCATTACAGAGAGCATGCACAAAACTGCCTTGTCCACGGGAGCGTCATTTATAGAGATAGAATGCACAAAGTGGACTTACATACCATTGGTCACAAAATTGTGAAAAAAGGAGAAAAAGAAAAAAACGAGACATGGAACATCTGCCTGGTGCATGACATACCTACCATACGTACCTACGTTTCTTTGTTGAATGTGAATGACAAATAAGCACAGATATTAGGATACTTTGTAAGGGCGGGCTTTTCAATTCTGAATGAATCTAGAGCATGCTGTTTTATTGAAGATAAAAACTAAATGACGCTCCCGTGGACAAGTCAGTTTTGTGCGTGCTTTCTGTAATGAACCATATCTGAAGAACCAAACAAGTTAAACGCGCCATTTGTTCAGGATAATTTCAAAATCTACTGCTGATCAAGACCAAGTAAACACAAATTCTCTGAAACTATAAATGTGGTTGAAAAAATACTTTGAACTTGGGTCAACTTTTTTTTGAACCACCCGGTATGACTGTAAAACACTATAATTTTCGGATACTTTGAAAAATCGAGCTCTTGCAGTAATAAGAAAAACTTACAAACAGTTGAATGAGGAAAGTCGCAATTTGAAAAATACTTTTAACGATTTAGTCAATATTAAACTGCTGTCATAGAAGGAAATGTTTCTTTAATTTTCAACCCCTGCAGTGGCACATAAAATCATGTTCTTCTGTTACCATAAATGTGTGTTTATTTATTGCAGTGTTTTGACATGGCTTTGAACCCTCTCAACTTGGTACTAGTGGGTGAAGAGGCTAGGCCAACACCGTCCCTAAATCTAGCAGCCTATTTTAGGTAAGTGTACAAGGGTGGTTGCTTCAATCCAATATCTCCCCAAGACAAAATATAATCAACTTAATCTGTAAAATAAGGATGATTGCTTCAATCCAATTATCACTCCAAAAATATATCTGTAAGAATTTCTTTGAAAATGTTGTATGAAAGGTGCAACTAGGGATGTATGTAGCAGCGTACGTAAATGGTTCTCTTTTTAGCCAGTCCTACAACATGCTCTGCCTGATTGTCCTCAATGTTGGTCAAGTTTAAGTTAATCGTTTTGTTGCCAGTTTGTCCTACAATTTTTGTCACATTTTCTGACATAATTTAGATCTTTTAGTTCAATATTTTCCCTCTTTACTGATATTTGTCGGTTTTCAGGGAAGTATACCTACCCAAATTAGATACCTCCTCACATTTTAACATATACTAAAAGACTGTGTTATTTTGGCTTGTAAATCTTAATCTTTTTTGTGAACCCATGTGTTTTATCTGAATTACAATTTTGTTTTGCTTTCAATTCAGATCGGCATCATCTGCTGGTCTCTGCAGAATGGTATGGGCTAGACCATCATCTCCAAATGATGTCTTAGCTGACGCCATTGATTCTCTGGCTATGAATTTCGAAAAGTGAGTTATCCAGTATACTTAGTTTGCTTTGGCAAAATCATGTGCTAATACACGTGTATTGATTGATTTTGTATTTTACTTTACTTCATATGAGATTTGTTTTACACAATTTGGTGTAACAATATATATTGATATATAATGAAGTGTTGATTGAAAACTAAGATGGAAATTTGTGAAAAAAGAGTGTCTATCTCATCTATACCTTCATTTATACCCTGTATAGTTTTAATTAACCATATCTGCTAGTATAAAAAGTATTTACACATGAGCAAAAATGCTTTAAAGAAATACCAGAGGTTTATGATATGCTCCAAGTATGAGGAATTTTGTAAGAGAAAAATTAAATAGTCTCAACGGCTCTCTGTATCATTGGTTTGATATATGAGACCTGTCATGTCAAAATGGACATGTTAGAGGCCCAAGTCAACTCTGAGTTATTGATATAACTTAAAAGAGCACATTTTCGCTTTGAAAGGAAACCATGACCATGTTAAAGATAATCGGACTTCGTAATCACAAGATATGATTTGAAGAAGCATATTTATTTGTCTATTATTTTCTTTATATTTCACTAAATATATTGGCATCTATCTCAAAACTGTGTTGGCCGACAACATATCCTTTTTGATGTGACTGGTCACATATGTAAAATTTCCATTTTTTTTTTAGTAGTTTTCCTCAGGAATGTAAAGTCATCATTCGGATGAATTAACACTTATCATAAAATGATGAGTAATGCATGATGAGACAGCATGGGCTCATTTCATTTCTGAAAGTGGTCAACATCTGGGTTCATCTGTATTTTGACAGCGGCACGTGTCTGCAGAATTAATTCAGTTCGCTAGATTATTGACCAAGATTTTGTTGATCCCCTTCCAATACAGTGGACCTCTAGGTGTTCTAACCTTACATCTTGGTGTTCTGAGTCGAGGACAACTTGGTGCACAGGAAATCAGTCAACAGTACATGAAACATCAACAAATTAGTGAGGTAAGAGTAGATAGCAACATCATCATTCATAGATGTATTCTGGAGAGTCCCCTGGTTCCTTGTTTGTTTGCAAAGGGTGATTTTTGATCAAGTAGCGACTCCTTTAGAAAGTAGAACACTTGTACGCTATTGGAAGTTGGAACTTGCATACCAAATAGATTGTAACTCCAATAATGTAAATTTCAATTTCTTGAAGAAAATGTTTAAAACCCTTCACTTGCTTATGGTTTTGTATACCAGTTAAGTGGAATGCTTAGTGAAATAGGAATCACTATAGTTTGATCAGTTCCAAATTGGCAAAGCCTCCCTACAGCAGCGAATTAACACAGAACGACACGGGCATGCATGAAGTCAACAATAGCACTGTGCATCATACATGCGTGTGTGGCCAAAACCGTGTGTGTGTGTGGTCATAATGGCGTGTGTACACTTGGATTACTTTTGAGCGCGGAGAGATAAAAACTACATATTTCTCGCCAATTAAGAACTTTTTATAGCTTTCTGCAATATTTTAGTTGTGTAATTGGTAACTATTTGGCATAATTTTTAAGCAGCTCATCATAACATGACTAAGTTTGATAAATTCCATCTCCTACATCCATTAGTTTGTCTTGCATGATGATTCAGATGGACCCTCTTAATAATACACCTGCTATTATTGGCTTATCAAGGATGTGTGAACCTTCCTATAGTCTATTTGGCCATCACGAGACAGTGACATAACTGTGTATTCTACAAAATGCAGCACATAACGCGCACGCCTACTCAAGGTGCTGGCGTATACACACAAGCGTTGAAAGACGGAAGATACATATGCGTGCGTTTAAAGCTGCGCCTGTTAAGTTACGTCACTGTCCAGAGGAAGACAAATAGAGTATAGTTGGATGGATACATTCTTCAAAAGATGATATAACTTAATTTGCTTTTTATCCTTGCAGGCTGTAAGTCTACTGACCTCAATGAATTGGAACACAGACAGCAGTAGCTGTTTCTCTGTGTTATCATCTGTAATGAATCATCTACTGAGGCTACCACTTAACCCAGAGAGGGAAGGTACGAAAATAAATGGAGAATCTATTGACACATGTAAAAAAATCTCTAATTTCCTGACAGCAGCAGTTGTTTGTCAATGAAAACTTGTGGACCTCAATCTATCTGTCTACCGTAATTGATCATTACTAGAAGTATAATACATGATTATTATTTTAACACTTTCCACGCGGCAGGCGTTTTGCACACAACATTTCAACATTTCACAAAATGTTTCGAAATTTATTGAACTTCATTACCATATTTGGAATCACCATAAAAATTCATTGAAATAAGTACAAATATGCCAAGTATTGATTCAGTAGTAATCATCTGGATAGACCTTGAAAGTTGGGAAAGGTTTCTGATAAATCTGTTTTGTATATGGTAACATAATAGCTGTGTGGAAAGTGTTAAGAGCATATTGTGCAATCAGTTTGTGCTGTCTATCACCACAAATATTACACTGTCCGGACAGGGATCAGACCCCCACCCTTTTTATTTTTGCCCCACCCTTTTTACAGAGCCACCCTTTTTATTTTGGAATGTTCAACCCCCACCCTTTATACCGAAAGGGGGACATTTTGATCATTTTGTGCATTCAAATTCGAAAAGGCTCTCATTGGAAGAAAGTGACAGAAACATCCCGGGACACGTTTTGTTTTTCGGGCGGGTCCCAGGATTCCCGAAATTATTCATCAAAAAAAATAATTGAAAAAAAAGGGGAAAAAAGCTTACTTAAAAACCACCTTGTTGGCTAAATCACGATTATTTAATGCAAATTTATAGAGGAGATTCATTTGAAATGGATTTATTTCATCAAATCAGTGCATTTTTGGTACTCTTATGTTCCCTAAAATGTGATATTACGCAGCGTACGACACTTTCGTAGCTCGCGGTGAGTTTCCATTTTGAAAAAATGTCACAATTTCAACAATAGATGGCGCTATATAACAACAAACACAATCCCTGCTCAATTTTAAGATGGCGACTTTTTAATTTAGAAGTATATCAGACCCGATATCGGATACATATTTATGATATAACTAGCGCTAGCGAGCCGACAAGATCGGTATTTTGATTATTTTGATGATCGCTGAGAAACCCCCACCCTTTTTATTTTATCTCAATGCTTTATACAACTACACCCTTTATATCAGAAATATTCTGACCCCCACCCTTTTGTTGATTTTTTGATTTTTGAAGTCCCACCCTTTATAAAGCATGCCGTCCGGACTATGTATTAGCCAGGAATATCAGAACATTGCACTGACAAAACATACCCTGCTCATATTTTTGCCCGACTAAAGTTGGTAGGAGGGTTAATTAGGCCCAAAAAAATAAATTTTTTGTTTGTCCATAGAGGGTCCGAAAAAGGTAGGGTCGGTAGGTCGGATATTTTTTTTTTTTTTTTTTTTTAAATACGGATATTGTATTTGGGAATATAAATTCGGCATGAATACTGTGAATTAAAGTCGTCCAAACACAAAACACATCACTTTGATAGTATTGAACTCTTTTTCATGAGTTCCAATATTGTAGTACTGGTTGCAACACTGCAAACTCGGTCAAAGAGTATTTTTGTACCGAGTTTGTGTGCGCAGATACCGTGAACATGTTGTCGGTCGCCGCCATTTATTATGATTGAAAATTTGCAGAAAGTGAAACAACGTAGTGTTGAAGTTCTAGAAATATATACGTGAAAGTATTACTAAACCTATTTTTTCTCGAACTAACTACCCCAAAAATTGCAAATATGAACCGTAACTATAGAGTTTCCATATTTTCTCACACTGCGTTTTTAGTATAAAAATGACATCAATTGCACGCGCGATTAAATGTTCATGCAATAAACATCATGTTACAAGGGACTGCGCATGGTGTTTATAAAGACCAGATTTACGATAGCGTACGAAATCAGGAATAAAACGGTCCGTTTGGCCATTTAAATTGCTCAAAAAGTTGTTTTAAAAAAATAATAGAAAATAAAAAAGAATACGGTCGGCACCAAGGTACACGGTCGGTCGGACGTGGACAAACAAACAAACAATTTTTTTCTTCTTGGCCTTATGGTCCCTGACTGAACACAATAACAAGTGAAATACAAGTATAACAAATAAAGAGACCCTGTCAATGTTGGTACAGTTTGATGTTGGGTTGGGGCAAATAAGTACAGCATTAGTGAAGTTATGTATTATAACATTATTCCACATTATTCCCCATTTTCAAATGGGGGGGGGGGGGGTGAATATATAGTCGCACATTTATTTATTTAAAAATGTAGCAATCTGTGCTTGAATAATTAAACCGAAACGTTTTATTTTACTATAACCATGCAGCTGCCCTGGAGACGAGTCTAGGTGGTTTCTATGCACCTGTAAGGCCTTTATCTGAAGTCATAGTAATGGACTACAGGGATCCTATCAGTAGACTAGCTCGCAGATTCTTTCATCAATTACTCAGGTAAGTTTATGTGTTTGTTTAGGTATATATGCAGATTTTTATTTTGTTTCAATGAAATTGAGATTGAAAATGTTTGTCCTAAACTGCGGATTTAATAATCATTGAAATTGATACATGCTTTCTTTGTGTAATATTCTTCTGTCGAATACTGAGTGGTAGTTTCCTTTTGATCTGGTTGCTGAACCATGAGCTATGCCAAGTAGCACACCTTGACACTGTATATGGAATGCGGATGCCCTTGAATGTTCCCAGGCAATATGGAGTGCTTATGAACCTTCCTCAGAGCATTCAAACTTTTTTAGAATGTTAGAATTTTTTTAGAAATAATATCATCATGCTAATGCCAACAGTTTGTACAGCTATAATATCAAAAATCTTAGGTAATGATAAATTCTACAGGCAATGAGGTAATTGATTGAATGATGTTATTTTTCTCATCGTTGTCTAGGTACCAAAGATTCGAGAAAGCCTTTCTACTTGCTGTAGACCTTCACTCTAGAGATCTATTTATGGTGAGTACTGTACATTAATTTGAATAGATTTACAAAATAGGAGGTAATTGTAGTGGCCCAGGCAACCCAAAGATTTAACTATTTGATGTACTTATGCCACAAGATTTAATTATAAAGGAATACTTTTTCCTTTGATGTCATCTATGGTCTCTAATAAAGTGCAGGTCTGGAAATAGCACCCGCCCGCCTGCCTGTAGCGGGTAACTTTTGTGTTGGGCGGGTGCAAGATACAAAATTACCAGACTAGTAAAAAAAATCAATCTCACAGTGTAACTGTAAGTGTGTTACACTGGCTGGTGGAATTTCTGTTGGGCAGGTATTCTTGGTGAGTTACCTGCTCAACTGACTAGTTGAAAAAAATCTGAAGTTCCAGCCCTGATATAGTGTATAGCATGCCTTGGTTTTGCTCAACCATGCCAGTCAACTTTATATGTGAAGTTGTGTACTGTAAAGATGCAATCCTGCTCCATTGTTCCAGTCAAATAATTATGTAAGACAGATTTACTGTTTGATGTTAAAAGATGTCAGATTTCAGAGGGTGCGCTTTTCGAGATCCCATAACAATTCAAGCGTATTACACAAGATGGAATGGAGCTCTTTGTCTATTTCAATTTGCATCAGGCAATTAAATATCAGTAAATGTTTGAAAGGGGTAGACTTCAAATTCTGTAATAAACCCCATAATATTTGGGCAATGGGATCATGCAGATTCATCCAAGGTTAAAATCTCTATTGTTTATCTATGTGTACTCTATTAGGATATCCACTACCTGGCACTGGACAAGGGAGAGAGGGCGCTAGCAGCTGTCGCTAAGCAGAAAGCGGATGAGATAGAGCAGGAAATGCCATCTGCTTCAGATACAGGTGAGTTTTACTGTTATTGTTAATTTGTTTTGAATATCATGATTAAAATGAAGGCTTGAGTAACCAAGCCAATAGGAGGTATAGACAAATATTTTGAAGTGGAGGAGGGCAAAATATTTGAATGGAGAGTAAATGAGACAAAAATACAAAATATGTGCTTTATGGGGAAAATGGAGCAATAAATATAATGTACTGTAGAAGGGGGTCCTTCTCCAAGCAAACAACACAGGTTCAATACCCAGCGGCGCCATTGGTGCCGGTTTTTCCCACACACAAAAATTGACCCGTTTTTCTCCCCTAATAGTTTTATTCCCAAATACATGCCCCTGGGGTTAGGGTTAAGAGGTTAACCTTCTATGACATGCATCCATTGTTGACTTGTATGTTATGTTTTTCTTATCCCTAGATCACTTGGATTCATACACAGAGTCCTCAGGAGAGGAGGATAGTTTTAGCTCTGATTCTTACTATAGTGAGGATGAGGAAAGAGAAGCAGGAGGAATGAAGAGAGGCCCCACTACTGGCAGGGGGTCAGATGGGATGCCAAGACAGAGAGATGCACAAAGAGATCATACAGGAAGGTAATAACAGACAATATAGAATTTTGTGTGTGTCGGTGTGGAGACCCTTGTGATGAAGGTTCCAGGTGTACTGACATATGAAAGGTTTAGCAATGTATATAAAAATTAATGAATTTTGGCCCAGATAATTATAACAGCTGTTAAGATACTGCATCTGGTCCAGTCTGTGATATTGTCTTCCCAATGCGTAATATATCTTTTTCCCAATCAACCTTGATTAGAAAATCTTTTATATTTTGCGTAGAACCTGTTCCCTGTTCCATACTGCAGCCTTAACATACACCTCGCATGACTATGATGACTTAACATTTGATCTACAACCTGGTGATTGACATCTTCTGCCTGGCCCTTCAACGTCACGGTTACATAAATGTGTCATCAAAATGCACCTCTGCAGAACCTATAGTTGTAAATAATTTGAAACCTTGACTTTATATATTGACTGAACACCTACATGACATTCATATAGAAAAAAGGTTTATCTGCCATAGACATTCCATTAATACCGTGTATGAGATGTGAATGCAGACATCTTGAATGTGTATCCTTCCATCGTCCTCCCAAGCACTTATAAGTCCCCCTTAGATTGATGTGCCAGATTATGCATCTTCACACATGATTTTGAACATATAAATCCCACAGTGCCTACACAGCGCCCTCTTTTTCAAAGTGTTCGCTGTGATTTCAAAGCAAAGTCAATTCCAATAATAGATTGGAAAAAGGCAACATCAGTGTCAGTAAATGGTTCAGTAAATGGTATCTTTAAGACTTTGTAACTATAGGTAGATTGCTCCACAAAACTTCCTCGGATGAACACATGTCACAAGATAGTTAATATATCTCAAAATAAAGTTCCAAAATGTTTGAACAATATGTGTTATATGTCTCTATTAGGGCTGAAGGAACCAGTGCATCATCTGGTAAGACAACTAGTGTTAGTATGGGTGCTAACAGTGCTGCAAGAAGTAGACCGTTGCCTCAACCACAGTTAATAGGTAGATCTGGCAGACATGTACAAAATGAAAACTGGCACCAAGCAGAAGGGGAAATTGATGAAGCGTTCACCCTCGGGTTAGTATGACAGACATATCGAGGGCTCTGAACCACAAGGCCATATCTCCATTTTGATAAAAAGACTATTGAAGATTTTAAAACACATTGGGGAGATGGAGTTGAGGCCTTGTGATACTGGCTATAACTTTGAAAAGGGGTTGTGTTATGGAGATGATAAGGATGTGTTACTGGAAAGTGAATTTCTTTCTCAAAACTTTGATACCAAAATGTCATTTTTGGAGGCCTTGTTGTTTCTGAGCCCTCGATATAGATATAGAGTACGCAATACTATGTCACTATGTCCTCATTTGAACTGTGCCGTCAAGATGGATTCCAATATGATTTGATCAGTTCCGAGCACATGGAGATGATATGTAATTGTCATTCCGAATATGTGACTAGCCTATACCTCCATAATGGCTGTCCAGTCCATTGTTACATCGTTCCGGTTGGTTCATTGCATACATTCTATTGTGATGGGCTATTTCAGAAAAAAATGGTACACTCCCTGTACAATACATGGGAATTAAAAAGAGGGTTCAAAGTGAACACTTACCTGTTGGAAATATCCAGATGGTGGTGCTTTGGGCAAGTTTTAGTACTGTCTTACATACCCGGGGTGCTCAGTGGTCATTACAAGGGGGGTATCATGCGCGTACAAGGACATTCAAATAGTACCCTAATGTAATCGTGTTAATGTGAAAAAACGCCCCCTAAACAAGTATGGCAAAGTATTTTACATACCCTAAGCAAGTAATATCAGTACTTCCAATACCGTAAATAATTACTCAAAATATTTTGATACCCTAAACAAGTACTCAAATACTTGCAAAAGGATACAATTTGAGAAATATATCTCGCCCATGTATCATGGCTATTTATAATCCTCATGGAGCAAATAAGGACCCTTAATAGAAAAGCCAATGATGTAAAAAGTATACCCTTTTTCTTAATTTGGCTTGTTTTGATACCACCCTATTCACGTTACGTATGTAACGTGCCCCAGCTTGAAAAACTACCCTAATTACGTGATTTCTTGGACACGCATGATACCCCTCTTGTAATGATCACTGAGCACCCCAGGCTTACATACTTGTGGGTCCAGCTGTTATAACCAGGTTCAAAGGTTTAAATTGTGCAAATGTTACGGTTGAAGGTTGTCCTCTGACTTGCGGATATGATAACATAAATTTATTATTATTATTATTATTATTTTTCGGGTAAATATAGGCTTGATTTGTAAATTTGACAAATTCTAAACATTCGTTTCATGTTATGCTCTCTGTTTATTTTAGGGATGATGTTGACGATCTGCACATCGATGACTCTCGAGGCCTTGCAGGTATACCCGGCAATGTATACACACAAGTACTCAGTGATAACCCGTTTGGATGGGACCAACCAGGTAAGATAATAACGGAAAGTATACAATCAATTTCAGATATCTGTCATGCTGTGTATTAGAAGAACAATATCATTGTAAAAAACAAAAGGAATTTTGAGAGTGAATTTTCAAAAAAAAAGACCAATTAGAAAATGTTTACCTTTTTTGCATTACATTTTTTATCAGATTGAAATATAATGTAATGACATCTAATTTAGTTGTGCACAATTCTACCTGTTAAAACATTGTAGGCACTTACAAATAAATAAATAAAGGGAACAAATACTATCAGTGAAAAACATTCAAAATAAAAAAGTCACCTAAAGTATGACAGAAGGCAAGTCTTTAAATCCCAAATTGGCGTAGCCATTTATGGTTGCATGGGTAATAGTACTAAATGCTGTAATATGTGATGCGATCTGTGAAAACCTGTCGGATGTCGCTAAATATGAACTAGGGGTTATGGGTAAAAAAATAAAAAACCTTCTTTTTTTTAAGATTTTTTTAAAGAAAGTTTAATTCCAATACTTTGTGTCATCATGAAATTTCACCTTCAAAAACTTAAGTCACTTTTATTATTAACCTGATAATGTTATTCTATTTAAATATGTATCTTTTTTGGTCTGTTTTCATGATTTCTTGTTTTGTAGCTTTTTATGACATCGCCATCGTCATTCAGCCATAACTTTTTTGTAGTGATCGTAGAAAAATGATCGAAACAGTTCTGTAATCAGCACAGTTTTAGCTTTCTTATGATATAAATATCTCCAAATGTAAAATGCCACCATGTGGCGGGTTTTCACAGATCGCATCACATATTTGTGGCCTTTAATAAACTGTAATATGAACCAAATCTTTTGTATTGATTGTACATTATCCTGTATTCACACATTCATTAGATTCTTCTCAACAAAGACCAGGGCAAAGACCACAGAGGGACCAAGATCAGCCAGCAGTACCTCCAACACAGCGCCCACAAGAACAAGGCGGTGAAGCGCAAGGGGAGAACAGACGAGGCACTACCAAAACAGTCAAAGTCATACACTTTGGAATGGTTTGATGACGACAGAATCGTGTATAATGTGTTTCTATAAACCATATTGTCTCTAATAAACACCCTTGGTGTGTGCCTTTTCCCCTTGGTGTATGCCTTTTTGTGTGTGTAAACAGTGGCGTTTATTATGATGAACTGTATGTGAAAGAAAATTGTGGTAGTTTGAAAAAAGAAAGAAAAATAAGTAAACTGGTTTCTCTGTGGAAAATAGTGTTTTGTCTGTACCAAAAATCGTAAAAGCTGATTTGTCTGGTAAAAAGATGGAATTAAGTGAATAACCTACAAGTTGTTTATTTTAAGGATCATTTATTAGAGACAATATGGTATATAGGTGCCTAACAAAAGTGAAAGTGCAATATAATGTGTAGTAGTCTATTGTGTCTAAGTACATCTTACGGAAGTCTTAGACAAAGGTTTGGTTTTTATAGACCATGATATTAACCGTCCATACTTGTTATATGGTGATTCTATTATCTGTTTATGCTGTTTGTATTTTTATCCCATAATGTAAACTATACTAATATGTATACTGTAAAACACTATAATTTTGCGGATACTTTATTTCACAATTTTTAAATAACTGCTATTTTAGCGGGCATTTAATTTAGCGAATCTGAAAATATTGCTGTTACTTTCAATGCGAAATTGTCTGTTGCGCTGGTATTTAATTTCACGAATCCGCATTCCTCGCGAAATTAAATTCTTCACAAAATTAAGTGGTTTTACAGTAATGTAAAGGGAGGTGAGGCTTTGTATCCACAAAGCCAGATACAAAGAAATATTTTTCTCGTTCCAGTGTTAATTCACACTACTAATATGTATACTGTAAAACACTATAATTTTGCGGATACTTTATTTCACAATTTTTAAATAACTGCTATTTTAGCGGGCATTTAATTTAGCGAATCTGAAAATATTGCTGTTACTTTCAATGCGAAATTGTCTGTTGCGCTGGTATTTAATTTCACGAATCCGCATTCCTCGCGAAATTAAATTCTTCACAAAATTAAGTGGTTTTACAGTAATGTAAAGGGAGGTGAGGCTTTGTATCCACAAAGCCAGATACAAAGAAATATTTTTCTCGTTCCAGTGTTAATTCACACTATTGGTCTAATATATTATACATTTTTAGAGTTCAGATCTTTGGTGAATGTTTAGTGAATTGTCCATGACAAATCTTACAATTGGAGCATTATTTGTAAAAGTGTTCCACATTTCTATAGCATAGCCGGATTTGTATTTAGATTGTGGTTCCATGGAAAGTATGAAGTTCCGACGGAATTCATTTTGAAGAAGCCACTTGTGACCCGTCACATCAAAATGGACATGTTGAAGGCCCAAGTCAAATCTAAGTTATTGGTATGACTTGAAAGAGCACATTTTAAGCTTCGAACTGACACCATGTTGATTGTTGAAGGTAATCAGACATTTTGTAATCACAAGATATGATTTGAAGAAGCATATTTGTTCCTATTATTTTCTTTATATTTCACCAAATATATTGGCGTCTATCTCAAAACTGTGTTTGCCGATAACATGCCTTTTTGAAGCGACTGGTCACATTTGTATGGAGCAAATTATTGGGTGTAGTCATCAATTGCATTTGTCCTGCATGCCATTCAATCTATTTAACCAATCAGTCAAATAAATTTGTTAAATCGGACCCTTATTAATTATGAATCGCCAAATTCAACAAAAATGCTTGGTTTAGAGGTTAATTACTGTGTGTCAGTTGTTTTTGAGGTTATTGTGGATAATCTAATCAAGTATTTGATACATAATCTAACTATTTCAGGGCCTAAGGAAATTCCTCAATGGGCCTAGCTTTTGCCTCAGTGGATATGTCCTTTGTCATGTTGCCAAGAGTGTTATGACCAACTGGGGAATTGTCATACCAGATGGCAAGGCTATGGAAATTTCAATACGCTGTGAGGTGCTGATACAATATACAAACTCGGGCGGCAGCAGTTCTGATTATTTGGCCATAGAACTCTTGAGTGTGTGATGGGTGAGCTGATAAAAAGACACCCGCATATATGAAAATGCACTAGTCCAATAATGAATTGAAGTGATTCTATTTTGTGGTTTGGACTCTTTTAACACTAATTGCCCTCTGAATTAATTTCTAGAATGTTAGCTGGGCTTGATGATTGACCATCCCTTCTATCATGTCTATCTTTCAAGAGATTGAAGTCAACATATTGAAACGAAGGGTTACTTGTCCTTGGGTTTATATGGTTAGATCTAAACTGACGTTTTCTCTGCAAAATCTGCCTATTTATTGCCTTTCTTTTGCTGCGTCGGGCGCGGTAGAAAGTTCGATCAGTCTGTGATTGGCTAATGACATTATTCTAAATGCCTGTGATTGGTTGATAGTTCGTGATATTAAAACGCTCTATCGTGATTGGTTAATTTAGGTCACGCCTTTGAAAAACTTCTGGAAGTGTTCGTAATTGTAAAAAATGGGTCATATATTTAGGATTTGTAATATCCTTATTTCTATACTTAAATAATTACTTAAAGTACTATTTGTAACGGATTCTTAATAAATACCATATAAATGGTAAACAAATCAGGTTTTTATGACCTTTTACCTGGGACTAACATATGTTAGTCCCAGCTTTTACTCCCAGCTTTTCATCTCATTCCGAAAAGTATCGATTTGCTGATTTAGAAATACTACGATACCGCTCGTCACCAAATCAGAACTTTTTGGGAGCTAAAATAAATGGCCGATATTGACAACGATAAAATAAAGGATTATTCTGTCAATTTATGACAGATTTTAACAGTTTTATACCTAGATCTTTATGGAATTATAATCTGGCATGTAGTCTGGATCTTATTTCTTTACGTGAGTACCAGATGATGTTTTGATACCGACATAATAGGTCTTTTTCGGATGGTGTGCAAAGCAAGTTTTGAAAAAGTGTGAAGCAAATTCAATAACATGAAAAGCGTAGAATTTTGATATGACTTGTAAAAAATGTCCTGAGATGTGCTCTAAAATCGAGTTTCCCGATTTTATACTTGTCTCTTTTTGTCCTCAATGATTCTAATGACGGTTTCATATCTGTAAATCTTCTACGCATAACTAATTTGAAAGAGATCTCATATAAAAAATGAATAACAACAACAGTGTTGACGATCGACAATTGCTTTAAATAGTTAGGCCTGAAAGTAAGCTTATTTGGTAATGATAAAAAAATACGGACATTCAATTTCCGCTACAATATTCACCCTGTGTGATTTTTGCAAATTGAGGTAAAAGTCTGTTGATTAGCGTTCCGAAAAATTGGTATACATACTAGTAGACTGAAAGGTATTAATGCCACTCGATATATTCATTGTATTGCTTTATTGTGTTGATGAATTTGCATTTACAAAGTTGGTACGGACGACATTATTGAATTATTGATATCATTTACGCCCGAGTTGGCTAATATACCCCAGACAACTCTACTAAAATTATCAATCAAACAATGCTCACCGGCTGTTCCCTGCAACAGACTATCACTGCTCACGCGCCCTTTCCACGAACAAAATCAGGAAAACAGCCCCTGCTGACTGAGAAATTTCAGAGATATCCGAGTGGTATGCTGGCAAAAATCGCAATGAGAGAAAAAGGGGACCCGGCGGAACTACAGCCCAGGAAACAATCTCAAGACCGCTTGGACAAGGAATTGGCTCATACAACACCAAGAGCCACCAACAAATATTAATGCGTGGGGCTTTATTGAGGTAGGCAAACCAAATAATTCTTTATTGCTTCATAAATGATCGACATACCAGAAAAAGTTGATCCTCTTTTTCTTTTGCTGTTTTGTCTTCTTGTTTTTGATGTTTTTGTTTTGTCTTTAGTTCATAGTTCATACCCATTCACCCCTGACAACACACGAAGGCCCAAATTTTGCTCTAAAAAAAATCATGTCCAAAGCTAGTGCTCCCCTGAACATGCCCAGAAACGAAATAGTTTTACCCATCTATCTACAAGGGCGCGGTAAGCTTTTAAAAGATTCGTGGGTGAATTCGCTAGGAGTTTGAATTAGGTAATATCAGTGTCATTGAAATTCAACGGCAGCCAGTTCTCGTTACATGTAATCGCAGGCTTCCAATTTCTCTCATCTATGGTGTATGGATCCGGCAAAATCGTTCCACAGCTTAACGTAAGATTCTTCACGTACCCTTGATGGTTTTGTTTGTTCAAATATACATTCAAGTTGGGTTTCGGCTTCATTTTAGAATAAAAATCGGCACAAATTGATGGATGTAAAAGTCATTTGATCGGTCATAGAAAATTGCATTGATAAAATGGCAGCGTCGGCGTTGTTTTGCCTGCCGGTATGCATGCGCATCTTGTTTTGGTTTAGTTGTTACGTCATAGGTCACATCATCTATATACACAGGTATAATGTACAGAGTAAAAGGATAGCGTATTGCTCTGTTAAGGGGGGACTCATGGAAGTTTTTGATTTGATTTTTTGAATTTTGTGAGTGCTGTAATTATTGAATTATTAATCAAATGCATATAAAAGTATACCTTTTTTTGGAAAGGAAATCGATAAAAGCCAAATTTGGTGTCAATTTTGACCAAAAATGTTGATTTTTTTGTTGAGAAAATCACAAAATTCACTTTTTTGACCCCATTTTTTTAAACAAAGCTAACAAAAATAATTTTGAGTAAAAAAAAACCCAAATCGCTTGATGTTGATGTAAAGACACTATATTTATAGGGACGATTCTTCTTCTTTTTTAACCTAATCTAATATTTTTTGCAATTTTGACACAAAAGTTGCACTGCCTGCATGATTGTTTTAGCCTAAGTGAAGATCCCAGACTTTTGCTGCTTACTTTAGAGACTTCCGATGAAAGGGAGCATCGGGGACAATGTTGAAACAGATCCATCAGGTTGTTTTCAAAAACAATGTACTTTGTCTGTTCATCCACAGGTCGGTCTGCAGCTCTATTGACTTGACATAAATACACACTTGGCTAAATATATGCCTAATATTTTATCCTCAATCAATTATTCACCAATTAAAATGTAACTGTTTTATGTATCCTTCATTAATTATAGGCCTATCTAAATAAAGCAGAATATCCTTGGTCTTGTAGGTGGCATGGGTGGTGTGACTGATGTTAGAAGTGCCATGCTGTGTAGGGAGAGAATCATCAGTTAATGGGGGAATGGTAACACTCATTCAAATATCTCAGAGGTTGCGCGGACGTCTGTAGGCCAGGATGGGTATATCAGAAACTGCACGACGAAGACGGTCGGATGTGTGGAGAATGTGGTGGTTAGTGTTGGTGATGTGATATAGGGAAGGGAGGTTAGGATGAAATGTGGTAACAAGAGGAATTGTTGGGGTTGGTTTCTGGACAATTCTCCTCCTGGGATTGTTTCTCTTATACATGTAGGAGATCTAGAGTTGAATTTCTGGATAGCTTGCTGGAGGACTGTGACCTCTGGCATCCATATGCTTCTGAGCTTTCTGTATGGTAACAACAAGAAAGTGTGCCTTCTAATTCCTCTCCATCCTCCTCTGAAGCATAGTCTTCTTCAGACGGGGTCCAGTCTGGGTCTGAAGAGATGTCTTTGTCCGACTCTGCCTCTTCATCGTCAAAGATGTCTCCTTCATTGAGATATTGTGGGATTACCAAGTCACTGCAGCAATGACAGTTACATTTGCTGCATGCACCTGTCTGGCTACCTATAGCTGTTGTTATAATCGGGATTTTAAAATTGGTTAATAAAATTAGTATGAAACATTACATACAATGTATCTAATGTAAACACTGGCTACCTATAATAGCTGTTGTTATAATCGGGATTTTAAAATTGGTTGCATTGGCGATGGATCACAGAACTGGAGCAAGAGTTCTACATAATTATACAGGGAAGACTTAATCTTTTGGTCCATGACAAAAAAAAACCCAGATGTTTTTAAAATAAAATTTAAAAATCTCTAAAATTTCACAAATCTAAAAAATATATTTCTAATCATTTGAAACAAAAAATGGGTTGAACCTGTAGAACAGGTTGTTTTTTTGCATAATGGGAATTTTAACATTTTAAAAATGTGATAGTGTTCAGGATCATGATAGCAATCAATCAATTTAAAATGGAACCATGAAATAGTTAATTGAAAGGCTTGTATTATGTGTATTTTGCCAGTTGTAAATCAGCAATTAAATATACTAATCCCAGTGTGGAATATCCTTTTGGAAACTTGCATCTTTGCAATGGCTTAGCCTTAGGAACTTGCGTTGACTTGTTTTTGCTTTTAGGCTTATACAGAAGTGGTGGTTGTGCTGGTGGTAACAAGTCAGCTTGACATTGCTGATCAATTATCTGTAATATTTAAAATATTACAATAACAAATTGTTTAAACAATACAAAGGTCAAAGAGGTAGCTAGACCGGATTGAATAAGCTGTGCTATGGATCTGAAAAAGGCACATATGTAGCTGCCGGGAAGAGAGATTTAAGGACTTGAAGGTCTGGACAAGACTCTTGAATTGAATTCTTTGGGCCACAGGCAGCCAGTGAAGAGACTGAAGGAGGGGAGAAGCATGAGAAAGTTTGGGTTGTTTGAAGATCAGACGAGCACATTTGTTCTGCAGTTAATAACGACAGGAAAATGCATTATGCCAGTGCCTTTAATCCCCTCGTGGACCTATCCATGGATAGGCCAGAAAACGGTGATATCTTTCATATAAATTGGAATAGGCCTATAATAACAAGGACTTATATATTGGAAAAGATTGATGTGACCTTCATAAGCCTGGTGCCTCTCAATCAATCTTGTCCGACACAACAGCTTAAGCTGGACTACATTGCAGTTATCCTCATCATCTTCTATTGTGTCTTCGTCATCTCATTCCCCTTCAGTATCATGACGACCGCGGCTCCTGATCTCGTTTTCCAAATGTTGGTAGAATTTTGAATTTCAAAGTAGTGCATTACCTCACAATTATACCAGTTATACTCTTGAAATTAAAAAAAAAAACAAGTGGCTGTCACATCTAAATGCATTTATGTTTAAAAAATAAAACAATTAGTTGCAGTAAAGAAAATGACCAATATTCTATTCTTAAACATACGATATAGGCCTACTTACCTATAATTTTCTGGCGTTTAGATTGGATATGTCTCCAACCTTTGTCCAATGTCATCACTTGCCATGGCTTGCCACATGATATGGTTGTCAGTGACTGGGTTTTTTCCCTTAAAATTTCTTTGTGATGTGACACAAAACCCTCCAGACTCCCATAATCAATCCATCATGTGTACAATTACCTAAAGATGAAAGAGGAAATATATAATCTGGTTTGTAATACAATTAATTTTTCAATGGTATAGTTAAATTTTGCCCACCACCCAATTGTGTATTCTTGATTCAAAACCTCCCAAATATACCAGACAAGAAGTGCAAAGAAGAACCAAGTACACCATAAACATAAACCCCTGAGGGTCAATTCCGATGCTTGTCCTGTTGGTACTCTTCTCTCAAGGTTTCCCTGGTGGTTTTTGTGCACGGTTAACTACATAAAAATTACCATATTTGCAAATTTCTCAGGGCTTCTCTCATCTCATTATCATTTACCTGCCAACTGACTTTTTATTTTTATTTTGTTTAAATATGAACCAATACTGATGTTCAAAATGACGAACTTAATACATAACTATGTGTAAACACACACAACATTTTATTTTTACGGTAAGAAATAACAATATCAACATGACATTAGTGTAATACACACTATGTTCAAACACACCTTTTCTTACTGTAACCAAGAAACAGCATTATTATTCAAAATTACATTAGTGTAATACACACTATGTCCAAACACACCTTTTCATCTCTTCTTTTGCATCACAAACTCATCATCTCATTACTGATTTGAAAGGTCCTCCTCCAGGTCCTCCTCGCAGTCTTTCAAAATTGGAGGTTGAGTGTCCAATGCCTCGGGGGGGGGGGGGGGGGGGGGGGGGGGGGGGGGGGGCACATTCCAAGTCCTGGATCATCGGTGGGTCGGCATGACGTTCACTCCATGTTGGCACCAATGCCTCTTCGGTGGGCACGTCTCCCTGCATTCTTAACTCGGGCATGTCTATGTCCAGGTCCTCCAAATCGTACTGCTTCTTGGTAACGCGATGGCATGGTATTGGCATCCTGTCATCTATTTCTGTCATGCTGACCTCATATGTCTTTGGTCCCTCAACAGCTACTTAGACTATCTTCAACCAATGGGCACCTCCATGCAACCGGCCAGCAGTATAAGCTCCGAGGAGACCTATATCGGGCTCCGCCGCGCATTCGCATTAACTTTACTATGTGTCCTGACTCTGTCATGGGTTTGGTCTCCATATTTTCTACCAATTGTGGCAAGCTGGCCGGGGAACGTCCCAACAAAATCTGGATGTGCTCTCCCCTCAAATCTGTTTGGATGGGGGCCTCATTGGTGTCAGTGGTAGTCTCCGTCTGGGTTTGTGATGTTGTCAAGGCAGTCGTCGTCGAGCTTTCCATCTGCGTCATGGTAGTTATCGCGGCGGTCTCTGTTTGTGTCATGGTACTTATCTACGGCCTCCTTGAAGGGATTCTGGGGTGCCGGCCAAGGCTGGGTGTATGAGATCAATGGTGCGTGTTTCAATTGTTCATGAGACACCACCTTACTCATTTGTGAGAGTTTATATGGTATCTTAAAGCCTTCTTGTCTATGGTCGTAAAATTGTTACATTTTAAACACCTGTACACCTCGGAGCCTGAATGTTTTGGGGTAATGGCAAGCGGCATCTGAAGTAAAATTGATTTTAATCAATGGAGAGAGAAAACAAATCTTCAATAAAACCAATTTAATTTTGACGTAGCGAGTATCCAATAATTAAATCATCCATTCCACAATATCAGTCAATGCAGAAGACAGTAGAAATTCAATGAAGCAATGATAAAAATCCAAAATTTAATTTCAAGCAATAACAAATCAATTTATTTACAAGGTTTTAGAAATACTGTGCCCACTCTACTTAAAATCATCATCAGATGACTGTGGGTAGAGCTCGTGTAGATTTTTGCAGCACTTTGGTTTCTTTTTTTATTTATAACAATTGGCAAAACAGCCAGGACTAGCCCAATAGTGACATAAGCACTAAATTAAAGGGATGCCCAAAACATCAGACAAACAAAGAAACATAGACACACACAAAAAATACGCAATACAACCCCCACCCACCCCCCCCCCCCCCACCCCCACCCGCCCACATGAAACAGAGACACCAGGCTATGAATAGAGATGGAGGCGGAGAGCAGTTTTAAAAGCAGGCAGAGAGGCACAGTTTACTATGTACTCCGGAAGGTAGTTCCATAATGTGGGAGCATAAGGGTAAAAAGACCTTTGTGAGAGAGTTAGCCTGCAAAAAGGTGGATTGAGAGAAAGGCTATTGAGATTACGGAGAGTTGGCCGAGGATGAGGCATGAAAGGATTGGGAGATGTGCAGAGGTGGTTCATAATCTTGAAAAGATGACACAGGTCGGCAATATCACGGCGCTTGGATAATCTAGGGAGATCGGCTTTGAGGAGGAGGTTATCATGAGAGAGCTTCCATGATTGAAGAATGACTCTACAGGCAAACCTGAGAGTGGATTCAAGCCTATTGGTAAGGGTGATATTTAGTGGGTGCCAGGAGATACTGCCGTACTCAAGAATGGGTTCAACCAAGGCTAAGTAAAGAAGCCGGCGGGTTTTAGGGGAGGCACTGTTGAACGCCCTGTGGATGTAACCGATGGTTTTTCTGGCTTTCTTACAGATGTAGTCCACATGCTCGTTCGAGGTCAATTTGTCTGAAATGTGAATACCAAGAAATTTAACGGAAGAAACTCTTTCTTTCCTTTCCTGGGTCGTTTCATCATCTTTGGGCGTACGACTGCTTTAGAAGTTAAGGTTGAAATTCATCAGCCGATGACATCGGTGGTGATGGTGATGATTCTTTTGTGGTAATACTTTTATTAATGAGCTCTATCCAATCTTTTGGGCAGCAGATGTGGCGATACCCCTTGTTTTGCGGGGGGCGCAGAAGTTGAAGTTGCGGCTTGTTGTGGTGAATCATCAGATGCAGGAGGAGCAGGCAAATTTGCCATAGCTGACGAAGGACCAGGCTTCTCGTCATTATGATCATTGGATTCATGGGTACGAAGTGGAGAGTCGTCGTTTGATGACCTGTGGTAGTCTTGGTCGTGCTGTGCCGACACTCGAATGGATAAAGGGGTCACATCTTGAAGTGCTGGTGTGTGTCCCCATACATTGGATGGACCTTAATGGATTCACCTTCAACCAAATCGCCTCTCCAAGAATCATGAGGTTTGCCAGATTTAATATCAAACAAATTGTCAGTGGGATAAAATCTCAGAAATTTGGTCACCTCTGTACTTAACCAAATTGCCAATGTGATAAAGTCTCATTTTTTTTAATGAGAATAGCATTCCTATAATGAATAAATGAATCATGAGCTGTGCCAGATTTAACAACAAACAAATTGTCAGTAAATTTCGTAAAGCATACAGTACATATCTTTAATTGCATATGGATCTAAAATAAAAATATTTATTGTAGATTTGCATTACTATATAGGATAATGTTGACTGCAGTATGTTTTTTAATAACTGCAATCAACAATTATGATTTTCATTCTAAAATTGCATTTGTACTGTACCTTATCTGCCACAGAGGCTGTGTGTTTTGCCCAGGGTCCTCGATTTATAGGTGGTGATAGGTTCAGAAAGCCGGCTAATGTTGGTGCCGCTGACTGGTCTCTCCCAATTGCTCTCATTCCAATGTATTTAGTTGATAGTGATGCTTACTCTGACTTGGATATATCTGTTAAGTTGACTTGGTGTTCTTTCTTGTTGATATTGTCGCGGGGGCGACGAGCTGCTGTTAGTGTGTTTGAACACAATCTGACACCACCTATTTTTTTCTGGGCACAGAGGTTAATAGGAACCGGTTTCTTTAATTTAATATTAGGCGCCCGGGTCCGTTGTGGGGATAGAACCCCACGCTCTCTGACGAAAGACAAACACGTCGAACAACTTTGATTTTATTTCATACAATATTTATTTACCACTTCTACGCCGGCCACCAACAATAAGATATCACAAGACAAGACAAAAACTCCACTCCAAAAAGCTTGTAATACCTCGGGGTTTACCTAAACTCTTCAAAGATAAAACTCCTACAAGACTCTGCTCCAAATCACTTAAAATATTCTCCGGTATAATCCTCACAAATCGTCACATAAAACTCTCGCATCCAGCTGTCCGCTCCAAAATCAAATCCACAATGAGGCAATTTCTGCCGTGTGCGCGCGTGCCCAGAAGAACGGAAGCCGGCGCGCGCGCGGATTGGCTAAGTCGCTAATTGATTGAAAAAGTACTACAGTGCTGTCCCGCCATGCACTATTATACTTCCTGTCAGAATGCAGTAATGCCAAAATACAAGAAATACAAGAAGAGTCTTTAAAACAAATAGCTATTTTGGGTAATTAATTGAATGATCTTGCAATCCCGTTACACAATGCACAACCATCCGCAATATCTTGATATCTGGTGTACATGTAGACAACTCCCACCGCCCCCACCCCGGTAATATTTTTGTTTAACCGTGCAAATACAGCATTGAAGCTTTTGCTATTTCCACGTTTATGATCGCCAACCACTTGTGCCCATCGTTTTCCAGTGGCTGGAAATTGTTAGATATATAAGTTAAATCAATTCATAAAGAAAAAAAGGAAGAGATAGGTTAATTTATTAAAGATTGGTTAATTAACCATGTATTCTGCATCTAGGTCCTCACTATGTGCAAGAGGGATGTCTGTTATATAATAGTTTGGTTGGATCTTTGATGCGAATCTCATTCCTGTATAATTAATAAAAGAATCATGAGCTGTGCTGGATTTAATCATATCAAACAAATTATCAGTGTGATAAAATCTCAGAAATTGGTCACCTCTGTACTTGATATAAAATTGTCCGCTTATAAAGGCCTAGATATATATAGTCGGTCATCAGGTTTTTTGCCGATATGTAGATTACCCGGCATAAGCATCTACTCTAATTCACATTTCTAACAAAAGCTTATTAGAAATACTATATAGCGTATAGTATGATCTAAATGTTAATGTAGAGTGATACAGAAAAGAAGATTACCGTTTTTGTTTCAATGTTCCCAGAAACTACACACGCCTCAGTAAGCGCATGTGTGCATAATACTAGCATAGCTATTAGAAGAAGTAGTTGACCCATGATCAACGCAGGCCTACTAAAAGGCCAAAGCCTCTTAACTTACGGAATAACGCACAGAAGCGTACCTTCAAGGAAAGTTTCTCAAATAAGAAGGCACCTTTGTTCGCTACAGCGCTCAAAGAAGAACTGATTTGCTTTGTTTAGAGTTACCACGTCAAGGTGAACTCAAGTCATAGTAACATGGTTGTCAAGACGCAGCCCGCTTTTGCGGTATGCATGAGACGACGCGCTTAGCCGGTACGATCTGCGTGAGAGCGACACAAGGCAAACTTAGGTGCAATGAAAGCTAACTGCTGCGTTGGTTGATCTTGCTGCATGATATAAAATCTCCAAAATTTTGATGTGGATCTAATTCCTATAATTAATAAAAGAATCATGAGCTGTAAATTAACAACAAACAAATTATCTTTGTGATAAAATCTCAGAAATTTGGTCATATCTGTACTTGATACCAAATTGTCTGTGTGTTTAAACGTCTCCAAAATTTTGATAACGATCTCATTCTTATAATTAATAAAATAATCATAAGCTGATTTTGCTCATGTTAAACCATTACTGTAAACCCTTCTCACAACCCTCAATTCCGTAGTGCGTCTTGTATCTCCAGTTCCGGTAATTTTCTTTTTTTTAAATAGCTGAAATCGACAAATAGGAATATATTTAGTTGATACAGCAAATTTTTAATTTATTGTGATACTTTTACTCTGACTTGGAGATTAAGTTGACTTGGTGCTCTGTCTTGTTGATATGAACTACCATGCCTCATATCTTGATGTCTGCTTACCAGATGGAGCTAGCCTCCTGCTGAGTAGTGCAAGGTGCATCAAGTTGAAATAACGTGTGATTACTGTGCTCTGGTGTTGTCTTACATCTTGGGGCTGCGGCTGGTGAAAAACAATAACATACAGAGTGTTACCTGGGATCATCAGTTTATTGTGAGGACACATCTTTTTGTTCAAACGTACAAGTACAGCATTGACAATTTTGCTATATCCCCGTTTATGATTGCCAACCACTTGTTCCCATGGTTTCTCAGTGGCTGGAAATTGTTTATTATCTATGTTAAATCAATTCATAGATAAAAGGAAAATATAAATTAATTGGTTTAAAGATTGGTCAGCAGCCTCATCCATCCAGTCTAGCATTTCCTTTTGAAGCCCTGGTTGTTGTCTGACCTTGTTTTTCCGGTACTGTAGCAAACGTTCAGATGGCAATGTCAGAAAGCCAGAAAGTTCTTTAGTTTTTTTCTTAAACTGTGATCATCAGTCGTATCATCTGCCACATGCCTTTTTCTTACAATGCGCTGTCTGAGGTTTTGAAATAGTTTGATGCAGGCAGGACATCGCTCACCGTATAGTTGTAATTGGGAACATTTTGAAGATCTAATAAGTGATTGGGTTGCCATACGTTCTACAATGTATGTGTCTTTGATATGCAGCTCCATATAAGAATCTCCAATTATGCCAGGGCATTTGACGAGCTTTCTGACATAATCCAACACTGATTCCAATTGGCAATCATGTTTCAACACTGCAGTTGGCAAAGGGATTAGTGTTTCTCTGTATAAACAACAAACTATCAAGTCTGAAGATATTAGTCTTGAAATATACCTTGGTATCTCCTTCAAGGTTCCTTGGAGAACAACCTCTGTGAAGAGCAAGACATTGAAAGAAACAAAGGTTGTCTTTGTATGGTCTCCCTGTCTTAAAGTTCTTTGCCTGTGAGAGAATGACTGGATTGTGCAGAATAAAGTCTGGTAGGACCCTTTCTTTGCCTCGATGTACATAGGCCTTTCAGGAACTGGCAGTAGCTGTATCCTGGAATGAGATCATTTTTTGGCTTAACAGGAACCCTGCTTTAAAGTTGAAAGAACATTTCAAAATGAAAGGAAAAAAACCCATGACAAAAGATAATTTAATTGAAAAAAGAACAACTAAAAAATTACTAAATTAAAATGCCTCTAGGCCTAGCTAGCTATCAAGAGGGTTGCATCAACTGATCCATGTTTTAACTTTTGAAGTTTAATAACATTTTAAAATTAGAATAATATTAATAAATTGACATTTATTTTTGCTAGAAAATGCGACAAATCAATTTTACTCGTCATGATTAAAGTTTAGAATATCGTTAATTTTAAAGATCAAACAGAATAATAAACCTTGATCACAAAATCGATGTTCAACATAAAAAGTTTAACTTTAAGATTAAAACATTAAATGCAGTAAACAACAAAAAAGATACGAAAAAAAGGAAAGTAAATAAAACATTAATTCCGATTTTTGCAGTTTTACTATTTACTTGAACTTGTAGTAAGTTATAGCTGTACCTAGACTACAGTAGTGTAGCTCTCCTAATTGCCCCAGTAGAATGTGTTGTGTCTGTGATGCTGGCCCTGGTGTCTTGACCTTCGTCACCAAATAGCCACATTTGGTACTTTCTTCATTGCTGGTGACTACCCATATATCATGTCTTAGTATTCTTGCCAAAACAGCCAAGACAACATGGTCAGCCCATGTGTAATTCTGTGCCATTTTTTCGATATAGTCCTTGGTCACATGGATTGCCAATGGGTCAGATTTATCCTAAAAAATAAAAAATAAACAAGAGTTACATATTGGGGAAAAATCTAAGTTAAATCAATTCATAAAGAAAATATGAAAAACTAGGTTAATTGATCCAAGATTGATTAATTGATTAATTTCATCAACAAAACAGTATATTGTATTGTCTGTAATAAACGCCCGGGTGTGAAATGGGGTCAGGTGATCATCTGACTGTTTAGCATGCAGGGTGCAAGATATACAATTTTTGTAGCATAATCTCATGTTGTTTCAAGCAAGAGGGTGCCTTGAAGATATAGTGGCACTTGCAGCGTCTGTAAGTGTTGGTATATATCTGCAAATCAGTGACCATAGAGCAGTGGTGTTTGAACAAATTAAGCATGAGTGTCTCAGGATGTCTTGACATAGATCCCCAAACCAGTTGAGCACTCAATTCTTGTTGAATGGATCCCTGCAGATCCTTGTCATCAGCTTGATTGTCCTGGTTATCCTCATAAGGAGTGATCTTCAGGGGGAAATGTGTATGTTAGTCTTGAAAATGTTCTACAGACCAGAGAGATCTGCCAAGAAACAAGAAAACTCCTCTGAATGGACCTGCTGAAATGTCTCGAAGTAGACCATGGTATCTCTCTCAAGGAATGTCTCAAAGTAGACCTTGGTATCTCTCTCAAGGAATGTCTCAAAGTAGACCATGGTATCTCTTTCAAGGTATGTCTCAAAGTAGACCATGGTATCTCTTTCAAGGAATGTCTCAAAGTAGACCATGGTATCTCTTTCAAGGAATGTCTCAAAGTAGACCATGGTATCTCTCTCAAGGAATGTCTCAAAGTAGACCTTGGTATCTCTTTCAAGGAATGTCTCAAAGTAGACTTTGGTATCTCTTTCAAAGAATGTCTTAAAGTAGACCTTGGTATCTCCTTCAAGGTTCCTTGGAGAACAACCTCTGTGAAGAGCAAGACTTTGAAAGAAACAAAGGTTGTCTTTGTATGGTCTCCCTGTTTTAAAGTTCTTTGCCTGTGAGAGAATGACTGGATTGTGCAGAATAAAGTCTGGTAGGACCCTTTCTTTGCCTCGATGTCATAGACTAGCAGTAGCTGTATCCTGGGATGAGATCATTTTGTTTAACATCATTAAATTCCAAAGAGTTGGTCTGGAGGCATTGGTATGCGCTGCCCTTCTTGATGACAAATTATCTTGATGACAAATTGAATGGCTCTGCTCAGTGCGAGTACAAAACTCTGTCTTAACAGCTCGAGTTGAATCCCAATATAGGCAAGATGGTAAGATAATCGTTCAGATCTTGCCTGAGACGTCCAAGTCATCTTGTTCTTCTCTTCCTGGTGACTCTTTGAGTAAAGTTCTTGAGTGGATGTCCAGTATATTACTCTCCAACACTTTCATATGGCACTTTGTTACATTAAAGGAGCTCTGTCTTGTTCTTCTCTTCCTGATGACTCCTTTGAGTGATGTTCTTGAGTGGATATCCAGTATATTACTCTCCAACACTTTAATAACATGGATCCTTGGTTGCTATTAAGGCCATTACTTGGTTACATTAAAGGAGCTCTGTCTTGTTCTTCTCTTCCTGATGACTTCTTTGAGTGATGTTCTTGAGTGGATATCCAGTATATTACTCTCCAACACTTTAATAACAAGGATCCTTGGTTGCTATTAAGGCACTTTGTTACATTAAAGGAGCTCTGTCTTGTTCTTCTCTTCCTGATGACTCCTTTGAGTGATGTTCTTGAGTGGATATCCAGTATATTACTATCCAACTCTTCAATAACAAGGATCCTTGGTTGCTATTAAGGCCATTACTTGGTTACATTAAAGGAGCTCTGTCTTGTTCTTCTCTTCCTGATGACTCCTTTGAGTGATGTTCTTGAGTGGATATCCAGTATATTACTCTCCAACACTTTAATAACATGGATCCTTGGTTGCTATTAAGGCCATTACTTGGTTACATTAAAGGAGCTCTGTCTTGTTCTTCTCTTCCTGATAACTCCTTTGAGTGATGTTCTTGAGTGGATATCCAGTATATTACTCTCCAACACTTTAATAACAAGGATCCTTGGTTGCTATTAAGGCACTCGGTTACATTAAAGGAGCTCTGTCTTGTTCTTCTCTTCCTGATGACACCTTTGAGTGATGTTCTTGAGTGGATATCCAGTATATTACTCTCCAACACTTTAATAACAAGGATCCTTGGTTGCTATTAAGGCACTTGGTTACATTAAAGGAGCTCTGTCTTGTTCTTCTCTTCCTGATGACTCCTTTGAGTGATGTTCTTGAGTGGATATCCAGTATATTACTCTCCAACACTTTAATAACAAGGATCCTTGGTTGCTATTAAGGCACTTGGTTACATTAAAGGAGCTCTGTCTTGTTCTTCTCTTCCTGATGACTCCTTCGAGTGATGTTCTTGAGTGGATATCCAGTATATTACTATCCAACTCTTCAATAACAAGGATCCTTGGTTGCTATTAAGGCACATGGTTACATTAAAGGAGCTCTGGTTACTACAAAATGTGAAGTTCTTCGAAGCTAGCTCGGCTGATCTCTTCTAGATGTATAGTCCAACATTTGGTTCACAATATCCTGTTAGTCACCTTTGGTTACAAAATGCATTGATGTTTGATATCCGCTAACATTGCTAGCAACACTCATGCTCGGTGGAATATGATGAGCCTCTATTTTCAGCTCTTCCCTCTGACACAATTCTGGTTGTTTTTGAAAATAGCATTTGAAGTCAATGGCCTGGTGAGGAAAAAAAATATAATACAGAAATCTTAATTTACAAATGCATACAAACTAATTCAAATCAATTAATATATGATTAAACACAATATTATTATACAAATACAAATATAAAAATACCAGATACAAAGAGCAAGCATTATAATATGAAATGATAATAAAAGTACAAGATCTAATAAGCAAGAATCAAACAACAAGAAGTTATAGACCTGACTGCGTTAGAAATTATGTGTGACCATGTAAACTTACCAGGTTTTTTAAATGAGTGACAATTTGGGCACGCAATTCATTATATGTTGGAATTCTTCCAAATTGTAGTCGTTGCATGTGGTCAATGATGGCATACAAACAGCAGTTGCCATCTGCCGGGACTGTTGTTTTCACTTCCATGCCCAGTTTGTTTAAGTTTTGGTTTAGACGGGCATTGTATGCTGCATTCTCATTCTCTTGTAGACTGGCCTCAATTGCGGACATCTCAATAGCCATTGCTAACTCTGGATCCATGTCAATGTACTCATCATTGATGCCTGCAATGCATTTAAAATATGAGTCATTGAGAGTATTTTGTTTCACATACATACATACAAAATTTCTTATAAGGCGCAATATCCAAATACATGATCAAACAAAATTATAGCAATGATTGAGAATATGAATATAACAAAATACCAATACAATCAATACAAATATGATTTTAAGAGTTTCTTAAATATTGCAGTAGAACAGGTTTAAATAGTGTGTGCTTTGAATTTGTAATGGGTATAGATCTGAAAAATGCATTTCTTACTTTAAGGTAGACACAGAGCCCAGCCCGCCTACTCTGCTCTGCACTCAAGTTGATAACCATGAATGTACGTTTTTCAAAGCCCCCTAGATGCAAAGATTTTTCATTGATATTTTGGCAAAAATATGGACAAAACCAAAAATACACTTCCACATTTGTCAATGACACTTTAAGTTTATTCCAAAGAGTTGGTCTGGAGGCATTGGTATGCGTTGCCCTTTTCGATGACAAATTGAACGGCTCCGCTCAGAGTGGGGTACAAAACTCTGTCATAACAGCTCGAGTTGAATCCCAATATAGGCCAGGCTTGATATAGGCAAGACGGTAAGATAATCGTTCAGATCTTGCCTGAGATATCCAAGTCGTCTTGTTCTTCTCTTCCTGATGCTTCCTTTGAGTGATATCCGTAAAACTTATGACCAATGCAATCCATGAACAAAAAAACGTCATCAACAAATTTTCAAATACTTGTGACTTACAATATTTCTTTGTAAACTATATACATTCTTTGTGATAGTTTTTCCACCAAATAAGCCCTGAACAGTTGTTTGACCCACCAAAACAGAAATACTCTGGAACTTGCGTGCCCTAAAAAAAGCTACATATAAACTGCTCACAAAAAGTATCGAAACACTTAGAAATGATCCAAATATATAACGGCTCGAAAGGGTATGCATTAATCGAAGCAAATAACCAAGTGCATAATTTTGTTCTGCGTATTTTGACACCTCGATCGATGAGATACGATGTTGCGGAGCGGAGTTATTGTCATTTCAATGGTCGTGGGTCCAGTTTCAAAAATGACAATCATCCTATAGAAAGAGGTTTGCATTACTGTTTAGAATGATCAGATTCGTGATGTTCAATAGGGATGAGTGTCACTTTTAAACTCGACCCACGATCATTGAAATGACAATAACTCCGCTCCGCAACATCGTATCTCAACGATCGAGGTGTCAAAATACGCAGAACAAAATTATGCACTTGGTTATTTGCTTCGATTAATGCATACCTTTTCGAGCCGTTATATATTGGATCATTTCTAAGTGTTTCGATACTGCATGTAACCATGAAATATTCTGGAACTTGCGTGCCCTAGAAAAAGCTACATATAGTTGTCCATGTGCAAAATATCCCTGATTTCTCAAAGGTTTGACCCTGAGCTTTGTTGATTGTCATGCAGTAGTTAAGTCTGATAGGGAATTGAGTCTGCTCCAGTGTAAAGGGTAAGGTTACATCCGATGTTGCCAGCTTTATCTTTGGTATGAACACATAGTCACCTTTGTGAGTGCCAGTTAAGACCTCGGCATCAATAAATTGCAGTCGTCTTACAACCAGTCTTGTGCCATTGTGTTTGCCCTTCTTGATATCCAAGTTGCGAAGTTACATGATGATGGCCTCTGGTTTGAGAGAAAGAACATGTGTTGGCATTCCAGATGGGGGTGAGACTGTTTAGAAACTCCAGAGAATACTGTGCAGCCTCTCGTTCATCATCACAGATCACTCAATCAACGCTTAGACATTCCTTTGAGATGCCGGGCCATTTTCGTAATACAGCAGCATCCATTTGCAGGGCTCTCTCATTAGTGGGGGTCAGAATTACAGTGATTGCCATGGCTTGGGAATAATTGAAATCCTGGAACACAGCATCCACTATGTTGTCTTGGATGATGTTGCACCCTTCTATGGCATCTTCCATCGCAACGTCATTTTGAAGCGCACCATTACCTTAAGTAAGCAACCACTGCGCAAATTCTTGTAATTGTACTGTTTTCCACTCCAACCACCCCTCCCCCCAAAAACAAATACAAATACAAATACAAAAGAAATTTGCAGTTGTGCAATGAAATTGTAAAAAGGAACATTTTGAGGTTTTTGAGGTTTATCATGGCGGACAGTTTGATACCACTTAAGACTAATTTGGTTGACATGGCATTTTAATTGTACTGTTTCCACTCCAACCACCCCTCCCCTCCCCCTCCCCCCCCCCCCCCAAAAAAAAAGAAGAAAAAAAGAATGTTTTTATATGAAACCAGTGCCTGGCCCTTACACTGGGTCTGTGTGTATTTCCGTGTGTAAAACTGCTTAAAGTAAACCTTAAAACATAAGGGGAATAAAATAACAGGGCCTCCAGGAGAGCAGTGCATTCAACGGCTGCCAAATTTGGCCGTACATTTTTGCAACTAAAACCCCAACCGCATCTCTGTAACAATCTTAATATTTCCTGAGCAAGTTTACGTCTCTGGAAAATTCAATTATTTACGTGGGATAATGAAAGGAAAAGGCTTATTTTATGGTCTTTAGTCATACCTGTAAATCCAGATGCGATCATATCATCGTTGATTTTGCTAAAAAATTTGGCCAACAAAATTGTTTGGCTATAGAGGTCTTCCGTCAGACCTAACTTCAGGTCCCTCAATTTCCTAATTGAGGGACCTGAAAGACACCATAACTTAAATAGGCACCGTTGGCCTGTTTTATACAGGCCTAAAATAACCACATGGCAAACAAGAAAAGTACTCAATAACCAGAACCTATACTTACAGCATGGGCTTTACAAATATAAGTCCTCCTTAAATAGTCCCAAGCATACACTTGATCCTTGCATTTGAAGGAAAATATGGGCCACTGATCATAAAATGCCTACATTATTTTGACCAAATTGTACATGTTCAATTTGAGCTATAGAAATTGTTTGGCTGATGACAAATTCTCCAACTCCATCTTAATGTATAAGATTCTTGACTCATTCTGATGTATTGTGAGTCAATTAAAAATTGTTGCGAATGAGTCAGTGCCAATTTTTGCGGATTCAACACATGACTCATTTTTTCGTTAAATGGGTCCAAAGTCGATCTTGACTCTTTTTCGACATCTTGTGAGTCAATTCACATCGGTTGAGAATAATGAGTCAGAACCTATTTGAGTAATATGACTTATTATTCGGTTTCTACTTGAGTCACTTCTGACTCACTACTTTCAGTAAGTGAGTCACATTGCACCTGACTCATGAAAGATGCACCCAAATGTGTAGAGGCAGTCTCAGTGTACAATCCAATTGATCCGTTTCTTTAGTGATATCAGATCCCAATGAGGCAAAAAAAAAAAAATGTTTGCTTGTCCATAGATGGGTCAAAAAAAGTTGGGTCGGTCGGTCGGAAAATCCTTCTTTTTTTTATTTTTAAACATTGGTTGTTCTGGCCATATCCTACAAACACAAAAACTAGCATGCACCATTTTGAGCCTTATCAATGGCAGGCTAATGGCAATGGTTAATTTTAGCATGGCTTAGCCCACATTTTGATTTGAAATAACCAACATATTTATACCCCATGACCCATAGCATAGCGTTAGAAACTTTTATCTTTAGATCCTAATTACTACAGTATTATGTTTTATTCTGTTCAAAAGTATAACTTTTATCATGTACCATTTCTGAATTATTTTTGGTCCATAACATGGAGGTGACATGAAAAGGGTATTGGCTCACATGAGGAGTAACATAGGGTTCAATATAGGTCATTCAAATGAATGATTAAAAAAAAATTCAAAAAATTCAACAAAAAAAGTTTTTTTCTGACCAGTCGGGACTGCCTCACACGGTCGGTCGGACGAGGACAAGCAAACAACTTTTTTTTGTTGGCCTGAGTGACGTATTTAGATGGCGATTTTAGCTCCATCACAATCTATAATCGACCCCACTTGATGTATCTAACTCAACTACCAAACGTAAATTATTTGACAGTGTCTGTAACGCGATGGTTAATGAGCATTATACCAGAAGTTTTGTCACAATTTTTGTGCCTACCAAATGACCTGTACGAGGCTGATGTGTAAACATCCGGGTATCTTGATCACATCGTCGCTGTTCTGACATACCGGCCATGTGCCATTTTGGGCAAAATGAGTTAAGTTGCATTTTATGATCTACAAATTAATCTCTTTATTCTCCAAAAAAATTGAGACAAAAAGGTAATTCATTAATGAGATACCGCACTAATTATTGTGATATGCCAGTGTTTTAACATAATACTGGCATGAAAACCTCATTTTGTATTCTGACATACCGGCACATCACAATATTCTGCCATAGACCACCGTGTAACTGCAGTTCTGACATACCGACATATCACTGGCATATCACTGTAGGACGAATATGAAGGTTTTTTCTTCTTTCTGACATACCGGCACATGACTTTATGACATATTACTCATAATTAATAATTGCAATTTGTTGTTGTAACATGCTCATAACAAACATAAGTATATATCTATTAGTGTTCTTTGACAATGATAGTGACATTTGATGTAAATGCTCTCTAACAAGTCTTTAAAAATTGGAAAATTTTCAAACACAATTTAATCAAAACCCTGTTTTTTGTGATGTGCTGGTATGTCAGAACAGCGACGACATGGTTTAAGAGTACAATTGTCGTATAACTATCAATCATGCGTCGGTGAAACGGATTTAGCATTCACAAATTTTAAATCGTGATTTTACCTCTTTCATGCATTTTAACACAAAATGTGCAACCTTTATTCTTAGGGAAAAACGCAACAGGCTTTTGTATATTTGTTTGTAATTTACTACACTAAGCAAAAGTACTTGCCATCAGTGGCATAGCCAGAGGGGTTGTAATCGTGCTGGTTTAGGGACAAAGTTGACAGCCTGGTAAAGTTCTTGCCGGTTCACTCTTATTTTTTGCTTCCCCCTGCCCGGTCTTTCATTATTGATGATGTCACTCATTACGTGGAACGAATTTCCCCCCTTCCCACTTGCAAGTTGAACCACGCACATGAAATTCCTAGCTAAGCCACTGCTTGCCATAGGTGTGCCAGATGGAATTAGCGATACGGTAGGTCAACTGATGGTTTACAAGAACCATTCCAAAAAGAAAGAGTGCATTTGCTTAAATTTCTTTGTAGACTTAATAGTATTTTTTTCATACAAAACCATGTTCATAAAAGTAACAAGATCTCAATTTTTTGCTAAAGCAAGCATTTTTGTAGATAAAAGTATTTTTGATTGATATCCCTTGAGGTATATCCATTTGAGGTGATGTTAACTTAGGGGGATATTCTCCGAGGTGATATCAACTGAGAGGGATATCTCCCTTACAGTGATGCCAACTGTTCAGATATCCCTTGAGGTAATGTTAACTGAGAGGATATACACAGTTCAACAAAAATAAGTTCCCCTTTAGATGCCTGTATTTTTAAATGTGTTACTCCATCGAAATTATTTTTGGCACACATTAATATATGTGTGTACAGCAACACTACACCTAGCACATAAAGTCCCGACCAGGTGCTTTCAGGTTGACTAATTCAAAATTTGTGCTATCTGAACGTCGGACAGATGAATGGGCCTGTAGTTATAACCGCAATGTGCGGGACAATTTAAGGGTGTATCTGGCTGTGAAGAATACAAGTCTTAGCTGATAAGCTGTGAGTTTTTCAGTGCATAAATCACACACAAATCAATGATTTCCTATACCTAGTGCAACTTTTCTGTTGCATGCGCGGTCATTGAAATCGACATAACTTTAAAAGTATCCATTCGATTTTGTAGAATGAGGTATCAAACAAGAAATTTGCTCATTTAATGTATATCTCAGATTTTTGGTACCGATCATATATTTTGAATTAGCCAACCTCAAAGCACTGGTCAGGGACTTTATGTGCTAGGTGTATAATGGGGCTATAACTATGCAGGTGTTGTAATGCTTGAATGAGCACACATTGAATGGAGGAATACCTCAATTCAGAAGTTGCTAAATGATGTATTAAAGGAGGATGGTTAAGCAGCTTGAACCAGGGTCTTGAACCATGGTCTTTGCTTGAACACACGCATTTTCACCTTTTAAAATGAGGTATTCCTCAAGTCAATGTGTGCCCATTCAACAACGGTGCGGTGTTCATTTGAGGTGATGTTAACTTAGGTGATATCCTATGAGGTGATGTTAACTTAGGGGATATCCTTTGAGGTGATGTTAACTTAGGGGATACCCTTTGAGGTGATGTTAACTTAGGGGATATCATTTGAGGTGATGTTAACTTAAAGGATATCCTTTGAGGTGATGTTACCTTAGGGGATATCCTTTGAGGTGACGTTAACTTATGGGATATCCTTTGAGGTGATGTTAACTTAAGGAAAATCCTTTGAGGTGATGTTAACTAAGGGGATATCCTTTGAGGCGATGTTAACTTAGGGGAAATCCTTTGAGATGATGTAAACTAAGAGGGTTATCTCTTGTGGTGATGTAAACTGAGGGGATTATCTCTTGTGGTGATGTCAACTGAGGGGATTATCTCTTGTCTTTGATTTGATCTCTTGTGGTAAAGTCAATTGAGAGGATATCCCTAGAGATAATTTTAAAGGAATTAAAGTTTGTATTCAAATGTATTTCATAGAAAAGAGGAAAAAAATGTATGGTATTTATGTCTTGTAGAAAAGAGCTATTACATTTATGTTACATGTATTTATAAATCGAAGAATGTGTTTAAAAGTGCTTTGTTGTATTGGTAACAAATAACATCTATGCAAAAGTTTGTGGATATTAATTGAAGGAGTGTTTGTCAGTTTGTCTTTATTCAAGTAGTCAGTTGTACAGAATGGAATACAATATTTGGTTTAAATGGTCATCCAAAATATGCTATCAGAAATTTATGCAAGGATACATTTTTGTTGTTGCTAATTGAAAGGCCTGTTAAAGGTAGATGACCCGATCACATTTTCGTAACACAGAATTATTTCAAACATACGGAGATTTTCATATCATATGAAAGCTCGTATTTTTCTCATCATCATACTGAAATTTGACGGCCTAAATCGGTATAATTACGGAGAAATCAATGAAATAACGTTGAATTACCGCGAATGGTGGTAACCACCGATATAGTTTGTGTACTACTCAATGGGTACAGTTCACAGCATCTTGTGCGTCTAAAATAAGAACCATTGGAGCTATGCAACTCAAACTTTGGAACACGACTTTTTTAAGGATGACCTTTCATGTAGATTAGAAAACTTCAAGTTGAAAATCGGAACATCTACCTTTAATTACATTTGAATTTTAATAATCACTATGACTCCAAAAAAGTAGTTTTACCAAACTGCAATTTATAGATATAAAGATATTAGACAGGGTCCAGTAGGGGAGAGCGGGGAGTGTTCACCCCATTTTCATTTGAAGAGGTCTAAAGACGCCAATTTTAAATATTGAATGGACCTATTGATATCAAGTGAAAGATTTATATATCTTGGCTACATACGACCATGATCTCAGTACTCTAGGCCTTACTGTAAAGGCAAGAGTAAATGATAAAGACAAGTGTCTCAAAAGGACGAAATAACCTAATTTTGAGCCTAGGGTTAAGGCTATACAAAGTACCATAATATCCAATACATATAGATTCATTAATCTTCATTATTTTATTCCAAAATAAAATTGAGGGTCCAAAATATAAATAAGGGTGGGGCACTTTTGCGGAACATACTCGTTCAGAATTTGAAAGTAACAAAAAATACCAAATTTTGAAATATTCTTCTCTAATATTAGTGTTACTCCATTCTTGATAACTATTTTTATAAATACAATTATCCTGTAAGAGGAAGATTACAATTTGGAAATTATGCAAAATCGTAACTAAATAAATCCCTATTGGCGAACCTGCCCCATCATCGCTATAGGGCGTATGTGCCATATAGCGCAATAAGTGCACTGACCTATACCACCGATGTCCTACACATACATTGATGGGTTGTTAACTGCATCAAATCCATAATCAATCCTATACCTACCTAATGATAATTTACATTAAAGCCTTTTCTGCGAATATCTTTGAAAAAGAATCAATATGAAAAATATGAGAAAATTCACTTTTACGAGGCAAAACTGTTTTTTGGATGATAAGTTGACAAACATGTTACGGTGATCCGTCTCGTTAATGTGGGAAACTTGCAACATACTGCTGTATCTATTGTGTGTTTGCCAAATTCAACCAGTGGCCGCAGAGATAAGTCAAGAGGTGGGCGAACCTGCCCATAGGGCGTACACTCCCCGCTCTCCCCTATGTGTGAGTTTTAAAAAAATGATTAAAATCAAAACTGGACTTGATGCCATATCATTCTGGTATAGTATGATAACATAATAAAGATGATTTCATCTAACACCAACATCTCCCTGAAAAGTACTTGATCTCAATTCTGTGTATATCATATTCCGGGGGTGGGGTACTCACTATATAGCGGTATACGTATGTGCCTGCCTTTTGGGGTGCCTTTTCGCGAAATTTGGTATATCGATGGGTGGTAATCAGAAGGTATTCGGTATATTAATGCCCTCAATTCTTTGATGGTATAAATTATAGAAGGATGTACTTCGTCAGATAGGTTTATTGACCCCCCCCCCCCCCCCCCCCCCCCCACCCCTAAAAAAAGGCCTGACACATTCAATAACCGCTAAATTTCCAATATCTGAAGTTCAAAGGTTTAAAATACACATTTGAGAACCCAATTTTGGTTAAAATACACTTTTGAGAATCCAATTTTGGTTAAAATACACTCATTTAGAACCCATTTTTCTTATCTGTTGATTGTAAATGCATGTATAAACAAGGAGCATATATTGATCAGTAGACATTACACCAAGTATACCGATTGGGTGTTAATTTTGCATTAGTACCCAAATGAATTTCTAAAAACATGATGGGACTGGGATGGTTGGGATAAGTGGGATGAAGGGGTAGTGAGGACTGTATGGGACAGCTGGTATGATTGGGACGTTAGGGATAGTTGGGATAGGTGGGATGTGACTTATTCTGTATCAACTGAAGATAGTAATTTACTCTGATAGACTTGCTATCTACTGAAGGTAGTAATTTACTCTGATAGACTTGCTATCTACTGAAGGTAGTAATTTACTCTGATAGACTTGCTATCTGCTGAAGATAGCAACTTACCCTGATAGACTTGCTATCTACTGAAAATAGCAACTACTCGATATACTAGCTGTCTACTGAAGATAACAATCTACTCTGATAGACTTGCTATCTACTGAAGATAGCAACTTGCACTGATAGACTTGCTATCTACTGAAGATAGAAACTTATTCTGATAGACTTGGTATCAATTGAAGATAGCAACTTACTCTGATAGACTTGCTATCTACTAAAGATAGCAACTTACTCTGATATACTTGGTATCAATTGAAGATAGCAATTTACGCTGATAGACTTGCTATCTACTGACTGAAGATAGCAACTTACCCTGATAGACTTGCTGTCTACTGAAGATAGCAAATTACCCACATATACTTCTTGCTATCTACTGAAGATAGCAACTTACTCTGATAAACTTGCTATCTACTGAAGATAGCAACTTACTCTTATAAACTTGCTATCTACAAAGCATTATCTAAGCTTTGCCGTGACCCTAACCACCGTGTCACACAGCCCGAGGTACAGTGTTACGGCTGTATGTAGGAAAAAAATTATCTCGGGATAATTATCCCGAGATAATCACGGGACTCTGTCGTAAATATGCAACCATGTGAAGTGTGATGCTTGAAGCTGAATAACGCCGCACATGCAAGAAAATGCAACGAATCTGTGTAAATTGTGCAGACAGCGCGCTATATGTTAATGATATTATTGCTGTTATTTGAAATCCTGCAAATAATGAATAATGAATAATGAAAAAGTTGCCTCATTATGGTTTGGAAAAGGTGTTACGAAAAAACCCATTGACTTTCATAATCGTAGTGCCTAAAAGTTGGAATCAATTTATTCTTTTCTCAAATCCGAAGGCTGACAGCAAAATTGTTTACTTTATTTGTTGGAAGTGGCTCTTTTGACTTCAGTCTTTTCTGACTTTCATTTCATTCACCCAGCATACTTATAAGTTATTATAGGCTTTTTGATTAGGCCTGCCCGGTTTTCTTTTTTTAGTCTATGGTCGACCAAGATCCTGCATGTCCTGCTACTGCTGCCCTTGGAATACAGGCACCTGTCACAGCGACCTCACACACACAGTAATTGATTGATCCGGTGTTTTTGAGAATCAAAATAAGATTTCAAATGAATATTAATTCATGGCATCGTTTTGAAAATAAATAACAATATTTGCTTGATATTTTATACACACATTAAAAACAAACAGTCAAGGGAGCATTACTTGACAAATGTATCAAAATATCATACATTCTGAACTGTATGTGAGTGTTAGGGATTTCATAATTTTGATATTTATATTATAGAAACTCTGTGTAAACAAAGATCAAGATCCGCCTCCCCAGAAAATTAAAACATGCATTATACAACCGCGCGTGACAGTACTGTCAATGCCAATGGTATTTTATCGTGATTATTTGAACTATACGTCATAATTAATGGTAATATTCTCGCTAATATTAACCACTTTGTATCGTTAATGAGTTGATTACTTCACCACAAGTTTGTAGTAGTGCGAGATCTGTGGTAAGTGTTTTTGTTTTTCAACTAAGAAGGTGACTGGCCAGTTGGCTGTGTACAGTTCATATAAACACACTACATAGGCTTGCTGAACTGCACCATTCACTACTACACACAGACAACCGGAACCCAGGTCTTCAGTTTTCAATTTAGACAGTAAACAGTGGACCCCTTTCTTACTTGCTGTCACAAGTGTCACTGCATAAGGGGTACGCGGGGAACTATCTCTACTAGTATTATACTACTGCTTCTTTCAGGGCTGAAAATAAATTATACACGGTAAGTAAAACATGATTCTGTGTCATTTATTACTATACTAACCTAAACTAAAGACGTACGAGTTGGGGCAAATGTGAAATATTTATTTGCGTTAATTCTGTTAACGGGACAGCCAACACGACATTGCTTCCATATTTGTCCAACGTAGAAACATGTTTCACCGTCAGTCAATACTCGGCCCATACACTAACTAAGCCTGGGTCGTTCAAAATTATCGCCATTTTCAATATGTACGGAGCGTACGTAACTTTTTACCCCCCTCTCCCCCTCGAGTTACGTATGCAATAAATCGCGACAATTTCATGGCTTGATAAAAAAAAGCCTGCCTCTAAAGATAGCCATTTAAGTTACGTACGCTTAGGGTATATTCTTACCCCCTCCCCCTGTTACGTACGCTTTTTATATCTGTAAATGGCGAAAATTATGGACGACCTCTAAAGCGGAACGCATTCAGATGTATACATTCTAAACACATTCCTAAAACGCCTTCCCATGAACTTGTCTTTTGTTCCCAACTTTCTTGTGTGCATGGATAAACATTATCCCCACTAATCCTGTCAAATAATCAATAACTTTGGGTTATTTAACAACTGGTCTGGTTTTCAATCACGTTCCACTTTAGTGTATGGCTTGAAATGACAGTCATACGTACAGTACATTGTAACTGTATCTATTAAAACTGGACATTATCCAAATTGAATGGAGCATTGACGGTGAATTCACTGTCTATGGTAGAATGCATACAGAGTGAGATATTTTGGCATTGAGCAAGATATTTTGGTATTTTGGCATCGGCACATGAACCAACAGCCAAGTTGAAAATGTTGAAAAGAATTGTGATTTTTCTCAAGTCTACAACATCCTTCTGAAAAAGGGTGATTTTTACTAGTCTCAGATCATTTTTAGAAGGCTACTATACCCCAGGTAATGGACACAGTAATGTCTATGTCATGTCATTGATGTTTAGTTTAGCGGTACCGTACATTGTACTTTAGTATGCAATGTGAAATATTGGTGAAATAAAACAAACTATATATTTCACTTTTGAGTTTTGATTATAAATGTGCATTTTACAATTTTGTGCCAGTGTATATTTTTCTCTTCAGGGTAGGGTTTGTAGGCCTATATTAAAAGCACATTGAGGTTTCAAAATGGTTTCTTGCTTAACCCCATACAAGGTCCGATTAGACAAACATTGATAGATAGATAGCTGCCCCAGTGCCCCCCTTGGATACATCAATGCCAACAAATCAGCTGGACTAGGGTGGATGAGCCCCTCCTCCACCCCACAGGCCCTGCAGGGATTACAATTAGGAAAATATATTTGATAAAAAGTAAAACCATGTAGGGCTAACCCAGCCTAACCCGGCTTATTGCATTTCTGAAACTAAAATAAAAGAAGATTTGTAACATTTACAACTTGAAAAATGTCTAAATGTATTGCCATACTATTGAAATGTGCAAATTGTCTCCTTTGCATAAAAACTGGTGATCACTATCATAACAGGTTGCAACTACCTCCAAGGCTGGTTTTGCTGCTGGCCTGTAAGGTGTCAATTATGTCTGCTTCGCCACCAGTGTCTTCAAGGAGGAACAATCACCTGCGACCTCCTGAGCTCATGTCTCGATGGGACGCCCATGTTCTCAATCAGGCGCACCAACGACAGCATCAGCATCAGGCATGCTAACTTTTAACAAAACACTTTGTATTCATTGCCAGTGTCCATATTGGGTTATTTGTCACTTTTATTTAAATCTGGGAATGAATAGGCCATTATAATATTTTGTATTCATAAGATCTACCTCTTTGTGTGTTTTTGTTCTATGTTAAATTAACGTAATTAAAGCTGTGAAGGCAATAACTAATTAAAATCCAACATGGACTCTGCGAATGAGTAGTATTGTGGTTTTCGTATCTGTGATGAATGCTTTTAGTTTTGATGTGGCTTTTGCATATATATTGCAGCTTCGGATTGCATGATAGCAGTTTGCATTATAATGTGAGCACTTGAGCAGTTTCTCCAGCAGATAGCTCAGCCAAGTATTTGTATTCAGTTTAATGTGTATTTATTAGTGTTACATCCTTTCTAGGGATTATTTGTTCATTCCCCCCGCTCATGCATGAATTCAGAAACTGAGACAAGTACAATGTATAAAGACTACGCTGAATGAAGGGGTCGTGATGACCTCGAAAGCTACGGAGCTCAAACACAATGGTTCGAAAAAGGTATCTAAATTATTCCTAAAATTAAAATCATGATCGAACCCAATATCACTATCAGTCTATTCTAAATATAAAGACGTTGGTAACAAAAATAGAATATAGTTTATCTTGAGTAGCACTAGTTCCATACTGCTATAGATAATCCAGAATGAGTGTGGAAAGCGATGCAATTGGAGCAATGCAGCTTGAGCAGTGCAGCTTGACATTATAGCTCATTACAGCCTGAGACAAATACCTACATGTAAAGGGATAAGAAGCGCCCATTCATACCTTCATCATACAGCAATCAGAGTTCATGGTTTGTGTTTAGATTCAATATGAATTGAAAAACAAATATTCCAATGCAGTTGAGCTGATGAACGTATCTTTTTATGAATATAAATATCACATAGTTTTTCAAAATCCAATGTTACCGTCATATAAATTTCAACTAACAAAAATGGCAATTTTGAAAGCTTTACACTTGGAAATGGTTTTACCATCTCTTCTTTGGCCTTTCTGAAGTTATTGCCTGTAACTCAAATGCCAAAAAAAGATTTAAAGGTCTTCCCACAATACATTGCGCAAACGCTAGCCAACTAAGGCTTTGTCACGTGATGCATTTTTGTCAAGCTCGTTAAGTTTTAGAAATAAGAAAAAGGAACACTGATAACTTATTTATTTATTGATGTAAACTAGAACCTAAGAGCTCCAACTATGAAGCCATGATTGTGTGCATATGTCTATGGGAACCGAGACAAATTGGAGACCAGAATTAGGGTATTTTGCAAAAACGCAATGCATTGTGGTGTTGTCTTTAAGATCTACTACACCATGATAAAGTAACATATGTATATAAACATACCTATGAAATATTGATCAGAAACTAGTCACACTACCTCCCCACGAGAGACTGCATGTAGAGCAGAACTCATATTCATGACAAGATCAAATTAGATCACACCATTTCGTAGAGAAAGGTTAAATCGTCTTTGACCTACTTCACAGGTTCACATACGGTTCTGTTACAAACTTGCTTCTAGTGTATTAAACCTTTATGTTTCTCTTTGACAGAAATCATTATTAATGTAGGTGTTCCGATTGCTGGCCCGATTTTCAACTTGATGTTTTCTATTCTGCATGAAGGGTCATCCTTAAAATAGTTGTATTCCAAAGTTTGAGTTGCGTAACTCCAATTGTTCTTTGCAATTTGCCCATTGATTAGTACACAAACTGGCCGGTTGGTTCCTTTGGCAGTAATTCACTGCATTTAGGCCTATAACGTCTAAATGGAACATATCTTGTGCCAAACATTTTAAACAGAAATAAGGAGAAAAATATGGGGTTTCTTCCGATATCAAAATATGTTGATGAGCAAAAAAAAAAGGTAAAGTGATTGGAACATCCACCTTTAATTGACAGATAACATCTGTAAAAAGCCAATGCAAATTAAATCAGACATTTCAAGAAGGATTGTGTTATGATATAAAATAGATGAAATAGAGGGCTACAGATTAATTTGTAATTACAAATAATCATAGTCGGCAAATATGATATTGTAAAAAACATACCAATAACTGTCACTCTTCTTTTTATAATACAATTTGAAAATATGAATGACATGCAGTTCCACACTCTATTTCTGAATCAATCAGTAGGTCTATATACTATTGAAGTGAAAAGTTTCAAGTGAAGTGAAACTTATTTTCATGAAGTTTAAAAACCTTAGTGGTTGACACAGCTACATGTAGGTAACTGAAGCGTGAAAACCAAAACCCCTGACCAGTTCAGACAACCTGACCATGGGGCATAGATGCATACCTGGAGTACATACAGGTAATACTTCGTCTGATATCTGATATGTTTTTGTGACATCCCTCCTAAGTACTACCTATTTTCTGTATAGTATCATGTTCCTAATTTGAGACTTCAATGGTCGGAACCAAATTTGGAAAGGCAAGAATTGTAAAAACCAATTGGGCTGATTACAAAAATTGTGGGGTGTATTTCAAAAGCCCAAGTGTGCCCCAAGATGGTATAAATGATAATTAAGAAGATGGGTTTACATTGTACATGAAAATCTTAAAGTGATCTGTTTATATTTATGTGTGGGATGTACAACTTAGTCTTATTTGTAAAGTGCTTTTTTATGAACGTATTTGGACTAAGTAGTGCCCCAGTCTTTAAAAATCATTAAAAATATTCTTCATTAGTTTTAATTAGTTCAATATCAAATACAATTCATAAGTTACAATGGTCAACATGAAATAGATCATGACAAATTGAATCAAACATTTTTACAAGACTGAAAATTACTTTAGGATCTTATGATAGTTCACACAACTATTGACCTTGAACTCAACCAAGAACAAGAATGGTCGGTTAACAAATGAAATGGCCGGTCCGCCGGCCCGTAATTGTCCACCTAGATTCACCGTCAATGGTAATTGGTTCGTGGTAGAATGCATGATGAATAGGCTGTGACAAATTAAACCCACTCATTAATTACCAGGAGGTATTGATTACCATGCAATTGTCAACCTCCCGCTAGTCCATTTGTGTTGATTGAACTTGAAAACAATAACACACACGCACAAACAGTAAGAGCCGAATCACTGACCCATAAGGTGATGAACAAAACTTTAAAAAATCTCTTTTCAACAGATTGTTAGAGATCTCATTTGTATGTTCAGATGTTTTGTGCTTTTATCAAATATTATTTTGGTAAATTTTTAACAATTCGAAAAATCTATCTCATTTTCAAAAACTTAATTTTCAAAAAAAGAAAAAAAGGAGTTAAAAAAGTGTTAAACATTTCCCTAAATATTCTTTTTTATTGTGTGTCAAAAACTGTGATTAATGAAAATCCTCAACTTCAAAAAAATATGGATTGTTTGGGGCTATAGAACAGGGGGACGATTATTATTAAACAGTCCATAATTGTGTATGTTCGGAAGATAAACTGACAATTAGACTGACATTTAGAAGTTCTAAGTAATACTCTAATACTTTTTAACACAGAAAGTAAATGTTACCAAGAATACATCAGAGATAAAGGAAGTAAGTGCGGTACTGTACTTTAGCACTGTTATAATTATATGCTTCATGGGTAGGGTAATTGCATTATAAATAGTTTGTGACAAATTATTCCCCATACCCACTATCATTAATTACAGTAAGGTATTGATTATAGTGTAACTAATATATGCATTGTTTGCTAATTTACATGGACCGGTTTTTGATTTGCTTCAATGAAACACACACACACAGATCCATTGAACCATTCTATCTGAGGCAGTGACTTAGTCAGAGTATGATTTTTGCATGCATTTACCTTGACTAACTTGATTATTTAATAAATAAAAAGAGAGATTATTCATAATATTATGCCATCCTTGAAATGTTTTTGCTCTGTAGGCTAGGCCCCTGGATGTTTCACATGTTATCATTATTCCAGGCTGTTTGAATTGAATATTAGTGTTATGAGATTTGAAAAGTGTGTATACATGAAATAGTCCAATGTTTTGATTTCATTCAGGCATTCCAGATTTATCAATCGTAGATGTGATTTTAACAATATTGTTAAAAAAACATTCCCCTGTTTAGATTCCAACTAAAAAAGGCTGGGAAATTATGTTGGATTGATGAACTAGAAGCCAGTACTTAATCATTCAATCATGTGATGTTTGCAACAGAGAGCAAAGGGTATACCATGTATTTTTATTGAAGACATTTTTCCCATAGAGTTATTGGATCCATCTCAATCTTTATTGAGAAAACAATTTTTATCAAAGTTTTTTGCAAAATAAATTGCGCAGTCGGGAGTCTTTTGTTCTCTCTGCATTATTATTTGAATTTAAACTATGGCTAATACGTAAACCTGAAAATTTGACCAAGTTCCAAGAAACAAATATTGAATGCTGATTTTTGCCAAAACTTTCAAGACATTTAATACTGAAGTGTAAATATGAAAGCCAGTGTTTCTGATAGAAATGTTGCCAAAGCGCAGTGTTAAAAGGTCCAAATGAACTCAATTTTGAATTTAACCAATTGGTTCCAAGGAAAATTACAAAAACAAAGCCCATTAAAATGAATGGTACTAGTACTGATAAAGAGTCAAGCATAATTTCTTATTGTACAGTGAAGTAACGACAAGAACTTGTTATATCACTACATAACTATAAACCCAATAGTCAAACAATCCAATCAGATCTTCAGGGCTTCGTAAGTAAACGTGAATGGACCACCGCAGAGGTTTTTTATCAGGTCTATGTCAACATTTGTCCTTGGGTCATATGTCCGAGATGTCATTGAGTGTTTGATTGAGTCTGAGTGACACATTGGTACGAGTGCGATTTTCTGGCTAAGACCTATTTACACATGGGTGTACATTTTGATCAGTTATATCATCATCTTAGAGTGGTGTTTTCCTGGAATAATTCAATGAATATTTTACAAAAATTGACACTGACCTCACCATAGTTCTCAAATATCACTCAATCATGTATGTTCCCCCTCCCCTTAAGAACTGAAGACCTTAAACATTGATAAATGCAGTTGAACCCCTTTCAGCTTGTTTAATTCAAATTTATTTTCTTCAAACGATTCCTATCTTTCTCAAAATCCAATAAAAATACTAAATAAAAATATTGCTAACATTTTCGTTGATGAGTCCTACGTCCTATTTCTTTCAATCACACTCCCATTTTACTCGTGTTATTTACATTGGTTTCCCTTTGCTCCCCTATAATGTATTCATGGTGCATTCAATTTCAGAATCAGATAGATACAGATGGGGTTAGAAATGTAACCTACTTTTATCTGTTTAAGTACTGTAAAATCAGAAATGTTCGTGTGCATATGAAGTTCACTCATTTTTCGAGGAGCACTTACTCGCAAAAATTTCATGTCGTAAATATTTCTAATCCACCTACTTGTAGCAGTGCATTGCAAAGTTTTTATTAGTGAAATTTTCGTGCCGTGAATTAAGCCAGTATTGCAGATTTGCGAAATTTTAAACTCGCGAACATTTCTGGTTTTACATTAATTACTGATGAAACATTCCGAGGGTAGATGTACAGAATATTTTGTGCATTAGAAGCATTCTTTTACCTTTCTAAAGCAACTGTGATCAGTTTATTTGTCAACACACCCTGTGTTGAGTTGATATAGATAGCGTCAGTACGTTTTGATGATATATTAGTGTTTAAGAAAGGAAGTCGCTGGATACTGTTAATTGCAACTTGGCTAATGAACTATTGGATTTGTTAATTATAAAGGTACTAGGGATTTTGTGTCACACCGACACAGTCAATGAAATCAAGTGTGGTAAAACAAACAGTGTTGTAAAAGATAAGATGTGCTTTTATTTGATATGCTGCAGTGTTTGGTTTATGTAAAGATAAAAAGCATGTTGTATGGGCTTGACCAACCCATAATTTAGGCATTTTAGATTTTTTTTAAATGAGAACTATTTTGTTTGTTTGTTTTTTGTTGTCGTTTGTTTGGGGTTTTTTTTTTGGGGGGGGGGGAGGAATATAAAATATTTTGGTTTTCCCTCAAAAGTAAGTAGGGGGACAATATTTTTAGATCTGTCCTTATCACTTTTTTCTCTTTCTGATAGTTGATATACCTTTCATTTCTCTTGACTTGTAACGACAACCAGCTATCATAACACAGCATTGAAACCAAGGAGATCCTATATAATACTCATGAATTATGCATTTATAATTCATGAAGCCAGGCTGTTACCACACCGTATACAAGTTTTCCCGTGTTACAGCACTTCTACTAATAATACCATCACAATTACTGACAATGTATACGTAACCCTAAAATCCAAACAGGAGAAAGATAAATAGAAAGGATGCCAACATATATAACAAATATATCTATCGATAATTAAAATATATATATTCAGTGTAACTAGTAAGGTAACATATGGTACTAGGATGAGGTTTAATATCAAATGTCATATCAGTTGTCTATTGGCACTTTGGAGTTTTTCCATCGGTTGGTATCTATAATGACAAGATACCCTGTCCCTGTCCTGGTTTGTATTACGTATTACAAGTCATGTATTTTTAGCGGTGATGTTGCGTCGTCGTCTAGATTGGGGAATACGTGATGGGTACAGACACTTGCTCTGATCGCCATGCAGCGAAGGCGGACCGCGGGGCAGACTCTATGATGTCACGAGGAGACAACTATAGGACGTGTCAAAAATCTCGCCGTGTCACTTTTAGCACCGAGTTATTTGTTTTGATACCGGTAGGGAGTTTTTTTGTCTTCTCGTCTCTTTATGATCTATTATAATAGGCTTCATAATATGACAGTATTAAGATGTTATAATTGTTTTTATTTGGTGCAGATAAGACTGGTATGGTACCAATGAAAATATTTAAGTAATTGTAATTTTGATTTCAAACAATTTTAGGTGGAATTTAAGTAATTATTTTTAGCTTCTTTTCATAATGATGTATAACATTTATGTAAATTTTATTATTGCTGAAATGTTTTAGTCGGGGGGGGGGGGGGGGGGGGGGATCTGTACAATACCAAAGTTCTACAACCGCATTAGGCCCTAATTGATGTATAATTAATTATGTACTTGATAAACCTCTATACATTTTTTCATCCCTAACTATTTTTAACTATTTTTAGGAGATGCCACATTTCCTACTTATTACATTTTAATATTAATATAGGAATTCTGGCACTTGTGTAAATCTTGCAATTCCCTACAATTGGGTTACGAATGGTTGAATCGCAACTGTAATTTAAGTTATTTACCTATCAAAGTTTATTACCGGCCCACTGTATTGTTTTACTAAAATATCATAACATTCTATTTAATTTCTTGTCCGTCATTGATGCAGACAGTTTTTACTTTCTATTCAAAAGTGTTTGCCAAAATATGTTAAGCTACTATTTGTACCTTTATTGCCCGAAACATTGCCAAAATATGTTCAAAGTCATGGCTTACTATTTTCAGGTCTTATTTTGCATGCATATAAAAACATGTACATGGTTATATGTTAAGGCCGTATTACTATTAGCATGATTAGTACTATACTATTAGGTAAAAAGGTTGTGTGGTTCAGTAGCTAATAAAGGCAATGCCATGGGTAGGTAACCATTATGTTTGCCTTTATTTTATTTGTAAGGTTTTGATCCAAGGCCAGATATAATATATATAATTTCAAATGGGGACAATGGACCAGTTTGCCGACTTTTTGAAAATAGATTTTGACATCTAACCTAGTTGCCCTAGGCTGGACAGCCCACTGGACAGTAGTGGCTCTCTGATTGGTAACAATATGGTGAAATCACCTGGTAACCATACAAAGAATAAATGGACCTTTATATTTGTTGTTACTTTTCAGCTTAACATCTTTAATAATTATAGACCTATACTAAATATTTATGTAACAATTTTATTGATAAGTATTGACACCAATTATAGATATTTGTTTATGCATAGAGTATTTAAAAATGATAAAGGAAAAGGAATTATTATGGCTCAATCATTTTGAATTTTAAATTTACCTTTTATATACCTGAGACAATTGTCCATAACCCCCTGAGAACTAACTGCTGATTGGTCAGAAAGATGGATATATCCTTTATTGCACTAATGAGAGACATTGTTAGAATACTTGTATATCTCTGATAAAGATTGGAGTGAAACATTTTAGAAGCAAACTTCTATTTGGTTATTCAAATGAGTATATCTTGAAATTAACCAATCATAAACATTGGCAGGTAGTGCCCAGGGGGTTAAAAGGAACTGCACCATTTTTAGATCATTGATGCAATTATTGTACACATTTTGAAATTAATTAATTTGATCTTGAATAGGAATAATGAGTTGCAATTTGCATGTTGATGTGTGTTTTATATTGATAAACCTTAGCAGTTGATGGTCAAGATATGAATGTTTTTGTGTGCAACTCACTATGTCATAAAGACATCATGATTGTAAATGAGTGCACAATTGGCATCTTATGCTTTATGCTTGAATCAGTATAATGATCTTGGATTGTGATAACTGTATGTATGATATATTGTAATGTGCAGTCATATCATCAGTGGATGGCTAACCTCTTATTGAATTTGATGAACCTTACTGAAAATCTCCCATGAAAGATTACCCCCACACCTCATCATGACTTTAGACATTCAAGTTCAATGTGGGTTTATCTCTGTCGATGATGCTATGTTTTGTGTGTGATTTTGTCTTACTTACGAATGTCTGTCTGTTTTGTGTCTCAATATAGTTCCAGTCTTACCCTAGCTGAACCTACTATTTCCATCTGTTCTCTCTCTGTACTTTGTATCAGCATGGTAATGCATAAGGCTTTTCATGGCTGGGGCACTTATTTGTATTTTTGGTAAAAATGGGAGCTTGGTCCTAACACCCACCCACCCACCCAACAATCCCAAGTGTGTTTGCACCAGAACAACCTTAAAACAAGCAAAATCAAATTTGCCTGAAACATTTTTACATTTGTTTGTTTGATCATTGTTTGTTTGTTTGTTTGTTTGTTTCGCACAATTTTCTTAAAAGATAAAATCATTGGTATTTTTTGGATACAAATCCATTGATTTTAACATTTTTAAAGGGACTCTTTTGTTTAGCTGAAGTGTAATACAAATGTGTGTAAACCAGTAAGCAGAGCACATTCACATAACCTCGTATCCCTCTTAATCCAGTACCAAAACATCAGTGCAGGGGTGTGCAACCAATAGTCCATGAAGCAAACCAAATTCATTTATCCTTTTTTTTTCTCAATTATTTAATCAACCGAATCCATAATGGTAAAATCCATAGAGGTTAGCAACCAAAGATGGAGTAATCAAAAAGTGCCACTATCATCCAACAGACAATATTCCCCATCTGAATATAGCTGACTTTTGGGGAAATGTGCAGCCCATGCAGTGTTTTCACTCACTACAAAGGGTGAAATACCCTTCATTTTCGATTTTCACCCTTAATTTTTTTTTCAAGAGTGAAATTTTTTGGAAATTCCATTGTTTTGCAGTCTATAACACTACACCAGCACACATTTTGGCCATCAATTTAGCTTTTCATCCTTGAGAATTTTACCTCGTGAAATTTTTGCCATGAACACTTCTCAAAATGACAATGTGGCCCTCATTGGCACAAAATGTTGCACGTCCCTGCTTGTTTAATTGTTGCAATACTGCAAATAGAGCGCATTGATATGACACTGACACTTCCTTCCTTTTTTTTGTCTTCTCTCTTCCTGACTACAAACTGATATGGTATATATATGGTACGCAACTACAGATGGCATCAACACAAATAGCCCACCATCCACATGAACATGTACAGTTACGACTGATCACCGGTCGGAGTAAAATGCACCCGGCGGCCGTGGCACCATCACCCCTCAGTACTCTACCCAGAATGCAGCGCCTCGGGAGCAGTTCCTCCAACAGGTCCTGCAAACGTAAGTGCAAACACATTTTTGCCACTATAGTTTAATCGGTTCCAAATTGGCAAGATTTGAGAGGCTTGTATTTGTCTGTGCGCAAAGAGAATCCATGTTGTTGTGCATACAGGCTGTCTCAAAATGATTAGTACCCATCGATGCCCAAAGTTCAATAACTTTTGTCATCATCAAAATCGATGGGATTAGGTCCGTTGTTTTTACATCATCTTTGTTATACTGTACTATTTTATTAGAATTTTAGATCATGAATATCGGATTTATCAAACTAAAGATACACTCCATTATGTAAAACATGGTTATTTCACTTTTTTGACAAAGTGCTAAAAAATGTGTGTGCTATTACAGCTTGTTTGAAAGAAACTTGTGTATTCTCATAATCTCTTGACTACTCAATATAATCTTGTGTGTCTTTCTGTTGCAACTGTTATTAGTTATGGGTGTTCAAATTATTAATAATTCTTCTCCTTAATTAAATTTTAATGGGTAAAAGAAGTATGTCGCACTTAGTGAAAGGGTACAGTATAGCAAATATGATAGAAAAACAACGGATCTAATCTCATTGATCTTGATGATGGAAACAATTATTGAACTTTGGGCATCGATGGGTACTAATCATTTTGGGACAGCCTGTATTTATTGGTGTAAGTGTGCATTTGCGCATCATAAGCAGGTATCAGCGATCGGTGGGCAAATAGGTATTCCATTTGAGACTCTGGATTAATATTAGCCTAACAATTGTTGCCAATTTGGAACTGATTAAACTATAGTATCATTTTGACGATGTTTATTTTTAATATGCTGCAATGTATGAACTATATTTGTTGGGGGTTACTGTACTTTGATAGTGACTTTACTCACCATAACGTAAGTGTGTACATGTATGTGGCAAGCTGTATAGATATGATGGATGTATATAATTAACCACCATTTATTATTGAATTGGTTATTTATTAGCAAATCATTTACAAAGATTTCAATATACAATTTTCAATTTACAACTCAAGTCTATAATATAAATTTGTCATAGGAGCCAGTCGGAGTAAAACATATTTTAAAATAAAGCTTGAATAAAATACTGCGAAAGGATTATTTTTAATTGATTGTTATATTTTCTGCAATGGTAAGCAGTTACTTACAAAGTTTCAAGGACCATAATATAAACATTTTTAAACAATGTTTAAAATCATTTACAAAGATTTCAATATACAATTTTCAATTTACAACTCAAGTCTATAATATAAATTTGTCATAGAAGCCAGTCGGAGTAAAACATATTTTAAAATAAAGCTTGAATAAAATACTGCGAAAGGATTATTTTTAATTGATAGTTATATTTTCTGCAATGGTAAGCAGTTACTTACAAAGTTTCAAGGACCATAATATAAACATTTTTAAACAGGGTTTTGATAAAAATGCTAACCAGAATGCTAAATAATGAATGCATTATTGGACCTTTCCATCACATATTATAAATTATTTGGGGCTCCAGCCATAGAGATTGGCAATGTCATCTTTCTCTGTTTCATTTTATTTCTTCTAAATTGATTGAGAACAGGTAAAAGCAATGGCAAGGTGAACAAACTGTCCACTACTATACTAGGATAGGCATACAAGATCACTAAAAATTGTGTGGCATGGTCAAATAAGAAATTACTAGAAAGATATCGGGACATTCAGAATAAAAGCATGCTGTCTGATGTGATAAATTTCTACTATTGCAGGGCTGTCAACTCTCCCGCATTAGGCGGGAGTCTCCCGCATAGACACTCTTTCTCCTGCACTCCCGCATAGCATATAAAATCTCCCGCATCAACAAAATTACCTCAATTAAAGCGTGTATCAACACCTTTATACTAGCTTCCGTCGGTACATTTGCGATTTTGACCATGCAATTTTTGTGCGGATTTGAGGAAAACATCATCTCTACCTCCCCCCCCCCCACCCCACTTATCAGGATTTCAGCTGCTGACGGGGGAAAAATTGTGCATGTTTTACGATTATTTTTTTGATTCTGTATCTCTCCCTCCCAGCAAATCCCAAAAGTTGACAGCCCTGCTATTGTCAGAGTCAGAAACATCATGAACATGACGCAGTGCGATGTTCAACACATACATTTGTGTAGGCGGTCATGCACATGTGTGTTCTGAAATGGTCCAAGGCATTGTGATTCGAACTTTAGTGTTTGTTTAAACATTGATATATTCAGTTTTTGTTGAAAACATTCAAAAATTGTTTTTGCATTTGGCAGAGACAGATATCAAATGTAGATATTTCAAACTAAAAGCTTTAGGCGTAATATCTAGAATAATTAATTCCTTTAAGCCTGATGACTCAGTGTTTTAAGGCCAAAACAAATTTGCTGTGTTGCCCTCAAGTGCCAAAAATCTTGAAGTTGGGTCGTGTCGGTCGATTTTCCTCTCTTTTTTTCTTCTTCGTTTTTTCCCCTGACAAATATTACTGACAGACTGATGGTTAATTCATGACAAGACAAGATTGGTAAATGTCAATTTTGACTAATGTTTCTAGTGTGATAGTTTAAAAGCAATCTATTCAAACAAGCAGAAAATAGCAATATTTTGACAAATTGGGTAACATTTAAATCTTAAAAATCTAAAAAACAAATTGTGACCCTGATGTGTGAGATTTTAGGGTCGGCCGCTGAGGGCAACGTAACAATTCTTTGTTGTTGGCCTAATTGCAAGAACATAATACATTTCAAAAGCAAATGCGTCTTTGGAGTCATATTTCAAAACAGCAGTAAACGATACCGGTTTACGCCAGATGAGTTCCAAGAAGCTGACGTGATGTACATGTCTGATGTGACGCAATATGACGCATGTCTATAATGAACGAGATTTCATCACTGCATAGTATGTGGCATAATCATGTGTGTAGTGTGCTGTTGTTGTTGTTGTTAATTGATTGAACCGAGTGTGGATGGGATTCATGTGCTGGAAAAGTGGAAATGTTCGCTCTTCGTTTATTTTCGTGTTCGAAGCAGCTACCGTGAACATTTTAACACACAAATATATTTCTTTTTTGCGTATAGGTCTGTGTGACGAAGTTACAAATCATGAATTTAAAAACATACAGTTAAAAATTGGCAAAGCATCAACAATTAATTGTGCGAAAATCACCACTTTTACAGTACATGATAGATAACCAATGAGTGGTTTTTTTTATCCACTCAAGTTTTTTTCCTTCTAAATGAAAACAAAAGGTAATTTCAGTAAAGTTGGTGTAGTGATTTGATAACTTTCCACTTGGCTGATACCCTTTCTGTGCCGTAGGCACTGTCCATGAGGTTTATCGAGAATCGGTAAAAATCCATTGATTATCCTTTTCTGATGCATTGTGGGATAGAAAAGGGGGCACATTTTGTCCCTTTTCAATCCCACAATGCAACAGAAAAGGATAATCTATGGATATTCACCGATTCGCGATAAACCTTATTGCTATAGCATTTAGCAAGTTTAATTTTCAAATATTCGTTAAAATCGCAAAGGAAAATTCTTTAAAAAATGTCCAGTTCTTGGTAGCGTCAGTCAACAGAAAGGTCTATTGTAGATTCATTGTGGACTTATCATAATGTAAAACTTCCTTTTCTGGCAAAATAGTTTGTTCAACTTCAGGATAACAAGTGAATCAGGCTTTATTTAAATTTTAATATATATCTGTGTCACCCAACCCAGTACCAATACTTTCATTTTTCAACGTAATTCATGATTTCATTGTAGTATGTGATTTTTTGTATATAACCAAACACGTCAATTTGTTTGTGAGCCATTTCCTTAATATTTTGTTGGTTCATTAGTCAAAAAATAGAGTTTTTTTTAAAAACCACAAATGGGATTGAACAATCAGCTTTTGTGTTTAAATATCAGACCATTTTAAAATATACATTACATCCTCCTTTCATTTTCACACTGTCACTATTTCTATGAATGTCGGACAACTCGGTATTTAAAAAAAAATGTCAACCAACAACTTATTGCTTAATAGGTCCTTATTGTGAGCTGCCGTGAACGTGACCACCTTGCCATACACGTGAGATTGAATAGAAACATGTAGGCAGGCACACGTGGGTTGGGTTGTGTTGTCTTTCTAGATAGTATAGCTGGCCTTGGTAGTTAAAGGTAGATGACCAGATCACATTTTCGTAACACAGAATTATTTCAAACATATGGAGATTTTCATATCATATGAAAGCTCGTATTTTTCTCATCATCATACTGAAATTTGACGGCCTAAATCGGTATAATTACGGAGAAATCGATGAAATAGCGTCGAATTACCGCGAATGGTGGTAACCATCGATATAGTTTGTGTACTACTCAATGGGTACAGTTCACAGCATCTTGTGCGTCTAAAATAAGAACCATTAGAGCTATGCAACTCAAACTTTGGAACACGACTTTTTTAAGGATGACCTTTCATGTAGAATAGAAAACTTCAAGTTGAAAATCGAAAATGTGATCGGGTCATCTACCTTTAACTAATCTATCGTTTGACCCATATAGAAATAGTTGGCTAGTGTGGTTGGTAAGGTGGGGGAGGAGGAGGAGGTAAAAAGAGTGCTTCCTCTAGTCTTAAAAGCACATATTGAAAAATAGGCCTACCAAGTTGACAAATTTGGCCTTAGCAAATTGGTAGGAAAATTGATTAAATAAAATTGTATTTTAATAATTGCTCTCTAGGTTTATTTTGCCACAAAATAGCCCTCTAAATGAGCACTGAATGTAGGGGTTGGAGGATTTTTGGTTATCAAATAATTTTCATAGCCTTATAAAATAGCAAACCAATTGAGATAATCATCCGAAGTATCATCATTAGTCAATATTCTTTAAGTGGTAAAAATCTGTAATGAAATGTTACTAATTGTAAAAATGTAATTTGTCCTGAAATGAAGGAAAAAAGGAAATCTCCACCAGTCGGTAATTTTGAAAAAGGGCCTGTGTGCTTTCGAAAAGTAAAACCTCGTTTCCAGTTTTCTTCAATATTAGAAGCGGGGTTGGCAAAGGACAATCAAACAACGTTTTTCCCTCATGGTTAAGCTTTGTTGTTGCTTTTGGGGCCATGCCACACCAAGACGTGCTGCATTACATCATTGCCCACAGCGCTATACTATAGGATACCTGAATAAACAAACAATAAGCTTAAACATTTAAGGTATCAGAAGTTGTGGGTTATATTCATGTGAAATCCGCAAAAGTAGGGAATAGGGGAAGGGGGTAAATTTTGAAATATGTTATATTGTTGGCCAAGGATGATACTCAGAAGAAAAGGGTTTTTGTATCAAATTTTTTATTTACTCTTTCAATCAAAGATATCACGAGTCTTTGTTTGGACAGAGCGATTGTTCAAAAAATGTCATTTCTTTTGGCAAATTGGTAAGTTATTTATATCATGGAAGTAACAGGTTATATTATGGATATATGTGTGAATTATTATTCCAAAGTTTTAGGTCAAAACAATTCCATTCAAGGATTGGTCCCCTTTGTCTGTATAATATAATAGGATCCATTTGTAATTTGGCAGCAAAATCTTACTGGTACCAAAGATAGTTTGAATATTTCCAGTGCTTTTTGTTCAAATATTTTGATTCCAATTCTATACATTTTTACACGAACTAAAATGTTTTAAATATTGTCACGATTCATGCAGTTTTGGAATATTGTCACGATTCAGGCAATCATTAATGGGAGAAATCAAACTCATTAATTCCTCAGTAATAGCCTATTAAAGTCACCATTATTTGTAATCAGATTTACTGACTGTAAAGTGGATTTTTTCGCACTACATTTATTTTCGCGCTAAAACCAGCATGCGCGATAATAAAAATGCGCAAATATATTTATTTTGTATGTAGGTCTATGTACGGAAGCTCAAAATCGCAAAAATAATAACAGGCAAAATTGTTCAAAATACGCAAAGTGCGAAAAATTACACGCGCGAACATTTCCACTTTTACAGTAATATCACCCGGCTTTACTATGAGACTTGGTTCACTCCTCTATGTTCGTGAATATGTATGGTACATGCAAGAGATAACTAACCGCATCGGAGTAACCTTGTTATAGACTAGACTATAAATCCAATAGCCCACGCTCGCAATTTCACGCTGGGTACATTTAATTCAGTTCAGGCAGCAGGGAAGGAGGGATGCCTGCGAGTGTGATGCTCTTTAGGCCAAATATAAATCATCGTTTGTTTGTCCTCATCAAACTTAATTTACAAATTTTGTTTTTTTAATATGGATGATATAGTCTAATCATTAAATACATAACCCTGACCATAATTCCAAAACCCTAGGGGTGGTTTTTGGAATAAATCTCTCACTCAGGAGGGGAACAAATGTTGAAATATTGACCAAAATCAAAAGGGAGTCAAGGATTAAACCTGGGTTGTCAGCGTGATGAACCTGAGTCCTACACCACAAGATCATGCCACTCGTCTCCCCCTCAACTTTTTCTTGACCATTTTAGTCTAATGGTTAAACTAGTTCCAAATTAGCAAGAAATATGCGGGTTTTGTATCACTCTGCGCGCAAAAGTTACCCAAGCGTACGCGTGCTATTTTGGGATACGCAATTGATTTACATTGCTGCGAGCATTGCGCGCCCACGCTCTTCAGAATTGGGGGACGTCCCCCAGCCCCCTCCTTTGGACAAGCCAATGGGTTCGCCAATTTGGAACACGCCAATGGGTTCACCAATTTGGAACTGACTGAATTACACTGTACAGTGCTATGATTCTTGGTATAGGGTGACTGTATTGGATTGTGTAACATTTGGGCATCATGGCACAAGAGAAAACAAAAATGTTTTCTTCGAGTACAGATATATAATTCCTGCCCGTTATTTTCCATTCGTTGGGTGTACAATGTAGTAATATTATTATCTGAAGTCTGAACTAACAGTACATCTGATATCTTCTACTACTATTAACTGAATCATGAAAGTCTGCTTTACAGTAATAAGTGTAGTAAGTATGTAAGAAGAGGACTTAGCTGTTTGTAAGGAAACTAATATGTTTGCCCGGCAGTCCACTCCATGAAGTGAAATCTATTTCCTAAGTGATATTTGACACAACTTTAGCAGATTCTTTGTACATGTATATAGCCTGGCTGGTCTATACTTGCAATGACTTGTGTGTTGACCCATTTGAAATGTAGTTTAGGAATTCAACTATGAATTCAACTATGATGAAATTGTCAAGAGCTTATGATTGAAAGTGTCATTAGTTTATGGTAAGCATGACCCCTTCTCCTAAGCTGATCTATCCATTTGTCAAGACATGTTGATGAATTAACCTTTTTGAATGTATTATTTTTGATTAGAAATGATACTCTCTGTGACTCTGGATCCTTCTTTTGGGGAAATAATTTAACCCTAAATGTGTTATCCGTCCAGTACAAAGGGGCCATATATATTTTTTCATGTTTAGCGACTACATGTAGTATCCGAGATGACCCATGTAATTTTCTGTAGAAACACACTATCTTTTCAGTCTTCATTTTGGCTATTATAAAACAAGAGTATTGTTTTTGAAAACAAAAACATGGTCATCTTAGATATTTACATTTTCATCATATGGTAGATACATGTACTTGCGAAATGTTTTAGAAAAAATAGCCTTCCAAGAAATAAATGTGCAGTTCAGGTGTGACACAGCGCCACATAGAACATTGTGATAATTACTCACACGACCACAGAAACCACTGCATAAATTGCCATCCAGGTTTTGGCAAAGCTCAGGTGTGCAAATTTGTGCAAATTTGGTGTTTGCTAGCCAGCAGTATAGTATGAATAGTGTGTGTACAAACGCAGACAAAAGCCTGAGGTTCGATAAAACCCAGGGTTTGTGTAAATAATAATGTATTGCATAGGGTGTCCAGTGGAAAAGTTCAAACCATATGTTTTCATTACCAATTAAACCATACAATGTGTGGGAGTCTATAGTTGTGTTGTTTCTTAATCGGACAGGTAAATTGATATTACGGTTTATTTCCGTATGGTCTGTCTGAGTTTTGTCAAACAAATTTGGACCACTTTGCCGGGTGTTGTGTCAATCATTTGATAGTTGTTGATCAGTCAGACTTAGTTCAGATTTAGTTTCAGATATGATTGTTTGATTATACGAAAGCAGAGAATATAGGCCTCTACATGTACAAGGATTCGGAATAAACTCAGAAGGAGCGTGATATTGGGAGATTATTCCTAATGAGTTTCTGATGATTTGCAAATTTATGAGATTTAAAAAGTTTATACATTCAGACATATGTGACGTGTTCTACCGGAACCAGGCACAATTGAGCAAGATATCAAAATTGATTTAGTATTTGATTATTAAAGTAGAGATCTTCAGCTTTACAATGGTACTTCTCTTTTTTTAATCTGACTTGCCAAAGCGGAGTTACATCATTTTAAAGTTCGTCTTTTACGGTCTTTATGAAAACTCCAAACTGAGATATCGCCCTTTAAAGTTACTTTGTACCATGGTTTTACATGTTTATATCGCCCTTTAAATCACTAAAACATACATTTAGGATGGGTTTTTTTTATCTGAATCTTACACAATAATGTTATAAACACTCTGAAGATTAATTATTTACCAGAAACTCAAATTCCAAAAAAATCACCCCCAATTATGTTTTGGGCTATTTCTCAGTTTGGAGCTCTGCCCAATTCCGTCTGGTTTCGGTAGAACACATCACAATGTCCCTAAGACCTTATGAGCTTTTTTGTCACAAACAGGCCAGGGAATAGCACTCGGCACCCGCACATTTTGGGTAACTTTAGCATAGGGCAGGTGAAAATACAAAAGTACCTGTTCGACTGGCGGTTACAAAATTTCAAACTCGCAGTAGAGAGAGTGGTGAATCATCACCCTTTTTGCAATGCAGTAGACGTAATAAACAGAATTGCTAGTTGAACTAGTTTCAAAGAATGAAGGAATAATACCTCTCTATGAAGCAACTTGTCTTCCAGAAACATGCTCTATTTGTAGCTCGCAACGAACTATATTAATCCAATTCGCTTCCACCCATGTAGCTCAATAATCCATCATTGAAAGTCCATCGCCTAGCAACTCCTGCTAGCGATATTTTATTGGAAAACCCATCCCACCTTCCCACCTTCCCCGCGGCCTTGATATCAAAATTACTTTTCAATTTGATCATCCTGTGTGTCTTGGGGACTGGCGAGTGTACGCGGAATTGAGTAGAGATGAGGCTATGTACATTGATTTACTAAGGTAGCCGTGTTTGATAGTGCCGCTTTTGATGCTTGAATTTGGATCAAGTTTGATGTTGACCATAGATTGTAATTTTGTTTGGAATTGAAATCGATATTTTAAAAATTGAGATTTTGCAATGATTTTATGTAACAGAAAACAAAATTTGAGATTGTAGATGCAAAATTAAAAAGGAAATATCATTCTGATTAATAATGCACCTGTTTCGTGTTTGCTGGTGGTTGATTAAATACATAAAAGTGATCGACCAGACTAAACGTGACTCTAAGGGCTACATAGTACATCATTAGGCAGAAAAACAAAGTTGTTGTGGTGTTGCCCTCAAGTGCCAAAAATCTGGTCGATCCGTCAATTTTCCTCTCTTTTTTTCTTTCTTTCTTTCTTTTTGCTGACAAATATTACTGACAGACTGTGGTTCATGTCAATACAAAATAAAATTGGTAAATGTCATATTGCATATAATATAAATTATAATGACCTGTTATTACAGAACATTTACTCGAAAAATTCCTTGTGATTAATTCGTTGCTGTTCTGACATACCGGCACATCACAACAGAAATAAGTAAAGAGATGTGCCGGTATGTCAGAACAGCGACGAATTAATATCTACATATCAAGAGAAACATGGCCTCTTTCTTATTGGTTCCTCATTATACATTTGAATTTTTACTTTAGATTAGGAATCCACTTTTGGACACTAATACTGCCCAACTGGATCAGGTGATAGCTGTTGAAAATCGTCCCATAATATTGAATAATTTACTTCATCATTTCTTGTCATAAAGCTAAATAATGCATTGGTTTTCGTACCAGACATTGTCTGGTCACGGCCATGGACGTGTTGGTTATGATTATAGCCATTGGCGATTGCATTTCATTTTTCATAGGATATGAACTGTATTGTTGAATACTAAAGGCTATAGATATGATAATAAATTTAAGAAAAAAAGCTTTTGGTCTATTGGGCTCTGATGGACCATAGTGTGAGTTCGTCAGTCATGATGGTTGAGAAGAAAAAATTCCAACTTCTCCAAAATGCCCCAAATTTAAATAAGTGTTTGTCTGTAGGCCTAGCGAAGAACATTTTGTTTCCTTGCTTCATAGTCATCGAGAAATTGCTTTACAATTTACAATTTTACAAATACAGGGGTGTGAGAGTTCCTCTTTTTAGCTGATTTCCTCTTTTCAGCCTTTTCTTTTCTTTTCAGCACATATTTGGCATTTGTACCCAATTTTACGCTGTTTTTCCTTGTTTTTGCCTGTTTTCCTCTTTTTTTATTTGTGGCCTCTCACACCTTGTATCATTAACATGCATAAAGGAACCTAATTTGCTGTGTGCATCCAGGTGCATCATTCATAGGTAGAAAATATATTTGTATATTCTATATATTGTAACCAATTTAATAGCAATGATAATCTTGCACTACTTGTATGATACTTAAGCTTCCTAAAGCTTCCGCGAGGGATTTAATTTCACGAGGGATGTGGAGCCGCACGATAAAAAATTCCCACAAAACTGACAATTTTGCATTGAAAGTAACAGTAAAATTTCCAAATTCACAAAATTAAATGCCCACTAAAATAACAGTAAATTTAAATTCACAAAATAAAGTATCAGTATATTGTAATATTTTAAGAATATGATAATACAGATTAGGAAACCTGATTGATCATTATTCAAATGTATATTTTTGACTGATGCAAGAACATTTTGAAATGAGACTTTTCATAATAAGAACCCATCCGGTTTATCAAAGACCACGCCTTGCACCTACGTAATAAAATGAATACATTTTTATACTGGAACATATTTTAAAAATGACACCGTTATTCCACGCCTTCATTTTGATACTGAAAAAAAAGAGGAAGAAAAGGTAGATCAAATGAACTTTAATAACGTAATCGTATAGGTCGTGCGCGTCGTTCCGCCAGCTTGGTTCCATTGATGTAGCTTTCAATGGCTTTCTGATTGAGTGAGTATGCAGGCATCCATGCGTGTATTCCTTTTGGAATTGAACCAAGAAATAGTGCCATTAAATACAGGTGTATTAACCCTCTCTTGTTGTGATTTTACTATTTGTATCTTGTTAGTCGTTAATATGCTCATACCATCACAGGTAGTGTACTCTAAAGTGGTAATTTTCGTGCGATTAATTGTTCGCGCCTTACAGATTTTGAATTGTTTTGCGTGTTTTTAAATTCGCAATTTGTTTCACCACATTGACCTATACGCAAAATAAATATATTCGCGTGTTATTATTTTGAGAATAGCAGGTTCGAACGCGAAAAGCGTGAAAATAAATGTAGCGCAAATATTTCCACTTTTACAGTATTAAATGGTAGGAATTCTTATTGTTGGAGGATTTTTCTGACATTGGGATTTTGTAATTTATAATGGTGCATATATTTTGCTAGTATGACTGTGGCACACAAATTAATATGACCATGCATCCTTGCCTTGACCAATTTACTATGAGATGAGAGTAAAAGAGCTTGTATATAAAGACAGAAGGTTAATGTGATTATTAAAAATACAAAAATGAAGTTAATGTCAAATAGAGAAAATAGTGTGAAACATTACGGTGGTCCTTCAATCTCAACAAGGTATCCTTGTACAGCTTAGAATGTGCTCTTTCAACTGATCTATCTATAACTCTAATTTTAGTTTTGCCTCCAGAGTCTTGTCTCTAGAGTCTTGTCTCCAGGGTCTTGCCATAGACAAAAAATATATTGATGTGACTGGTTACATGCATGAACATTGTACTGCCACACTGTTGAGGAAGCATTAAAGAAGATATCAGTATATCATAGGGCTACAATTGGCTATCACTGTTCCATGTTCCAAAACTTACATCAATGGATTAAAATTAAAAGCAATTATATGGATCGAAATGTCCAAACAGTTTTGGGACCTTATTGAGGTGAAAAGTTACACACACAAAAACCTTTACTTTCAGAAAGCTCTGTAACTATATAATTGAAGACCCAATTCACAGGTTATGCATCAGTGGTTGATTGCGTGACACGTACTTAACCGCAAACCTATTTCAGCATTGTAATGGTTAAGTGTGTATCACACCTGGTGACCTGATAGATTTGGCAGCAAATGACTATGCAAACTTATTATAGATACGGCGATAACACGAGCGGTGAACTTTGCTCTGAGCAATCACCAGCGCGTGTAATGCGTATTATTTGATGGTTAGTTTCGCTCTATAGAGTGCTGGTGGTACTATTTTGTTTGTGTGCAGTGTGCGGATAGTGTGCAGTATCTGCATGCTATTGAAATCGGGGTTGGGATTGTTATCATGCAATTTTTTTGTATATCGCGATTTTGAATGACGGTTGAGTTTAGAGATGAATCATCTCATATTTAATCAACGTAGCAGAAATTCATTATAAATAGGCCTAATATAGATATATGAATATTCATTTCTGTAACTGTTATCGGTACAGAGTTGACCCAGATTTAATCCTTTTCCCTATGTTCTTAAAAAATTGATGAGGTACTCTGTATTTTCATGTTCCAGCGTCACAATGCTACAAACATCCCTATTATGATGTTGAAAACAGCTGAAACAATGACATTAGCTTATTAACCCTAACAAAAACTATTCATCACCTTTTTATTTGAAATCTCGCAAGAGATGACAGAAAAATCACCCAACTGACCAATAAACATAACATTATTTTTACTTGGCCTTAAACATTTGAATAAACAATATAACACTTTGATCAGGACAAGTCCAAAGTCTATTCATCAATTATTTGAGGGGAAAAGTTAGGGAAAACGACACGAAAGAAAAATATTTTGATATTTGTTGAATACCAATATATTGTTATTCCATTTATCTTATAACAGGAAAACATCCAGGGAGAAAGACAATTATGTAATTATGTATCGATACTAATATTTATTACAATTTATGTGGACAAAACGTGTAGTTAATTGCCTACTAACACAATAATTACAACACCTTCCCTACACGAATTGGCTTGTAGTACAGCTTAATTGGCATCACCTCACAACTTAATTTAAAAGCCGAATTTGAGATTCGCAAGTGAAGAAGGGTTCATCAGTGGCTGTCAAATTCAGGCAGCGTGGTTAGGGTACCTGAAAAGTGTACGCATTTATGCATCGGGGTTACTAGTGTTTGTCAATTACAGACTAGACAGTTAGAGGTGCAGTACCTGCAAGTGAACAAATTTATGCATCCAGTTAAATGAATTGAAAATGTGTGATGTAGCATGCAACTTGGGATTTGGGGCAGCAGGGAACCAGCGAGGCCAGTCAACTGTACTGTTAGCATTTGTGACTAGCAAACTCGTAATAAGGGTCTTTTTAAGTTCGGCCGTGTTGCCATTTTATACAAGATAACAAGATATTTTTTTCAAGAAAAAGGCTATTTTTTCAAAATCATGTTATTTTTTACACATTTAGGTCTAAAAAACCAAAAATATCCAGAATCTGGTTCAAGATTCATTTGTACAGACATTTCCCCCCCCCCCCCCCCCCCCCCCCCAATTTTGAAAACATGGGTGGGTCGGGCTGGCTCGCAGAACAGGGTTTCCCCCATTACCTTATTGATATAAAAATGTACCAAACCTACAGAACCAGAAAACCTGGAAACTATCATAATCTAAAGGAAAACACTTTTCATAATGCCACTATATTTGTGAGATAGGCTTTTACGACAGGTGTTCGTTATATAGGTAAATTTAAGAGTTTAATGGGTTTGCCGTTGGAAAAGTTTAAAACTAATATATTATCAAAATGTCTATCTTTTTTTCATTACAGCAACAGATGTAGTTATATTCCTCAAGGATGGCTCCGGACACGAGTTTTTCCTGGACAACGCCTTCACAGAGACCGCTCAAGATATGCACGGTCGTATGATGGAATCCCTTGGTTTACCGTCGACGGCATCAGATATATTCTATGTATGGATTACTTCACCTTTATTACGTAAGTGTTAATTGGTGGTATTATGGTCACTCATGTTTTGATCATGTTTTGAATGGATTTTTGGCTAGACCAGATCTTCTTTGAAAGCTTTCGAAGGAAATTGTGTCAAAAAGGTTGACAATTTAAAAACAAATTGACGTCCTACCCATTTTCTGTAGGTCAAATGGTCACTTGTTAATGTTAACACTTTCCAAGCGGCAGGCGTCTGCAGACGACATTCCAAAATTTCACAAAATGTTTCAAAAATGTCAACATTATTGCATTTCATTACCATATTTGGAATCACCATGAGAAATGCCTTGAAATAAGTACAAACATGCCTAGTATTGGTTTGTTAATCCTTGAGATAGGCCTTGAAAGTTGGGAAAGGTTTCTGAAAAATCTGTTTTGTATAATGGTAAAACCTAATACTAGCCGTGTGGAAAGTGTTAAGAGTCCATTCTGAAAATAAATATTGATTATGTTTTCCACCTTTGTATACAAGAACCTCCCCCTTCCCCTCACCTCCCATCCCCCTCCAAGGCAATGAGTGGGCATACCCGTTTATTGACAAATTTCGCAACAAATTTCCGGCAGATATCCAACTTATAATAGGGTAAGTTAGAACATGCTATAGCATCAAAATCTTGCATCAAAGAACAATCCTCTTAATTTTTAAATTTAAACACAACATTCAGGTTTCACCTTACCACACAGTGGGGTAACAGTGCAGCCGTAATTTGTATTGCACACCTACGTCTCATACTCAGTAGGATCTACCTCCCCTCCCGCTACGGCACCATTTCAGGTCTGTCAGTTTGTAAAAGTATAAGGTAAACCCATCCTTATTTTATTTGCAAGTCTAGTCCCCATGAGTCATTTGTATAGGAACCTGAAAATGGTAAATTACCATAAATAGTAATTATAGCAAGAGAATATGTAAAACCACTCCAGAGTCACTGTACAAATCATTACATTAACGATAAAACGAAACATGAATTTCTTTTGAATGAATCGGATAAATGCACCATATCACATACCCAAGCAAATATAAAGGGTTAAATAAACATAGTGTATGCGTAGGAATACAAACATTCATGTCAGAAAAATTATGATTCATAAATTAACCAAATAAAAAAGACAAAGTGAAAGAAAAAAAGAAAAAGGTATTATAATGACAGTTAAATATTTGTAAACAATTTGGGTACACATCAACATATTTTTTTCAAGGCATTCATCAAGGATGAAGGTTGTTATGATTTGCCAAATTAAACAGTCCAAGTCATGTAAATAGATCCCGGATATGAGTATATCGGGGCCCACTAAACAAATATTTTGGCGTAATATGGCCACGGGTTAGTAATACTTAAACTAGAAATCCACAAACGAAGGGTTGGGAACACTGCATGGAAAGCAAGAAATATATATGTGCATGATATATTTTTGCTCTATCCACAATTCAGTGGGACTACACAAATATCCCGCTTTGAAAAATGCTTTATTTTCCTGTTAGACATAAAACGAAATGTATTGATTTGCTGCCAAATTGTCGGTTCTTTATACAAATCACAAACAATTTGATGCTGCAAAAATAGGTTGTGTTTTATGGTATCTAATCAATGATCTCGCTTGAATAATAATTTGGAATCATTCCAAAACACTAGTAATAATAGGCCACGGTGTTCAGGCTGACTACGCGTGGACGTCTGTAGGCTAATGTTACTGCATTGCATGTAATTACTGTGCATTCCATGCTTGAACTTATACATTTCTGTCATACGTTTTCACAGAATTCATCACGGAAGAAGGATGCAATTCTGAATTTGTTATTTCAATTTCAAATGAAATTGGTTTTAGAAGAAAGAAAAACACTCTTTATATTAAGAATTATTTAAAAACATTCCATTTTTATGGAAAACTGTATACATTCGATTATACTTTATAAGCATTGGATTCACTCACAAGTAAAATGCATCGCACCATCAAGAAAAGGGGGAAAATGTCAAGTAAAACTGAAAGGATTTATGTTAATTTGGAACAAATTTTAAAAAAAATAGTCCTAATACTGTACATTCTTTCATCCATGTGAGCTGATCAATACACACATAATCATAATGTGCGGCTGCAAGTATGTACCCATTGCATCGTTCAATATCACATATTAGATCAGCGCACGGATTATATTGCCGCACTTGGTCTAATTGAAAACCCAAGGACGGAGTTAGTCATTATTAGTACCTAGGTAAACAAGACGTTTTGGCCATGTTAAATGATCCAACCTCAGTTATTATAATCAGCACAATGACAGAAAATGTTTATAATATCGATATAGGATGAAAAACAGGCAGAAGATAAAAGATTTACCTTGTTTTAAAGGTAGATGACCCGATTACATTCCGATTTTCAACTTGAAGTTTTCTATTCTACATGAAAGGTCATCCTTAAAAAAGTCGTGTTCCAAAGTTTGAGTTGCATAGCTCTTATGGTTCTTATTTTAGACGCACAAGATGCTGTGAACTGTACCCATTGAGTAGTACACAAACTATATCGGTGGTTACCACCATTCGCGGTAATTCGACGTTATTTCATCGATTTCTCCGTAATTATACCGATTTAGGCCGTCAAATTTCAGTATGATGATGAGAAAAATACGAGCTTTCATATGATATGAAAATCTCCGTATGTTTGAAATAATTCTGTGTTACGAAAATGTGATCGGGTCATCTACCTTTAAGGTCTTTTTGAAAGTGTGGGTTTGTAAATATGTGTAAATTCAAAAACTGGGTGTGTAAATTGAAGGATTTGTGTACAAAGTATAGGTGATGTGGACAAAAACTGGGTGTGTAAAAACTGAATTACAAATCTGGGTGTGTAAAACACTCCCCAAATGGCTGGCTGCCTATAAGCCCTTGCCCAGTTTAGATGTTATATTGTGTTTCCTATTTTTGTTTTGTTTTATTCCTAATTGAAATATTTCTCTATTGTGAAATGTTCCATTTTGGTAATCTATTAAATAGAGTTCTATACTGTACTACGTACTAAGAACCCTGTTCACAGGCCTATTTTGTATTATGTTTCTTAAAACGCATGTGCAATATCTATTTTACATGTTTTTTAAACCATAGGCCCATACATGTTTAGATTCAACCAAAATGAGAGACATTGCCTTTTCATCTTCCCACACATTTTTTTGGAGCTTCCGTAATTGGATCTGTAATTCATTTTACTAATGGATTTCTTGTTAGCTTTTTAAAACAAGATAACATTGATTATTTCATGAATCAGTGAAGAACACTGATATTTGAAATGGTTCTAAAAAGGTTTAATCCTGTGGGCTGAATCCTGAATGCGTCATACTGCTATACCTCGAGCATGACGGTCTATTATATTGAGTTTTATGCAAGTTTAATATTCATTATTGTGCACGGCATTCATAATTCGTCAAAATCAATATGAACATTTATCTGAATCGTAAATTCTAATTAATTAGCCTACATAGTGTCGGCATCTGATAAAATTTGTCAATGCTGCTATACCTCGAGCATGACGGTCCATTATATTGGGTTTTATGCAAGTTTAATATTCATTTATTAAGTGTGCACGGCTTTCTTAATTCGTAAAAATCAATATGAACATTTATCTGAATCCTAAATCCTAATTAATTAGCCTGCATAGTGTCGGCATCTGATAAAAATGTGTCAATGATGCTATACCTCGAGCATGACAGTCCATTATTTTTGGTTTTATACAAGATTCTAAGTGTGCACGCATTTATAATTCGTAAAAATCAATATTAACATTTATTAAATCCAAATTAATTAGACCGCATAGTATCGGCATCTGATAAAAGATGTCGATAAATATCATCACCTGAGATTGTGTCTTTAGAATAGCAGACTATGTAACCGCTGATGCGGGAAGGGATGCTGAGTCATTTGGTAAAGAGACGAAATCGGCTGGCTGAGCTTGATATTATATGATATTTCCTGATTACTAAAACATGTGTGCTATCTATCTACCTGCCAATATATGAAGACTACCTGTTTTGATTGTTGAAATTAAGATATTATGGAAGCTTAATAATCCATATTGGGTAAAATCATCTTTCCGTAGATAAGCTTTTTGTTCGTGTTGATTTTTAAAAAAATATTCTCAATATAAATTAGAATTTTTATAACAATTGAAAGAACAGATAACATTTTAAGATGGCATTGACAGCATCAAATAGGACACTTAAAAAAATACTGGGTTGAGTTAGGTTTTCCCAGTCATAGGTAAAAAACCCTTTTTTTTAGCATAATTATTCAATTTTGTCTCTTAAATTAAAAAGCTGTCTACCCCTCGGCTGCACACTGGACATGGATTTCAAAAATAATATTTTAACAGAAGCATGGGGAAAATACATGCAACCCGTTGTGAATAAACATTGTCAAAACAATTGTAAGAAAAGTTATCGGCTCGATATAATATTCCAGGCATGCAAAAAAACAAGATCCATGTGTCTGTGCAAGAATCAGAGATGAAGTATGATGCGTGAACTTTCCAAGCGAGTTGGCATCTGGGAGCCGCGCGAGACACGAGAATGAGAACCCAGAGAGACGGGGCATGTGTTTAACTGTCCCATATAGAGTTCATTGATGATATGATAGGCGAGAGCTAATGTAAAATAGACCAAGGGATACATCTAATACAAGATGTCAATGAATATCATAAAGTGCTCAACAAAAGAAAGTCATACACTTTGTTTAGGTCAATTAAAGTAACTTTTGATTGTTTTTTTACCAAACAGGCTAGATAGACATTTGGATGAATCTTTTAGGCACATTTTGATACCAAATATAACACCTGGCAACAAAGATAAACCATGATTAGCGCCGTTTAAAGAAAATTAGTCACTTTTCAAAAGTCACATTTTCAATTACTACACGGGAGGAAAATGTGTGTGTGCGAGGTTTACCCCGTGTGTGACACTGTTATTAACCAGCCTGACCGGCGGGCAATCGATCACACAGTGCAGCCGTGTACACTACCTTGCGCTGGGTGTACACTTAGTGAGCGGGATATTTGATTCCGAACATAAAGGGCATTATGTGCTTGTTAACAATTGGTGTTTTCTTCCGCGTAGTGTATTGAAAATGTGACTTTTGAAAAGTGACTAATTTTCTATAAATGATGCTAATCATGGTTTATCTTTGTTGTTAGGTGTTATGTTTGGTATCAAAATGTGCCTAAAAGATTCATCCAAATGTCTATTTAGCCTGTTTGGTAAAAAAATAATCGAGAGTTACTTTAAATGACCTAAACAAGTTGTACGACTTTCTTTTATTGAGCACTTTATAATTCTACTGGGCGACGAAAAAATGAACACCCTGTTCTACGGACAAACAGACTTCTTTAAAAATGTCAGGAATTTTTGGTGAATTTTTCAAAAAGAATCGAAGTGTTCAAGTTTTCAAAAAAATAAATCATTTTCAAAACATTTCAAAAACCTTTTTTGTGAAAATAAAAAATGGGTTGGTCGGGCTCGCAGAAATGCTTTTGTGTGCGTTTGTAAGCGCCGCCAAATGTGGACCTTTATGTGTTAAAACAACTTCAACCGTGGACATTCAGTCAACCGTGGACGTCCGCATTTGACATAGGCTTTATCTGAGCTCAAGATGGTCGATAGATGGCGCTCGTCGAAATCTGGCCTATTTACAAAACCAGTAGGGGGCGTGTGTGTGTGTGTTGCCTTATAGGTGTGTGTGTGTGGGGGTGTGTTGCCCTATAGGTCTATTACTCATGATTCAGGAGGAGGGATTCAAAGTTACTTCGTGAATGATGAATGTCTAATACAAGTCTTATACACATGTATGTATCATAAAACATCTGATATGTACTATCTTAAAATATTGGACAAATAAAAAACTTGTTTAATAGTTGGGAAAATGGAACAAATATAACATGATTAAAAAACTCCAGAAATGTTTAAAGCAGGTAGGCATATTAAAATGAACTACCATTCTAGGTTAAAATATGTTCTAGATGTTATGGTAGCGGATCTATATTCCAGGCATGCAACCGCATCATCCATGTGTCTGTATATGAATCAAAGATGAAGTATGATGTGTGAACTATCCAAACTAGTTGGCATCCGGGCGCCGCGAGACACAAGAACGAATACCCAAAGTGACGGGGCATGTGTTAAACTGTCCCATATAGAATTCATAGATAATATGATAGGAGAGAGTTAATTTGAAATAGTCCCAACTGCAACGGCAACTGATGCATGGCTGTATGGGGTGCAAGGTTGATTCTAAACGTTGCAGCCTGTTGATTTGACAGTGCCAATTTGGAATTATAGACCGTGAGATAATTAGCTCTGGTGCCGCGACCGAAGGGACACTTTGAGCCAGGTCTTTTGCTACCAAGGTTTAGTTAGAGGGGTACAGTTTTGGGATGTTGAGGAGGCACGAGTCTAGTGCTAGAGATAATGTAAAGTTTAATGTTTCAAGAGGTAACCCACACTGAAAGTGGGTTGCAGATGAACTATAGTTGATTCAGTTTCAAATTGGCGAACATCCTTACGGCAGTGAATGAATTCAGAAAAGCGTGAGCGCGCAAAACTCTCGCATAGCGCAACTGGCGCATTGTGAATTGTATGTGTGACGCTTGTGTATGCCAAATTAGCGGGTATACACTTGGATATACGCTTGGATTACTTATGCGCGCGGAGAGATAAAAACGTTATATTTCTCGCCAATTTGGACCTGATTAAACTATAGTAAGATCATATTTCTACAACTAAATAAGACTTGGGAAAAGGTTTCAACCTCCATGTTGTTATCACAAATAATTGTTGTATAATTATGAAACATGGATGTTAATTTCAAATGAAATGTTGTGTTTTTTCTTTCTTTTCAGAATTACAGTTGAAACCTTACCACATTCCATTCAAGTTGTGCAGACAATGGCCAGATTTACTGGATAAATTCACGATAGCAACTGAACAGCAAAAAGCCAATGGTAAGAAGAGAGCGAATATTACACCAAGTATAGAATTATACTGTGATATTTGTTGGAAGGGGAAGATGGTATAGTCAAATTTATTTGTAGGGACATGCAATCCTGGTTCTACTCTTGTAATTTCTGAAACAAGCTCACAGGACTGTATATATACAGTATATGTAACAGAGGATTGAGCCCTGGGGTGGGGGGTACTCAGATGTGTTTTTTTGGTAGGGATATGCTGCCAGCAAAATGAAAATTGACCCAAACATTTACTAATTTTCAGGGGAAATGGACCCATATATTTACTAGAGACCCATAATTTTCCTACAGATTTGACAGATTTTGCTAAAGTTTCTTTGAAAAACAGCAAATTTAAGGAATTTAGTCCCACTACCAAAAAATGATATGAAAAGGGGTCATTCATTTACCAGACGGGTGAAAAATGGGACCTGTTTGCCGGCGCATCCCCATGACTTCATATCCACTAACCCCTCCCCCGGGATTAAGAGACTATTTTGTTTAGAACCTCTTGGTTAGACCAAATTAAATTAATTGTTTGTCTCAAAGCTCCTCTCCTGTTGTAAAACTAATGCGGAATGCGGGGTTTTTTAAAGTTTTTTTTAAAGTTTTTTTTTTAAAATATAAAATATTGAAATCCTTGTAAAAGTGAACTTTTGTATTTAAGATGATGTGATCAATGAAAATCTGAAAAATCTGTGAAATTTTGGGATTTTTTTTTTTTTTTTGAAAAGAAAAAAAAAGAAAAAAAAAGAAGTTTTTTCAGATTTTTGTTTTTCTAATGCGCATCAATAAACTAACGCGCGCAGGAGCTTTGAGACAAACAATTAATTTAATTTGGCCTTAGTGTTTGCGAACTTCAGCCTTCAAAATCTGATTTGGCATGGATTTTTGATATGGATTTGATATTGTACCCATCGCATTATAAAGTCCAGCAACGATGTTAGATCACCTATTACACAATTTTATCGGCCCAAGTCCATGTTTTCCACCAATAATGATAATGAAATCAAATTTTATACCCTAAATCAGTAGCAGAGTTTTGTTTTCTCTTTGGTATGTCAAGATGAGTGATATAAATTATTTGAAAACATTATATTCCCTTGTTGAAAAATAAGATAGAATTAATAATTAAAAAATAGCGTTGCACAACACTAAATTGATTATTTATTTAAAGACGGCCACCCAATCCTCATCCGTGTCCATTTATTATTATGTCATAGAGAAAAAGCAATTAAACCGTATTTAAGATTAATAATGCAGAGCGCAATCGGAATCCCTCAATCCTCTCTCGTCATATGCCGTTAATAGCTTCATCGTGATGAGACCCACGTGCCCCAATGTAGATGTCGTTCTCGTTGATCCGTTGTCGATCCGCTAAAACCTTATGGTCCTCCCATTGGCTTTTACCAGCTTTGATGGTGTTGATTAAAGGAAATGAAGACGAGAAGTGCAAAGTGTTCAAAACAGATAGCATATGTGCAATTCAATGTATCAGTGGCTTAGACAGGGTTTAGAAGTATAAGAGAGGCTGGAGATGGGCAATGTGCTAACTAAGGGTATGGTACACATTTTTTGACATTCTTAGTTATAAAGTAACCAATTTGGGAGTAATTCTGTTATACCCTTCACAGGGTATTCACAGTGCATGATTTTTAAGAACGACGCATACTACTAATGTAGGGTGTGGAGGGTATTACAGAATTATGCCCCAATTGGGTCAACAATTGTCATGGGTTTTTTGTTCGGGGAAGGGGGGGGGATTAGGACTGGGCAAATAATGTATTAACTTTTTCCACGTGGCAGGCGCCTGTAGATGACATTCAAACATTTCACAAAATGTTTCAAAAATTTCAAATTTATTGAATTTAATTACCATATTTGGAATCACCATGAGAAATGCATTAAAATAAGTACAAACTTGTCTAGTATTGGTTCAGTAATCCTTGAGATAGACCTTGAAAGTTAGGGAAGGTTTCTGAAAAATCTGTTTTGTATTTGGTAAAACCAGTAGCCGCGTGGAAAGTGTTATAGTAAAAAGATGAGAAGAATAGTGTGAATACAAGTCGGGACCATTTTCACTGTAGCCTTAAAAAGCTACGTAATTGAGGAAATTTTTGTTCAATTTGTCTCACTTTCCCTACAGTAAAGTTAAGTTTACAATGACATCAGCAGGTAAATAAATTGTAAATAAAACACAGACATTTTGAAATTGATGCCACCTTATCAGTTTAGTTGATGCAGAAGACAAAAATAGTTTGACATTGCGATAAGACTGTTGACTTATTATGGTGATAATTATTTGTCGTATTTGTGTTCTTTCTTTTTTTGCAGACGAGCCAGTGCTACACTTCCAAAGAAATGCATTTTTTCCAAAGTCCAAAGAAATGGAGGTATGTCAGTTTTCATTGTACTAGGATACTGTAAAGTGTGGAAATTTTCACGCTTCATTTATTTTTGCGCTCAAAGAAGCTACCGCGAAAATTATAACATGTGAATATATTTCTTTTGCGTATAGGTCTATGTGATGAAGCTATCAAATCGCAAATTTAAAAACATGCAGGACAGTTAATAATCGACAAGGCGTGAACAATTAATCACACACAAAAAATAACACTTTTACAGTAGTTAAAGTTCGATATTATAAAGCCAAGTAAAAACTACAAACCATGTTTAGTGTAAAATAAAATGTCAACATTTCTAAAGAAGGAAAGGGAGGGACGCTAAACATGTATATTTCTGAACTTAACCTAATATCAATTAGAATTAACTTTTGACTTAATTGAAGTCGGGTGGTTTCTTCGAACCAGGATGCTTCTCCAAATTAATTATAATATGAAACACTTAAGTTTTATTATTTAGAGCCCATTTAAATTATAAATAATTAATATTGGATTTAAATCCATACGTTTATAAGATTTAGTGTATAAAACAAAGTAAATAAGTAGGTTTTTTTTCTTTGCTTTCATTTACCTATTGACAATTATAAACAGTGAGATGCTTTGACCATTATCAATCCAAGTATTTCATAATACAATGTATTTTAATTATATTGCAAATCAGGGTGTTGTAATCTTTGTTTAATTAAACCGCAAATCAGGATATTATATTACGTACTATTGAAATTGAGAAATAAATACCATGGAATTAATTGATGTTTGATTAATCATTAAACTGTGGTAGTAAAACAAATAAAGATGACTTTGATAAATAAATATGTTACAATAATTTATCTATATTAATATCATAAAGGTGAGGCAATATGAAACGAAAGAACAAATATTCCATTGAATATCCATAATTTGTGAAACGGCATCATGTTGATTTTCACCAGCAATAACTGCAAATAGATTTGTGGTTTTTTTTATTTTTTAAATCCAGATTTTTAGTTTTGAGTAAGATGAATTTGTATCTCAATGAATGATATCATCATGAATTCATAATCGGAAAAGGTTATATTCTTTTGATGTACATGTAATGTTTAACCTCAGGCAATTTTCACGGCAGAAATATTGATATACTTTGGGTTTTTTTTTATAAATAATGTATGTATGAAACGAATAAGCATGCACCAAAATTTAATTCAAAAAAAATTGCATGTAGGTTTATTCAAATATTCTAGTTTTAAGCATCCTTACGATGAAAGCTAAACTTGATGAAGGTTATTTTTATGATGGCTTTGCTTAATAATCAAACTTAGAGATTTTCTGTGAATATAAGGGTGACTTTTCCCCCCAATGAATCGGAATTTGAGGTATTTTTAGCTGATCATTTTGATTGCGTAAAATAACCAAAGTATGAACAAAAATCATATTGAGCGAATAGAACAAGAAGAAGAAAAAAACATCAGTCATATTTGAAATATTTCATGATTGTTTCATTTGTCTCCGTCTTCCAGAATTGATTAAGCAATGAGTTTCTCAAATTCATGTAGTCATATTTGTGTGTGTTGTTGATTTTTTATATGACACTAAATAGCATCAAAATCTGTTAAAATGTTGCCAATTTCTTAATACTTTTTTTTTCTAAAATGCTTGAAATTGTAGTAAGTTCATTTCTGCAGGACATTTCCCCCCCACAATTTCTAAAAATATTGGTCGGTCAGGCCCGTAGAACAGCTTTCTTTTTCCTAGGTAACTTTTTTGTCTATGAAAATTTGTGATGAGGATGGTTCATCTTAAGAAGGCATTGATATGCTTGCTAACAAGTTTTATACATGCGTGGCCCCAGGGGTATTTCACAAGAAAGACTATAATATTTTTTCATATTTTTAGTCTCAGGTGTTTGTCAAGCGCAGAAATTCATCGATACCGTCATCTTATTCATCACCTCAGTTATGTCTAATAGATATATGCATGAATTAGCATGCCTGCGAAACAAATATGACAATACAGGTGCCGATAATCGTATGTGTGGAATCAATTAGCATATATATGCCCGTCAGATAAATATGAAGATGATGGAAGTCTGTACGTGGCATTCCTCAAGGAAATCAGACTTGATTGATATCGGTTTTCAATCGCAGCGTAGCGGACTATCCCCCCTGGGGGGAGTGCTTCGTATATTGACTGTAAGGTGTATTGTCTGTCTCATTATATTTGCATCGGTTGATCTATCAATTTATAGGCTCGTCTGAGTAATATTTATTCTTGGAACATGTGTGGGCATTCACACTTTAATATCAGGAATGAATTAATTGTTATCCAGTCATTTTTAATTAGGCAGACATAAATTCAAATGTCATACAAGAAAACAAATTATCAGATATTCCAGGTTTCAGGAAATTCCCCTATTTCATGAAATATTTAGGTGAAATAGTCGAAATACACTTTCATCAGTACGCATTTGGGCATCCTGTTATAGTGGTTCTCATACTGTTCCTCTGGGTTAACACTCTAACACACGGCAGGCGTCTGCAGACGTCATTTCAAATTTCACAAAATATTTCAAAAATGTCAAGATTATTGAATTTTATTACCATATTTGAAATCACCATGAGAAATGCATCGAAATAAGTACAATCTGTACAAACATGTCTAGTAATGTTCAGTTATCTTTGAGATAGACTTTAAAAATTGCGAAAAGTTTTTTTTTTTTTTTTTTTTTATATGGCAAAACTAATAGCCACATGGAAAGTGTTAAATGCCATAATATTCGACTTATTGCCTATTCATGGATTTGTCATTCCATACCACAGATTACAGACACCAAGATCCTTCTTCGGTTATTTGAGGAGTCCAAGTACAACATACTACAGGGCCACTATCCTTGCGAGGCTGAAGATTACGAGTACTTAGCTGGAATCCTGGCATGGGTAAAGCATGGGAAATACGACAACAGGAGCTACGGGCTTGTCAAGTAGGTTTCCAATAGGCTTTTGTGGGGGTAGGGGGGGGGGGGGGGAATAACAGAATAAAAGAGAATAACAGAAAGTAGGTAAAATATGGGAAGTACAACAACAGGAGCGACAGGCTTTTGAAGTAGGTATCCAATTAAGTAGGCATTTGTGTGTGTGGGGCGGTGCTGGGGGATATAACAGAAAATTGGTAAAATATGGAAAGTACGTCAACAGGAGCTATGGGCTTGTCTAGTAGGTTTCCAAGTAGGCTGTTGTGTAATGCCACTCTAATGCGTGCCCATGCTCTTCTGTATAAGTTTGCTGCTGTAAGGAGGCTCACCAATTTGGAACAGAACAAACTATAGTTGTTTTATTGATTTTAATTGAGACTCCCTTTACGAGTGAAGCTTATATGCAATTTCAAGAATATAAATTCTAAACTATGAGCATCACATAACATCAGATTTAGCACGCCATCATTGATAAGTGCCCACGCACTAATAACGAAGCCAAGTTTACAGGCAGAGATAACCAATTTCAAATTTGTCTCATGGCGTGGTTATAAGAAGAAGAGACTAAGAAACTCAAATACCCGTAAGTGGTGATTTATACACGAAAGCTTGTGAATTTTGGGGCGTTAATATGCACCCGACGTATCGTGAGATCGTGGCTTGAATAAATCAGCATGGGACAGAAGCGCCTTAAGATACAACTGTTTTGTTTTTACCCATCACACCTTAGAGGGGTTGTTTGTTTTGGCATGCCTCAATTGATGCTTAGTAAGTTATTGCATGGCAGGTTAGTGAAGTTCTCTGTAATGAGCTGGAAAATAGTTAGGCAATTATGTCATTTTAAATTTTAAAAAATAAAAAATGTATTTCAAGGAATAAAAATGATAGAAATTATTTGACTGGTAGGAGATGCTTTTGCACTTGAGACTGTTGTCAGATTTGAAATGCAGATATTCATAATTGTATGCACTTACTTTTTCACAATTTTCCTTCGCATAGTTATATAAGAATGATACATAATCTTCACAGTAGCAATTTTGAGGAATTTATCATTAGTAGGCATATGTGAATTCCATTAATACATCTTGTATGGTCTGATTATATGAAGAAGTGTTAAATGAAATCTTAATTGTAACCTGTATCGCACACTGATTAAAAGGCTCTTAACATCATGTACATATACACTGCAAGGAAGATACACCGTGCCCCTCCAGTAACCGAATCTCTGTTAACACTTTCCACGCGGCTACTGGTTTTACCATATACAAACCAGATTTTTCAGAAACAGTTCTCAACTTCTATCTCAAGGATAGGCATGTGTATGTTATGTATTTCTTATGGGGATTCCAAATATGGTAATAAAATTCAATAATCTTGACATCTTTGAAACATTTTGTGAACTTTTGGAATGTCGTCTGCAGACGTTTGCAGTGTAGAAAGTGTTAACACACTACAGTCTACCTCATGTTTACTGGTTTTGAGATCTTCAACGTGGAAATGTTCACGCTACCTGTAATTTTCATGCACAGAAATGTATATTGTCGCTGTTCTGTCAAAACCGCGTATCTCCATCTGGCCCTTCAGCATGTATAAAGTATTACTTCCTACGTATAACCTTTGGGAAATATGCTCTAAACATGTTCAAGGGCCAAAAACACATATATTCAAAACCTTGTAAATGCTCTTGGCCCTGAACAATTATAAAGACACATTCCTATAGCATAACCATTTGACAGTTTTACTTTATACATGCTGAAGGGCCGGAAAAACATACAAGGTTTTGACAGAACTGCAACAATCTGTGAAAACAAAAATACACACAAATAAAAAACGAATTCCCTAAGTGTATAGAAATCTGTAAAGATCCACAAACAAATTGAAAGAACATGGAAGATTGTGCGCACACAACGATAAACACTTCTGCAGTCCTTTAAAATGTAGGTCGCCATCCCTCATCCATTATTCAGTAGACCCTATGTCTGTGTGCTTGATCACACTGTATTATCTCAGAAGTGAGGTGATGTTTTTATGGGTCATATGTACACGCGGAGAAATGTTGATGAATTTTGATGGTGATATATGGAGACCTGAAGCAATTAAGAGGTCTAACTCTAGGCGTAATTATAAGCGAGGATGGGAGATTGGGTACTGAAACTGCTTTCCTTAAATCAAAGGGGATGGATAAGCAATTAAAAGGGTCTAACTCTAGGCATAATTATAAGCAAGGATGGGAGATTGGGTACTGAAACTGCTTTCTTTAAATCAAAGGTGGTGGATTCAGGGATGGTGCATGACTGAAGTAATTTCTCAGCTCACAGTGCACAAATATAACAAATTAAAAAAAAAGTTTTCAAGTTTGTATTTGATTGGTTCCTATTGTCCTTTAAGATATGACATCATTATGTCGCCATCTAATTTGTCAAATTTGTCTACGTACGATAACCAATGGCCAATAGACATAAACCACACAACGATTACACTAAGCCGAAGACATCCAGAAATAGATGTGGTCATCCCCTACAATTTCAACAGCAACACTCAAGAACCGACACATATGCCAACTCTTTCTTCATGAGAACGAATGATCACCAAATGGAACAAACTCTCCCCTGAAATTGTTGCAAATACTGACCTATCCCAATTTTAAACTGCCCTTTCCTGCCCTGTCCTACCACCAACTATACCAACATCCATATCTCCTCTAATTTAAACTCTTAGCACTTCAGTATTTTGGAGGTCATCCATCCAAGATCCAAGATCACAATAATATTAATCATATTTGAAGTGTTAACGTTCAGTGTGTATTTCTATATACCTCATAGGGACAACTTAGAAGAGTATGTAGCACCATGCATGTGCAAGGGAGGTAGCAGGTGGCTGAAGAATAAGCAAGGTTATTCGTCAATAGAGACCAGAATATTCCGGCATTGGAGTGACATATCCAAGAAGGTGAAGTGCAAAGCAGATTGCTACAAGCTATACATGCAGTTCTGCTGGAAGCTGCCATTTTATGGGTAAGTAGGGATTGCGTATACTGTAAAGCATGAAATATTCGCGGGATTAAAATTTCACGAATCACCGACTTCAGCCTTTTTTACGGCATGACAATTTCGCAAATGTGTTGAGTAGTCATTACAGACCTTTAAAAAGCAAAACATTCGCATGCATGAAAATTTCGCGAATCAGCGGCACTCGTGAAATTCACGAAATGTTGATGCACACGAACATTTCATGCTTTACAGTAGTCTATTTCTCTTCCACGAGACAGTGACGTCACTGTGTCAATCACTGATTGCAGTACAAAAACACTCGGGCTGTCCCTAGGCACTGGCACATAGGCATAGGAAGACAGCAGATACATATGCTTGTGCAAAATGACGCCTGTGAAGTTACATCACTTGGCAGAGAAAGTGAAATAAAATAACCTTTGTCATGCTTGAAACTCTTCTTTTTTTTAAAGGAAAAGGATGTGATATATGCATTTGTGAGTAGAGCCTTGAACTGGTACCGCATTCTTTGATTGCAGTACATAAACAGTACATAAACACTATTCCATAACATTCCATATGGACTATTCCATAACATTATGTAACTAGTTGCACTCTCTCTGCACAATATGACTGGTCATGCAGTGCAGTGAGTCATTGTGAAATGATACAACACTTTCATTCAATCTGGTTCCAGTTTGAGGCTCTCCTCGCAAATAGCGGATCCGTGCAAAGAGCGAATAGAGCTATCCGTTTAGGGGTCAAATTGGGGAGAAAACTCTGGTACGAAATACATGTTTAGGGGACGTCTTGTAAATCTTTGATCACAAATGCCTACAGCATGAGTTATAGGGTAAAACATAAAACCATCCATCATATGCTATGAATGTGCTGTTCAGACTGACAGTTTACTGTCAAGTTAGTTTTGAATGTGAGACAGTATACAATCGACTAAAGTCAGATGTTAACCCGTGTACAAATTGTTAAACGATGAGATAGTTTATGACCCTGCACATTGTGCCGAACTGAATAGCACTCCTAAAAGTTGTTTCGCCCCCCTAAATATTAGTATTTAAACAATCTCTTTGTATATATGCAGTAGTGGAAATACCCACATGACTTTCCAACCGGGGTTGACGAACATGTGTGTCGCAGCTCTATTAATGATATTGTATGTACTGATCATGACTGTAGTATAGCTTTATTCCGTAATAATAAGAGCGATTAAAATCATGTCTTGGCCAGCTTTAATCCGTAATAATAAGAGCGATTAAAATCACTTGGCCAGTTCACCCCTCGCTAGTCTAGAGGTGGACTTGCATGCTTTACAATGCAGAGGTCCATGGTTCGATTTTCAACTTTTTTGACTGATTATTTCTTTTTGTAAAAGTTGGGTTAGAACATAGACGGTAACCGTCTATAGTTAGAAATATTCTAAGTGTGTAGATCCTAGTTAACCCTAGGTGGAAAGTCATGTGTGTATTTCCATCGCTGCATATGTATATATATATATAGGTCAATCTTGTTATATATGTAACTAATAAAACAGCTAAGCCCAAGGTTAATTCAATTTCCTGCGTTGTCTTATACCTTTAAAAAGAACACCAAATTGATATTTCATTATCCAATTTCACAAGAGGAAGTCATTAAGATTCCGGGGTTTTGACATTTGCAATAACAGACAGACGGTTGTCATATTAATGGCTCTATGATATTAATATTAGATACAATACCATTTAGATACGGGTATACACTGTACTAAGCATAAGACATGATGTGTTTGCAAAGACTCACGGTACATGTTTCTGCTGAAATATAAGACCATATCAGGCTTTTTATAGTTTTGCCTTTTTGCTTAGTTGAAGCAGACCATTAAACTTCTTACCACTGCAATTTAATTGGCAAAAATAAAGTTTGATGGCCTTTTATTTCATCATTCCATTAGAATAACAATAGTATGTTGTAACAAAGTGACTACATAGATATTTGATACAGATTTTGTTTGTCTGCATCATCTTTTTCAAGGTAGTGTACTCCATTCGACCAGAGGTACGAATGAGACATCAGGTGCTTATTCCAGTAATAGACCCAGCAATTTAGTCTCCAATATAGGATTCATCTTTGACCTCACAAGTATGACCAGCTCTTTTATTGATGATAAGGATATCCTACAATGGTGTTTTCATCGGTGTCTTTCTCAAAAGTGAATATGACAGAGTCAGACTTGTCTATCTACTTCCTCTATATGGTTCATCATTTTTTGGTACTTGACTCTTAACTGATTTGTATTTTTAAATACCCCCAAACTTCGTAGCCTTTTCTACTATACTCAATTCTGTGGTTACCATCATTCAGTATTGATGAAGCAAATTGACACCAAGAATGCACAATCAAGGAATTTTTTAGTTGAATCTTCATGATATAGAACCTAAGTCAAACTTTAGGACTTGGCATTTCTTCATGAACCTCAACTCAAGAATAATATGTAAATATTCTTCGTAACTAAGCTTAAGAAGAGTGAAGAAAGACCCTTCCCAAGTTCACTTAAGATTAATCTTGACTTTTATGCAAGAGCTTATTTTATGCAGTAGGGCCCTGGTATCATCTATCCAGTTAAAACATATCCGTGGCAATTAAGTGGAGCTGTAGGCTCAGTATATCACGCCTCGCAAAATATAAATATGCACATTCCTAAATGCTGGTCTATTCTGAATTTCTTTTTTACAGGAGTGTGATGTTCAGCGGCCAGATAGAACGGAGTAACACTGGTATGGGTTTACTAGACTGTCCAGATAGACCAGTACATATAGGCATCAATAGAGACGGTGTATTTGTCATGGATGTCGTCAAACAGGTAAGTATACGGTGTGCCATATATTCGTGCACCCCCCCCCCCCCAAAAAAAAAGTCACATATAATGATTTAAAATTAAAGTTACATTTTTTCAGAGTATTGGTTTATTCCTTGAGGTCTTTAGAGTTAGTAGAGTCTTTAACAACCTTATCCTGCTTATTTATTTAAAGTTATTGTCCCCATGGTGCTCGATCACCTCCGACACTCATTCTGTCCAATTCTTGTCCACCAATGAAGCAAGAAGATCCTTGTTCTGGTCTAGTTCCTGCCAAATACGTTTGACTCTAGCTATCAGCTGGGGTAGTGTAGTGCAGTAGGGTGTTGCAAAGACTTTCTTTTTCAAAATTGCCCACAATTTCTCCACTGGATCCATGTCTGGAGAGTTACCAGGCCACTGTTCTTTGGTCTTTGTACGCGCCATTTGTGTATAGGTGATATTGCGTATCCCCAGGCTATGCTGCTAGCGGTGACATGATAGCGCCGTCTATTGATTATTCCCGTGAAGTAATAGCAATACGCAACAGCCAGGCGGAGTATTCAAGAGCTATGCTAGAATTTTTTACAGTCAGATGCGTTCGGCCGAAAGGGGTGCACGAATATATGGCACACCGTATATATGGAAAGGTTTAATACTTTCCATGCGGCTATTGGTTATTGGTTATACCATATACAAAACACATTTTTCAGAAACCTTTCCTAGCTTTCAAGGACTATCTCAAGGATTACTGAACCAATACTAGGCATGTTTGTACTTATTTCAATGCATTTCTCATGATGATTCCAGATATGGTAATGAAATTAATTAATTTTGACATTTTTGAAACATTTGGTGACATTTTGGAATGTCGTCTGCAGACGCCTGCTGCGTGGAAAGTGTTAAGATAGCCACCCTTCAGCTTAACATTTTATGGATAATTTCCTTTTTGTTATTGGGGGGGGGGGGGGGGTCATGGTTTAGGGTACTATGTATAGAAACGTATTAGCTAGCCACCCATAAGCTTACCATTTTGAGTTGGTTTTCTTTTTCTTTTCTTTCATTTTTTTCATAGGGAGGGGGAACAGTACTTTGCTCCAGGTTAATAATACAATCTTGGAAAAAGGATCATTAAGCACACTGGGGCGCATTTTTAAAATTATTTTTATTAGTTTTTTCATGATCTTAGGATGATGTTTAGTTGTTGGTGGATCTAATCACAACATCAAATAAAACTTTTAAGTTTTCTTTCCCCCCCGCCTTCCTTATCCCCCCAAATCAATAAATGAAGAGGTATTTTGCAAAAGGGATACAGGCACTTTTGCAACAAAACAACAATTTCAATGGCTGTTTTCAATGAGATGTAGGTCTTTTTGAAAAAAATGACTTTGTTTCCTTGAAACATATGATTTTTCCCTATACATTTCTATATCAAACTCATTTTTTGAAAAAATGCACCATAGCCCTTTTGCAAAATACCTCTTCAAATATTAAAACACTTAAAATACTGCTAAAGACATTGGCAATTCTCAACATTATGCAGTGAGAAGGATGGACATTTTCTGTTGTTAGCATGTAAATGTTCTAAGACTTTTCCCTCTAAGATTGGAGACCTCATATGTGATGAGTTATCAATCACCAAGACAATGTGCACTAAAAGCAAAAGCAAAAACTACACCTGTCTACCAAGCTATTGATTAGAAATATGCATCGATAATTAAGCAAAAAAAATTGTTTGTTTGATTGTCCTCGTCCGCCCGACTCTCTAAATCCGTCCGACCCCAATTTTTTTTTGAAATTCTTTTTTGAATTTTTATTAAAAAAAATACAAAAAATCACTTTTTTTGTTGAAAATTTCATTTTTTTTACAAATTTGAGTCGAAAATCAAAATGTTTATTTTTTAATTTCTTTTAAAGTGTTTAGAAAATACAAATACTCATCAAAATATTACAGATTTTGTTCCCAGTTTTGGTTACCACAACAAGAAACATCTTATTTTACTTTTGGTACCTGAAAAAAGGGCAGGTGAGAAAGATAAAAAGGAAGAAAAAAACACTTTTCCCGACCGACCTACCCAACTTTCAATCAAACAATTTTGTTGACCTTATTGGGATCATCAATCTTTTTTCAGGATCTATTATTAGGCCTTCAATACGACCAGTTATCCTGGGAATACACGGAACCAGAGAGTAACAGCACCACATGTCTGCCTTGCGTATGGCTACAGTTTGATGTCAACGAAGGAGACAGAAGGTTTAGCAAAGTACTGCAAGTATTTTCCAAACAAGTAAGACTTATTTTGTTTGTATTTTAATTTTAAATATACAGAATGAGTAAAAAACCCACTGCAATAGTAGAAAGAAGCCATCATATTTCAAAACCAAGCAAATTTAAACATTATAAGAATAATGCGTCTTTCTTTCAAATTTGGAAACTTTATTAAATTTGTGACGGAATTTGAATTTAATGCATCTTTTCTTGTATACACAGGAGTAACACAATCAAGTTACCTTACATATGCTATGAATTGCTTATGATGTTCTAAATTTGAATACAAATATAAAGTTATTCAAGGTTTGTTGGTGGGATATTCAAATATGAAAATGCAATGTGGGCAGTGCCAATTCAAAATCACTGTGATTCGTGGAAAAACACGTAAATTGGGTTGTAAGGTAAAAAGGTTCACCAAAGACAAACAGAAAATGCGATTGACTGCATTTTGTTCACACAAAGTTAGTAAAAGAAATATCATTCTTGCAACTTAAGAAAGATTAGCAACTTTAGAAAGATTAGCAACTTTAGAAAGATTAAAACTTCAACTTGGTTTTGAAAACAAGATGGTTTCTTTCCACTATTGCAGGTGTGTTTTTTCCTCACCCTGTATGTCTTGATTTCGTCCTTTTTCTGTCTAAATCACGGTATAGTTTGTTGATTGTTGCTGAGGTGTTAATATTTCACAAGCTTTAGAAGGGGCACAATGTCCAATGATTTCATCATTAATATTATTTTTAAAACTAATTTGTAGCAAGGCAACGAAATAACAACACCCTGTTCTACAGGCAAACATTTCAAAAAAAATTCAACAATTTTCGAAATTTTCAAAAAATCTTTTTTTTCAAAAAATCAAATAAAATTACAAAAATTTCATGCATTTTTTTTAAAAACAAATTTTGTCTAAAACACCACAAAAACCCTGACAATTCGAGAAAACAGGGTTGTTGTTTTTCATCGCCTTAGAGATATTTAGATATTGGATTTTGACCCACTCATACTATTTGGCATGACACCAAGGCAGGTGGACTAACAATTCACAGGTAAAGTGTGATGTTGGCAACACTGAATAAGAAGTTATAGGAAATCAATTAAAAATTAATACATCCAGGGCATACGATATGGAAATTGTTAGGCCAAATAAAAAAATAATATGTTTAGCGTTCCCGCCTGCTTCATTTTTTTGGTCTGCTTCTTTTTCCCTTGTTTGCTTCTTTTCCCCCTTTTTTTACTTCTTCTTTATTCCAGTCATAACTTTTTTTTGTTCGGGTGTTTCAGAGTTTGAAATGTTTGTAATAGATTTTCTTTTCTCTTATAAGCATTTTAAGCAAGTTTTGTGGTAACTAACCTCTTAGGACCATGAAATAAAAATGATTTAAAGAGGTCTCCTCCTCTGTAAGTTTTGCAAAGATTATCACTAACAAGGGTGGTTTTGCACTAAATAGGTTTTTAAAAAGAAGGACAAAAATGTCCTCCTCCCTTTTTTAAAAAAAAGTCCGGACGATGAACATGGTGTTTTTTTAACCTTGCCGTATTTGAATGAAAGAAAAAAGACACGACGAAAGGCAGGTGTGAGGAAGTGGCTTGTATCAAGGTCTCTACATTTGTTACTTGACACTGTCTAGGCAATGACTGATTGTAAACGATTTGCTATAAAACTGTAATCGTTATTAAATATGATTTGAATATAAGTTTGAGAGTTATTTGAATATTAAGAGTTTATGAACTGGATTATTTATAAACAGTGTGTCTATTTATATAAAAAATCAGATATTTAGGCCAAACAAAGAAGAAGGTCTGTCTCAGAAGCCCGCCTGCATTGGTATGGGAAATGAGCTACGGCGCGTAAGTCTATGCGCTAGGGGCTAAAAAACTTCTTTTTTTTTTATTTAAAAAAAAAAGAAAAAAAAAGTTCTCCGTAAGCTTGGATAAGCAAAAAAAAGGAAATAGCAACAACAACAAAAAATTGCATTCCTCATAGCCTATTTTCTAAAAATAAAAAAAATCGCACAGCACTTAGCTTATTTGCACAATGTTTCTGAGACAGACCTTCTTCTTTGTTTGGCCTTATGAATATCTTTATATTTTATAAATGTTATGAAATATATTCACTGTATAAAAATATATCTGCTTAGTGTCTCACAATGTTGAATGAAGTCCAAATCATTATAACACTGGTTATATGATTGCTTGCAACTTGGCACAGGGTGGGAGGTGTCAAACGGCCAAATAGTTTGTACAGTGGCCACGGGCGGGAACATCATAATTTAGGCGCGGTCTGGGACAATTGAGGGGGGAATCGTGGACATATTTAAATACACATTTTCTATGGGAGACTTCGCAAATTTTAAGGTGGGGGAATCGCAGAGGGGTTCATGCAATTTATGGGGTTACGACCCATGCAAACCCTCCCGCTTCCGCCGCCTATGAGTTTGCAGACTAGGGTCTAATTATAATTATTATTATTTCTTCAACTTCTGTTCTTTACAGTCAATTATGATGAATGCCTTAATAGAGGCCTGTGTAGATGAACTCAACAAACAAGACATACAACCAACGAATCACAACAGAAGTGTAATGGATGGGTTATTAAGGTAAGAATGATTTGGAATTCCAGGTGGGGGGGGGGGGTTGTCACAGACAGAGGTGGAAATGTATAGTTTCAAGTACTTAGGTAGTGATATTTTGCCTATTGAACTGAATATCACATCAAAAGGCACATCTTGTCTCCAAGCTTAATTAAAGATACTTATCAAATAACATGTAATATAGGCAATTGTATGGCTTCAAATTTCGACAGAAAACATTAACTATAGTTTTTCTTCTTCAGAAATAGATCAAATATACCCTTGGATGTGACACATATACACTCAACCAAAACCGCCCAATAGAATACATAACCAAAGCCTCCCCAACATTTCCATTTGGATATATATACATCTTTGGTAGGATATTTAATTATCACAAAGGGAACTAAAACTAAAACAATGAAAAGTGGATTGATACTTATCATCTATTTGATTAGCATATAGGGTGGTTAACCTAATCACCGATATCTAGCCTACCTTGTGATAGATGATTTTTAAAATATATATCCAAGATCGCTACTTATTATTCCTTGTGTTACATTATTTGCCCCTTAATTACTGCTCTCCGGAAGCAGTAGTGGCGATAACACGCCTAACACGCCCTCAACGTCCGAGGATCAGGACATGGTCGAGTCGCCTTACATTACAGCTACCAGGTAGAAACAATGGTGTAGTTGCGTTGTAAAACGTTTGGATGGCATATATGTTTATATCACACATGGTGTTTATTAGGTAGAAGTTTTGGACAGAGTTTGTCCATCACATCGTTTGGTGTTTTCTTGATGCACGATCACAATATTTTGTTTTGAGAAGCACTTAAGGCCGGTCTGTGGTGGTGACATAATTATGTTACAGTAGTTGTGACCACTGTGAATGTTAGTGAATAATCCGATTTCATCATTGAAAAAGTTCATTTGTGTTAGCAATTCATGTGATGTGATGTGATCAAGCATAATGAGTCAGAAGGCGCAGATATTGATTTGTAACTAAACAAAGGATACAATTTGTTTTGTTGCTACCCTTCATTTGCTCATATCTTTGGAATTAATTATGTATTCTTAATGTGTTTTTGATGCAAACTATTGCATTGCAAATAGTATATACAATCAAGTAGAAAACTAAAAATGTAATATTTTGACTTCAGACTCATTTTGCTCGATCACAACCTTGATCCTAACCTTTACATTTCAATATACCTGAAATTTGCATGCAAGTCTCATTTCAGGTCACATGTCTAAATCACCTTGACCTGACTCTTGATTCTATCTCGTTGCACACATATTGTTGTGACAGCTATTTTGATAACCAAAAAAGATTGAAAAACCAAGGCTCATTTTTATCACCGTGAAGGAATCTAAGGTGACACCTGTGTCTATGATTGCAAATGTGCTTCTCTTGTCGCTTTCTTGAGTATAACCGTGTCTATGCTAGTATAAATCAGTTTGCACTGCAAGGAGGCCTAAATTTTGTCTTGATGAAACTTCTGATTTTTACACTTGTGTGAAATGTGTCATGTTTTTTTTTGCTTTGATAAAACACAACTTCTGATTGTAAAATGTGTCATGTTGTTTTGCCTTGATAAATGTATTTTGTATGTGAGCATTGAATAGATGAGTTGACACCCTGACCTGTTGGTTATTTATAAGCCATCCATATGTGGTATTGATAAGGATATTGGGTACGACATCAGAAAGCATCCACTAATTGACTAATTCCCCCATCAATGACCAGCAGTCAATTTGTAAACTCAACTATCATCGCTGTTCTGTCAAAACCTTGTATCTTTTTCCGGCCCTTCCTACATCATGTATGGTTATATATGAGGAAGTGTTGCTTTACAAGGAGGCAGGAGCACTTACAAGGTGTTGACAGATGTGTTTCAAATGTGTTTTTTGGGCGTTAAACATGTTTAAAGCAGACTGCCCAAAGGTTACACATAGGAAGTATTACTTTATATACATGCTGAAGGGCCGGATGGAGATACAAGGTTTTGACAGAACAGCAATGTCTTGTAGATCTGTGTATAACTAATTGTTTCTTGGATGTAATGATTTGATAATTTTTACAAATTGATGATCTTATGTTTAAAAGATCCCGCTTGTTTTTCTTTTATGTTTACAGAGTTGCAATGGAGGCCGCTGCACCTGGTAAGTATGCTGCCTTACAACATCCACATTCCATTAAAAAAAATAACACTCTCTGAAAATGTATCACACTTTTTTAACTGGGCTACCTGGTGAATGGCCATCATCTGTTCGAAGTGGCCTGGAAAACTGCATGCATTTTTGGAGCCCATCTCAAAGCAGTGATTGTATTACTGGAGCCCCCTCTTGAATCAAAATGGCATTAATTATTGTAGGAGAATATGCTCTTTTTAGGTAATTGTAATTGAATTTTTGATTTATTCTTTAATTATTAAAGTTAAGTTAAAATATTAAAGTTTAATATTTTAACTTATAGATATCACATTTTAAACAGAAAACTGCAAGGAATCTTTTAGTTGGCCACCATAAACAGTGGGTGTTTTTCTTCTTTACTTTTGAAAGATTAAAAAAGTTTCAATGCAGAAAATGTTGTATCCATTTTACCAATTTGAGATATTGGCAAGTGTAATATTCAAAATTGAGAAAATCAAATCAAGCGATAAGTTTATGGGATAATCTCAAATGTCAGGGAATGTATTTCATGTTGAAACTTTGTTTGCATCTGTGATCAAAAGCATAATAGCAATAATACTAACTGATTTCAACATTGATTTATTTACCTGTTTCAGCTGTGTCCGGGTCAGTATCAGTGAAAGAACCAAAGACGTGCATTAGTAATCAGATGGCCAGATTGTGCCTGTCCACATTTGCAGAAGACGGTAAGATAGGAATCATCATAACTATAGTTTGATCAGTTCCAAATTGGCGAAGCCTTCATACAGCACTGAATGAATACAGAAGGCAACAAGTGCATTGTGCATCATGTGTGTGACACATTCGTGCAGCTAAAAACTGTGTGCGTGTGGCCATAATTGTGTGTGTATAAGGATTACCTTTGTGAATGGAGAGATAAAAACTGAATAATTCTCGCCAATTTGGAACTGAATGAACTATAACAAGAATAAACCCCTGTGTCAGCTTAAGTAGGGAGGAGGTACCTCGGTGCAGAGTCGAGTGATGAGGACAGCACTATCTGCATCCTGGCCGACAGCCCCTTGATCGCAATGATGCAAACGCTGCTGCGTTGTAGTCACGCGCACGACATCATGATGCGTTCCAAAAGAATATTGGCTGATGTCACCACCCAAATTGAACTGACACAAATTATAGTATTGATAGACCCCATCATGATCTAATCTGTACCTTCAAACCCCATTGATTTCCCAAGTGTTACCCATTTAGTGGATGACCGTAGGCTGTGTTGAAGGCATGGAATTTAAATGTTTTAAAAACATAAAATCCACAGTGTATGAACAAATCTCTTTGTTGAAGCTATATCCAACCATAATGACACAACACTTTTTCATTTACTGGGTCATGTAGGGACATAGCTTAACCCCCTGAGAACTACCGGCCGATTGGTTAAAAAGATGGATACGTCATTTATTGCACCAATGAGAGACATTGTTAGAATAATTGTATCCCTGATAAAGATGGGAGTGAAACATTTTACAAGCTGCATTTGAATTGGCTATTCATATGAGTACATCTTGTAATAAACCAATCAGAACCACTGTAAGATATAACACTGGTTATGTTTGTGTCAATAACAAATGGAAAAATAAAAATGATAAAATCAATTGTTACTTCTACTACACCATATGATATCAATCATTTTAATGTGCGTTGTCATACTCTCATCCACAAATATGACATTCTCAATTTATTTTGTGTTTTATTTTTAACAGGTAGTCTCATCAGCAGAAAAGCAAAAAGACCATTCTCTATAGCAGGTATTTTCAAGTGACACCTGTGAGCCTGCACCAGAGATGATCTGGCAGAGGGTAGAGGATGTTACTCTTGGACATGTCTTAAACAAGTCATGCAGAGAACCAGCCACACAGGTTTAATACTCTAATTGTTATTGGACAAAAGAGTTTGCGTGACCAGTTGGTCAGGTGATGCACTCGACGACTTGGACGCTGCTAAAGTGATAAACATAGGCCAAAGTTTCGACTCTGCATTTTGATTAAGGATCATGCAACTCGCAAATGATAATCAACTTATGGCATATCTATTTTGATGATGTGGACAATGAGGCTGTAATAAGCCAATAAATCTCAAGTCAAAGTAGTTTTTAAAACATCTTGACTGAAGATTCGATGTAATTAAGACAAACAAAAACAATTAATGCCTTACAACGCAAAGTCTGCATAGTTCATACAACTCAAATAGATACTCTTGCATATCTTGTTGATCATCTGGCATACTGGTTTAAAATTTCTGATTCCATATGACCTTATGTAAGAGTAATCTAGAGCAGCTCAAAGCGGTAGTCTGACAATCTAGTATGTGACTATTCCAAATGATGCAATTATTCAGTACAATCTTGAAGACAGATATTTTGTAGTGTCGAGGTTTGATTTCAAACAGCATAGAATATTTTACAGGGATATATTACATTTAAACATAAAATCCAACGATACGCATCACATACCAACATATACAGAGGAGACCCAATAGGCGATGGAAGAGGGAACTTGTCATATTTAGTTGCTTATAGTTTGATCAGCACACTTATGCAAGCCCTATTGCAATGAAAATTAATTTGTATTAGCGCACGCAGTTGCAGTTGAACTTAGGTCAACCGCAAGGCACACTAAATAGGTATTTCGTGTATCAAATGTGTAGTGCACATCTCCATCGAAACGCATGCGATAGCTGCCTTTCTCTTTGCTCATGAATAATTTTAAGTCAATTTGGTACTGAAAGGACTATATTGTAATTGCTCCTTGTATGGAATACACAGTTTACAATATGACCCCCATACAGACCAAGATTGAATAGTCAACTAAGTTTCTTGAGGGCACTTGTCTTGAATCAGTGTGAGGTATAAATCATATGATGGATTTTGTTGATAATAATATGAATGGAAATCATTACATAATAGAACTGGCTGGCTAGTTCGACCATCTGTTTTGAAGTTGAAAACTCCATGTACTGATCTTTATTGTATATTTTGCTTGATTATACACCGTACTCAATCAATGATCCTCTGTGCAATGACATCGGTGTGTATTCCAGTGATTGAACAGCATTTATGTGCTATTAATAGTAAAGACTTGAGAACATTCGCCAGCACATTAGAGTCAGGTATGCAATAATTTAGCTTCGTTTACTTGGATATGCTCTGACACCACCCTGCATAAGTAAATGGAGTATAGTATTTGCTAGGAACCAATGTGCAATTAGTGCATTAGGACCCAATGTGCAATTTGTACAAATTGTGTACTGTCGCGGCAAAAAGGAGCAGTTGTCGATCAAATGCATTTTGAGATATTGATGGAATTAGGCATGGAAAAATAAAGACAATTTTACACTCATTTTTCTTCAAAAAATCAGAAAGCAGTATCCAATCTTAACCACAAAGGTGTCATTTTGAAGCATTCAAAAGTTCCTCTTGTTGTTGTTAAGATCTCAACTTTTTCATTGAGAGACAACTGCCCCCTTTTGCTGGGGCTGTACACAATAAATTTGACAAGATATCACAAATTCTCACTCTGTCTTTTGAATTTAGATTCACACAATTTTGGTACTTAAGGCAAATTATTGTGAGAATGAATTCTACACCTTCATGGAATTATATTAAATGTATAAAAATGAATCATTACTCAGCTTATAGTGAACAAATGTTACAGTACAGTGATTGTATGTATATACAGTATAGGCGATATACAGTACAAATTCACATAAGGCAGCTGGATGTATGATGATGTAGGGTGAGGGGCACGCCAGAATGGTGAGGGGGCAAGAAAGAAATCTATACCTACATAGATAACACAACTGGTGATACCGGTGACAGAAGTATAGACTACAATACACAACTCACGGACCGTCATGATTGATTTAGTAGATACAAAGTATTTGTCTGCTCTAAGGCCAAAAAAAAGTTTGTTTCCAGTAGCAAGCCTGAAAAGTCAAATGCAAAATGGGGTTTTTTTAGGTTTTTTTATTCTTCTTCTTCTTCAAATCTGTGCATTTTTGTTACTCTTATGCTCGCTAAAATGTGATTTTCGCTTCGGAATTTCACTTTCGTGTTTGCCCTACGTTGCCAATCGCCAAATTGAAAAATGTTGGACACAATTTTGACAAAAAATGGCGCCCTAACAATATTTTTTCCCCGTTTTTTCTATAAACAAATGAAACGTGCAAGAATCTAGCTTCTCAATGAAATGCGCGCACTACTGGAAACAAACTTTTGTTGTTGTTTGGCCTAATGACTTACTGTTCAATTGTCCAATGTATTATCATAATTGCATAAAATACTAATTAACTTCAGTCCATAGTACTTGATTTAAGTGGCTTTTACTATCTAGTGTGCAAATTTAAATATATTTTCAAAAGTCTAAATAGGTGAACTTAACGTGCAACTCTGATTGTAGGCAACTTCATCATGGTAATGTGAACTGAGGGGACGCTAATGCAGCATATGTCTTATATCCAAAGGTCTCGTCATTTAAAGATGGATGTTCCAATGTCTTTAGCTTTTTTTGCCCATATTTTGATATCAGAAGAAACCCCATATTTTTCTCATTATATCTGTAAAATATTTGGCGCAAGATATGTACCATTCTACACGTTAAAGGCCAAAATGCAGTGAATTACTGCCAAAGGTGGTTAACCACCCGGCCAGTAAGTTGAAAATCTGGCCAGCAATCGGAACACCTTAACAACCTTTAGGATTATTCTGAAATTTGCACAGTAGATAACTGATGTACGTGTTCTTACTACTAGGTAAGCACAAAAAGCTAGCCAGTACTTTATGGTCATGGGATTAAACAGCTGCGAAGCAGCAGTTGCATTTTTATTGTGACCTAATATTACGCAAGGGCACTAAAGTCCTATCTGTAATAGCTGCCATGCCAGAAGGCCCTATGTGCAGCAGCTAGCAGTTGATAGGGCCTGTGTATGGTATATTAACACTTTCCATGCGGCTCTTAGTTTTACTTAATTCAAAACAGATTTCTCAGAAACCTTTCCCAACTTTTAAAATCTAACTCAAGAATTACTGAACCAATACTAGGCATGTTTGTACTTATGGTAATGTAATTCAAATGGTGATTCCAAAACATGGTGATGAATTATCAATAATTTTGACTTTTCTGAAGATTTTGTGACATTTTTGAACTGTCGTCTGTATACGACTGTCGCGTGGAAAGTGTTAAGCTATTTATAAAAAAGAAAGTAACATAAGGCAGCTATTTCAGATGGGCTTTGTACAAGGTACAGCATAGAAATCTGAAGACTCTGAAATAGCTGCCATGTGTAATGATCAACCCAGTCTCTTTAAAAATGACAATTCAGTCTATATGAGACCTGTCACCACAAAATGAGCGTTAAGTCGCTAGTGTGCATTAGGAGATATGGTCCAATAAACATGCCAAAAATCAATAGAAAACAAAAGGCATTTTGCAACTTCAATTTGAATTTTGACAGGGAAAACATTGAGCAATTATGACATGTTGCATATCATTTTAAAGCTTGCTTTCTGAGCATTTTGAATCTGGACAAACCTGAAAATTAAATTTTCCGACTTAACTCTCATTTTGTGATAACAGGTCTCATATGAGACTGAACTCACATCTATATTTGGTCAATTTTTTAAGTACGGAATAAAGCAGTGCATATCCCAGTGAATAATCACCAGGCCTGGAAATAGCACCTGCCCGCCCGATGGGCGGGCGGTTGAAGATGCAAAAGTACCCGACCGACTGGCGGGTAAAAATGTTCAAACTCACAGTGTATTAAAAGTGAGTTACACTGGCTGGTGGAATTTCTGTCGGGCAGGTATTTTTTGTGAGTTACCTGCCTGACTGGCTGGTTGAAAATAACCTGAAGTTCCAGCCCTGATAACCATGACCTGGAATCACAATCAGTCATGATTCATGAATAGACAGAATATGAAAGAGACTAGGTTGTTTATGATTTACCTGCAATATGTTGTGTTTGCCAGAAAAGCAACATAGGGCAGCTATCAAGGGGGATAGATCTGTCTTACCCTATCCCTTCTATAAGATAACTTGAGTGCAATGAAAATATGATGTCTGATTATGTAAATATGTATCACGGCCTTCTCAAATGTTGATGTTTTCTATCACAGTTACGTAATTTCAAACCATGTTATTGGACAATCTTGACAAGTAAGAGTCGATCATTTGATGATTCAGATCTTTCCTGTGCGTTGTTTTATGTGTAAAAAATTATGATGAGAAATACTATTTTTTGATAATCGAATTTAAATATGTGGGAATTACCATGTATGATAATGTGTAATGTGATTGTATAATTATGTGAAAATGATCTTTATGTATTTGAAACTTTTTGCTCATGTATGTATGTTATGATCATAATTTATGTGTATTCTTGATACAACCCAAGTCATCATCAAATGAGGCACATTTAAACAATATTTGAACATAAATATGTGATGCAGCACATCAAAAGGGACTTTGCGACAGTGTAAATGTGTTTTTCAAGATATAGATGAAAATATATATAGAAAAAATAAAAGAAAAAAAATAAGAATTTAGGAGTCATTTTCCCTTGCAAAAACGAATGCCTTGATCAATTTGGTGTCATTTTAACGCTTAGAAAATAGGCTATATCTTGCCAGACGTCCCGTACGGAAAAAAACGTGGACAACTTCTACGCATTTTAATTGGTTTACATGAATTACAGGACGTCTAGCAAGACATTGCCAGAAAATACTCTAATACTTAGAAAGCACATATAATAAACTCAAAATTGACTTCACCTCCTGCAAAGTCCTCCCTTTTTAATATACTGCATCACAAATATTTGAACATGATATTACTGTAATCATAGCCTCTCCTGATATCTTCTATACTTTGTCTCACCTCAAGTGGGGGGTGACATCAGTTACGTATGTGTACAGAACACGTCATGATATCGCGCTTATCTCCCAACATAAGAGTGTTTGCACTTTAGGATCAAAAGAGATTGCCAACCGTTATGCAAAAGTGCAGCGCCTATCACTATAGATAATGCACTGATGTCATCCCCCAGTTTGAGCTGACACAAGATAGGGTCAGAACATATGTGAAAACCCCATAAATTAACCAGAAAGTATTGGCTCTTCTTCAAACTTAAAATGAGTACTGCCAATATTTTTGCGTAAAGATATTTTCGCTCATTTTGATATCATAGACATTTCGCGAATTGGCGACCTTCTGGATTCACTGCATGAATGTTAAACAAAAAATGTTGTGTTATAATCTTCGCGGAAAAATATTTTGCGTGAAAATAAAACCACCGCAAAAATGTCAGCTTTTACAGTAAGTGTCTCCTGGTACAGGCAAGTTTTAACTTGCCTGTACCAGGAGACACAAAATATACAGGAAATGTTAGTATATAATTCAGGACTAAAAAAACAAGTAAAATGATCAATTTCAGATCTGTTCTATGACAGAAAAACTATCAGGATAGGCTATATCTTATTAACTTTATGAGACCAATCTGACTAAAAGTGCCTCTTTTCTTCGGTAAACAAAAAGACATCTGTCTCTGTTAAAATATGTCAAATTTGTAGTATGGAGCAGCGCAATTGTAACCAAACAGGCCTATACGCTGGCAAAGTGTTATGTGTATAATCTGATAATCTTTATGTCAACTGGATCATCCTTTTGAGTCCTGAACCCTGATTGAAATGATCGCCACATAAAGTCTATGGCATGTACTGTAATTCCTACAGGTGCAGTTTCAAGTTACCAGGGGGTTACATAATCACACAAATTGGAATTGGAATTTTTTTAAGGACATAAATATATTTGTTCAAATTCAGTACTGCAAACAAACAAAATTCCATCAGAATCGATTGTGCCGCACTTTGCATATGTGACCCGTCACATCAAAATGGACATGTTGGAGCACGGGTCAAATCTGAGTTAATGGTATGACTTGAAAGAGCATATTTTAAGCTTTGAAATGATACCATGTTGAAGGTAATCGGACTTTGTAAACACAAGATGTGATTTCAAGAAGCATGTTTTTTTCTATTATTTTCTTTATATTTCACCAATTATATTGGCCTCTATTTCAAAACTGCGTTTGCTGACAACATGTCCTTTTTGACGCGACTGGTCACATATACTCAGAGACAGACTTGTTTTGATTGCCTTTACTATTGTTCAATTGTTCATCATTTTAATACAACTTATTATTGAAACAACTTCTCATAATTATTACAACTCAAGTTTGCATCAATGTATTATTGGTAACTGCCACAGGTGGTGTTATCTTTTGTATGAGACAAACTATAGAATATTATCAAGGTGATGCCTTAAGCTTATTGATAATGCTTCCTAAATGTGTTTACTTGAAATGTTTCCATCAAACTATTTTGACACTGTGTGAAAATAATTAATCTGGTTTGTTAAATTTCATAGGTGTAAACTTAGGCTAAAAGAAAACAATTGCATTACCCTCAAATATAGTTGGATCAGATGTGGAACACACTGTCACATTTGCAGACGATTCTTTGAAGCTCTCATTAGATTTTCCAGTTTTGCCAGATCAGAATCGTTGGTTTAGCCATTAAAATCAAATTGGAAACTGAACACGTAATGGATTGATAGATACTTCATTTCAAAGTTATCAATTTGCGACCATTCATACACATTTTTGTCAACATTTGATTCAAAATGTTGACCATTGATACAAATTTTTGTCAACATTTGATTCACAATTTCACCATTTCTGTTTCATACAAAACATAGAAAAAGAGTTTATAGAAATGTTGTAATTCTTTTTGAGGGGAGTATTTGTATACAATTTGCATATTGTCAATTAATCCTCATTGAATATTGCTTGATTTCATTGAAAATGTCGTATCCAAAGTTGCCAGTTTGTTCAAGTAGGGGATCAAATTTGATTCCATCATAATGCAACAAAAAAATGTTTTTCCCATTTTCTACTAACTAAAAAATCGGTGAAAACTTACGGCTGCAATTTTTTTTAAATGTTGTATTCAAAGAAAAATATTTGGATAAATATATTCATGCTTTTAGCAGAAGCAAATGAAAGCATGCACCATTCTCATTGTTTTCAAGGAAGATATATTTCATGGACAATTATTTGGTGCTTTTGACATGTTTTTGGTGCTTCGCTACACTACACACACATAAAAATAATCGAAAAAACCACAATTGACCGACTCTGATGTCGGCTATCCAACGATAATACAACTTTTTTGACCTTTAAAAGTTTACTTCTATAAAGTTTCTCCGTCTTTGAATTATGAATCTCTATTTGGCTTAATGTTAATTAGTCATGATAAGACTTTTCTCATCGATCATGGTATTTGATTTATTATAGCATTTTATTATGTTTAAGCATTTCTTTAGCATGTGGGTGACATTATAATTTGTAGGCAAGACTTGTATTCAACCATTGAAAACTGCCAAATTACAAATGCTACATGGCAGCATTTTTGTTTATATTGTACATCAATTTTATTTTTATCCCGTGCAATTTTCCTTATTGTTGTATATTTTGTTCCGTTATGTATCATTTTAGGAGCTTATTCCTAGTAAAACAAAGAACTATCATACATTTTGTGTGAATTGTATTTTTATTTGTTGTGTATTGACAATCGTGGTACAGCTTGAGTAGAGAGGACACATACAGGGTGAGTCAAAATAGTCCGGTCCCGTTTTCAAAAAATCAAGAAAAATACTTCTTGTACAAAATTGGTAATTGTTTTCATTGTTTATGAGAGCAGACATACTTCTTGATACCTGGTGATGTTTTCAAGACAATATCATATTCCACGCCAGATTTATAACATTTTTACAAAAAGACGCGTAATCCAAAGTGTTCCAAGTTTGGTGGTGGATGTTAATTCTACTGTAATATTAGTTATTCATACAACACAACACACTGTGTAACTGTTGCAATTTATACCAAAATATCATGGTTTTTGTTGTTGAATCTCTGATAAATTGAACGATATTGCATGCAAAGTATTTAAATATATTATAATATAACTCAGTATTGCACAAATATATTCATAAAAATGGACTATGCACTTTGCCTGGTAAGTTGCCAAATCACAAACTGTTTAAAGATATAAGATCTGTTTTCTCTCAGACTTCTCTCATATCAGTTCGATTAAAATAACAAGTTTCAAAATATTTTGGTCAACATTTTGTTAAAACTCAATAATGTTTGTTATAGGCTATCTCTGATTGCACGAAAACTATTGAAAACATAACCGCAAAGACAATAGAATCTCTTTTCCTATTGTAATTGCTGTGAATACCAACACGCCTTCGATTGACTTATTCAAAAGGCGCGCGTTAAACGTTAACATCCATAGGGATCCCTTAGATAAGTTGGAACAGATTTTATTTCACAGAATTTAGAAAAATTATCATATCTCCCGTTTCGAATAACAAATGTTAATGAAATAAAATTTAGGTTATAGCTAGTAATGCCACCTTGCTAGGCAAGTCATTAAATATATTCATTTTAAAATTTTAACTGGTTTAAAAAATCGGTGAAATCGGGACCGGACTATTTTGACTCACCCTGTACACTGACATTTGATATGTGTGTATGCCCCCAACCCTTTTTCTTTCAAGACATCTCATTGTTGGCCTATTTTAATCATAGTGGTTAAAGACACCCTTACAGTAGATTCAAGTTGTAAAAAACACACCATGTTCTCTGAAATTGGAAATTTGGATACCCTTGGCATCGTTGTGGTGGAAAAAACCCTTTATTCTGCATTTTCATGCATGTGGATGCTGACCACTTTTCATCTGAGTAGCGCCCCAGGTCACTGGGCCAATGGGAGAACCACATTTTCTACCCCTTAAATAAGAGGCTTGACCTCTTTTGCCCCTAAATTCTAAAACGAGTTTAGCAAGCCTGAAAGTTCAAATGTGAAATGCATTTTTTTATTTTTTTGCTCAAATTCATAGTGGAGATTCACTTGAATGGTTTTATTTAGTCAAATCTGTGATTTATTGTTACTCCTATGCTCGCTAAAATGTGATCTTTGCCGCGGATTCTCACTTACGGTTTGCCGTATGTGGCAAATCGCCATCTTGAAACAGATTGGGCACAATTTTGACAAAAGATGGCGTCCCAACAATATTTTTTTCTGTTTTGTCTATAATTATTTTGAAATGCGCAAGAATCAAGCGTCTCGGTGAAATGCGCATGCACTACTGGAAACAAACTTGTTAATTTGGCCTAATGGTACTTGAGATCAATTTCCAATCAATCCTGAAATATATTTTTACTTCAGCATGATCATTCCCTAGTATTTCTAATATGTGACCTGGCACAACAAAATGAGCGTAAAGTCGCTGGGGCTGATTTTGAGTTATAGCCTGAAATAGTCAATTTGACAAGGGGTATTAGAAAGTTAGATTTTTCATTTTGGGAAAGATAAACTATTTATGTATCTCATTCCAAAATGTATACTCCCAAATGAACCAATGAGAGGCCGTTTAATACGAGGTCTTTGGCATAAACAATCTTTCGATTAAGACCTGTGATTGTCATTTGTACACCAAGTGATTTATAAGCTTCACTGACTTTGAAGGCCTTTTTCTCCAAGTCAATAATTCAGCGGTGATTAATTTCAATTTATCATAATTTCACTTTGGAATGGCCTATTATACCAACTTTGGTGTCATTTTAAACCTGAGGACATCTACTTTCTGAAAAATGTGAATAAATCATTTTTTTTATTTTTGCGACTTTACTCTCTCATGTTGTGGTGCCAGGTCACATATAACTAAAATATAACAAAAGTTGGGTCGGTATTTGCCGGATGTGAAAAATGTTTTCCCCCAATTTAGGTTTGGCCCATTATAGAACAGGGTGTATTTTGTGTGTTGCCTTCTCCTAAAACTTAGTTCTTAACAATACAGATTATTTTGTTTATGGGTTTGCTCTTTTAACCATATATCATCAGCCTGCTTCGATAATTGCCTAACTCACTTTTCAGCGAAATTGAGTTTTTTTGCATAAATCATGACTTCTTTACATTATGCACATGCTATTATAATACCCAAGTCATTGACCAATCAAAAGTGTTGATAAATGCACAATTGCAATTCTGCCTGATGAAAATTGTTTAACTCGTATTAGGCATGTAACAAGCCACATTGCTGTTTTCTAAGAACTAGAATATATGAGTTAGGCAATTAGGCCAAACAAAAGAAAAGGTTCGTCTCAAAGCTTGCGCGCGCATTGGTTTTGAAATGCCAAAATACCGCGTCTGAAATGCAGAAAATTGTCAAATCAATTTTTTTTTTTCCTACAAATTTTTATTTCGAGTTTTTATTAAAAATATCGGCAGATTTTCCTTTTCTCAAACTGTTACATGACTCAGTTCTTCAAAAAACGCTGCACAATTGTTCTTATACACAACTACATGACAATATTCATTTCAAATAGAAAAAACAAATATCAGAAAGTGTCAACGGTTGCTAATAGTAAGAGTAAAAATTGCCACACAAAAAAAAAAAATGTAAAAAAAAAAAAAATGGAAGACAAAAAACAGCGCGCGTCGCCCGATTTTGAAGCCTTCGCAAGCTTTGAGACAAACTTTTTTTTTTGTTTGGCCTTATTGAAGCACGCTGACAATATTAGGCCTATACTTTATTGAAAAGTTTTGGAACCAAGTCACAAACAAGTCAGTCAAGTAAAGTCATTGCGTTCATTAGACTTAAAGTCAAATCAAGTCATAAAAATAGTAACTTCAAGGAAGTTTTTGAGTTAATTGTTTGAATTGTGTGAGTGCTATAATTTTTGAACTATTAATCAAATGCTCATAAAAGTATGCATTTTTGGAAAGGAAATAGATCAGGGAATCCACATTTGGCATCAATTTTGACCAAAAATGTTGATTTTTTTTAAAGAAAATCACAAAATTCACTTTTTTGACCCAAATTATTTTGAACAAAGCTAACAAAAATAATTTTGAGTAACAAATGCCCAAATCGCTTGATGATGATGATGTAAATACACTAACTTAGGATTTTTTTTTTTAAACCTTGATAATTAATGCAATTCCATCAAATTTAATTTGTCAAAATAGGTTAATATTATCAAGACTGTATTACTCATTGAAGCATACACATTTCTCCACATATTCATTTGATATTGAACAAATTGCGCTTCAAATCAACAGTGCTTCAGAGCGTCTAGGAAGATTTAGTGAATTTCTCTCAGATAGAAATGTATAAGCAAAATGTATGCAGGACCTCCAGTCCATTATACCAAGCGGCAAAAAGGTTGCACACACAGGGTACACAAGAATTTCAGATCTATTGTAAATTTGAATAGAAATAGGGATTTAGTTAAAGGTATATGACCCAATCACTTTTTTGGGGCTATGATTTTTTTTTTCACATCAAGATATTTTGGTATCAGAAGAATCCCCATATTTTTCTCATTATGTCTGTAAAATATTAGGGGCCAGAAATGTTTCATTTGGAAATTATAGGCTAAAATGTGGTGAATTACTGCCAAAGGTGGTTAACCACCAACCAGTCTGTGTACTACTCAATGGGCACATGTCTTTTTACCTTGCACTTCTAAAAATAGAACCATTGGAGTTATGCAACTCAAACTTTGGAATGCAACAATTTTAAGGATGACCTTTCATGTAAAATAGAAAACATCAAGTTGAAAATCGGGTCATCTACCTTTAACAAGGTCGATCGTGTTGTGTTTTATCCTCCTCTTTTTTCTAAGCACCAACCAAGCTGATTATGTGTGTAAGAAATCACTGCCCAGGCGAGCGTTGGCAGGTTAGCCGAGTGGTTAGGGATGCGGCCCGGTGATTGGAGGTCGAATCTCAGGGTTTGCGCGCCGATTATTTGGGTAAAAAATTCATACTTTGTCCCCCTCCCCCGGTTTCCACACAAAAACGTAGCCTGGGTGGTCAGGGTTAATGGGCCACATGTCAAAATATATCCGCAAGCGCAAAGTACACAATATCATTTGATTGATTACTAGGTTGACGACTTTTATAATAATACTTAATATTGACTGAATGAAAAGACATACATGTACAGTGTATCTAGCCTTCTAGCACATTTTACATGTTGCGTTGCATCCACCATTAAATTGTAGTTAAATTAAATTATTTATTTTAAATCGTTTGTGCTGCAGGTGCAAGCAATAAAGACACTTAAAAAATAATCATAAAAATCATTATTTGCATATTAATATGATATTGCAGGTAATATTTTTATTGTTTTTACTGTATAACCAGATGTGTTTCTGCAATCTGTGGTATAACATTATTAAAATGATATACAATTAGGAAACACTTGGTGACTAAGTTTGAATTTGCACATAGAATACTATACACTGAACATATATAAAAAAATGCCCAAACAATATTAGTGTGTATGCCGATTTTCAAAGTGTCCACTCAGTTTTCACGAATAAGGTATCAAATCATTAAGGGGAAGAAATTTGCTATTTCAATATACAGTGGAACCTTGTTAACAAAGTTGCCTGGGCCTTGCATTTTAGTTTATAAGCTTGGGACTTGAATAACCACTTTGTGCTATCAGGAATTTTGTGTTATCACATTGTAAGAATCCAACTTAGAGCCACAATTTTTCTGTTTTCTAAATTAAAAATTCTTGGGTTTTTAAAGATCTTTTTTAATTGCACACCACATGTTCACCTAGATCACATGCATTTTGCTATATATGATGATACTTTGGAGGGATTCAAGCATAAAATCCAACATCAGTAAGGGACCGTTCATTATTTATGGTGGAGGGGGGGTTGGGTAAACTATAGGGGGGTCATGTAACTTTCATATGTTGAAATAGGGGGGGTTATGTAACTTTTTATTCTTGAACAGGGGGGGGGGGTTGTGTAAATTTGTTTAAACTACTAGTATAACAATGGTGGTGATTGGAGTGATTTTAAAGGCTATTTTGGAGTGTAAATGCCATTTTTTTCTGCGATTCGCACATATTTTCTTAAAACTTATCAACTTCAAAAACTTTTACTATGAGACGACTTCTGGACAGCAAATTGACGAAATGGTGGAAAAGCATCTATATAATCATCAACGGTCGAGACATTAGAGCCACAGGGTGTATAATGTTACAAAATCCAATTTCATAATTGAAAAATGTGATTTATTGCATGATTTTATAACCTTATCTCTGCTTTGTACCAATGCTCACAAAAGTAGAACGTTTCACTAGATTATACGTTTCTGCTCAGAATGTTCTAACTTGTTTGGGTTATAAAGACTCACAAAACCACCCAAAATGTATAAATATGAAGAAAACAATCCAGGTCGCTACGATCGCCATTACTAATTCCACACAATAAAAAGAAGGGGCATCATGAAATTATTGGTTGTTCAGATAGGGCATAAACAAAATTTGCCAACGTATCCATGAACAAAATTCCAAAGGTAAAGACAGCCCCTTATAAGTATGTGACAAGTTGATTTTTTGGGGGAGGGGGGGGGGGGGGGGTTGTGTAAAAAGCTAATGGCTAGCAGGGGGGTCATGTAATTTTCAGTTTCAGCTGTAGGGGGGGTTAGGTAATTTTAACTTACGAGTCTCAAATTTGTTCCAAACCCCCCCCCTCCACCATAAATAATGAACGGTCCCTATAGTTATTACACAATTTTGGATTCAAATTGGTTAGAAAACCATAAAATAAATTCCTTCTCCGGTAATACCGGAACATGGGGGTTCTAATCCAAATGGATTTGCGCCAATAAATCTGACAAAAATACTGCAAGTCACGACTTGTGAATCCCCCTGGCTGGGAGATCAACTAAATGAGGTCAAAGGTCATATATGGGTCATGTTCCCCCGGTGTTCATGTTTCTTTTCTCCAAGTTTGAGGTCAATTGGGCAACTTTAACGATTCGACCTCTAGATGACCTTTGACCTCAGATGACGCTCTAATTATTTTTTGACATGTTCCCTTGGTGTTCATTGCACGATGTAACCCCTTGGTGACCTTTGACCTGGGATGTCCTCTAATAACCGTTAACCTTGGAAGACCTCTAATTAATTTTAGACATGTTCACCTGGTGTTCAGTTTCTTTACTCCAAGTTTGACGTCAATCGGGCAACTTTTACGATGTGACCTCTGGATGACCTTTGACCTCAGATGACCTTTAATTATTTTTTGACATGTTCCCCGGTGTTCATTGCACAATTTAACCCCTTGTTGACCTTTGACCTTGGTTGACCTCTAATGACTGTTGACCTCTGATTACCTCTAATTTATTTTAGACATGTTCACCTGGTGTTCATGTTTCTTTTCTCCATGTTTGAAGTCAATCGGGCAACTTTTACGATTTGACTCCTGGATGACCTTTGACCTCAGATGACCTATGCAAATTAGACCCCCAAAAATAATCACCCGGCGTTCATGTTTCTTTTCTCCAAGTTTTGACGTCAATCGGGCAACTTTTACGATTTGACCTCTGGATGACCTTTGACCTCAGATGACCTATGCAAATTAGCCCCCAAAACAAGCAGCCACATCTTTTGACCATAGCCTACCTATCGTTGAAGGTTTGAAGTCAATCCGTCCATCCGTTCAAAAGATACAGCATTCGGGAAAAAGGCTTACCAAAAGGCACACACACACCCACCCCCACACCCCGACGCACATTACATGACAAAATCCCCTTCTGGTTTTACAAACCAGGGGGATAAAAATCCATTAATTCTCTCTATTATTAAATTGCATAAATAGAGCCTAAAGGCATAATAATTCAAGAGAATATACCCTTTTATCAACAAAAAAAAGGTTTACATAATGCTCAAAGTTCTGATTTTTGGTCAACACCCACAAGGTATCAACATTCATTATGAGGGGAGGGGAGGCTTAAAACAAAGTTAAGCTTATAATTAATATCTACAAAAATGATGAACACTTAACTTAAGGATGCACCATTAGATATCCAGGCAGTAATAAAGAAGTTGGGGCAAAAATTGCTTGTTTTAAATCCAGGGTGATATTTTTTAATTTGAATGTCCTTCATGTACATGTAGTATTTTGAAAAGCCTCATTTTAATAACATAATTACTTGAAAGATTTGATGCATGCCTAGAACCTAAGATTCCATACACTAACATGCTATGATTATTTGAAAACAAATTAAACAAATACAGTGATTATTTCAAATGTCTGATGTTTGCCTACTTGTATAACCCAAAGTACATTACCGTATTTTTTTCCTGTTGCATATTTCTTACAAATACAGCAACTCACAGTACATGAGAACACTGGCTACCTTCTCACCTCACTTCTTTCTACCACAATAGATGGATATCTATGGACACATCCATTCAAAGTACTTGTCTATTTCAGACTACACTACATGTACATTTCACCTTAAAAGTCATATCATCACTGTTCTGTCAAAACTTGGTACATTTCTCTGGCCCATCAGCATGTATAAAGTAAAACTGTCCAACGGTTATGCATAGGAAGTATTGCTTTATACATGTTCAGGGGCAAGAGCAGAGAGCACTTACAAAAGTTTTGACATGTTTTGGCCCTTGAACATGTTCAGAGCAGACTGCCCAAAGGAAGTATTACCATACTTTACGCTGAAGGGCCAGATGGAGATAAGATTTTAACAGAACAGCTTACGATGCATGCTGTTTTCACTGCAACCTTCGAACATTTTAAGATAAATATGTACAATTTGAAGTGAAATGTTGTACACTAAGTTATATAAAATCACATAAAAACCAGCAATCAATCATAGAAAAACATCAAAGCGCTCAACTAATTGAATCTACTTAGTAGTTTCAAACTAGTTTGTTATAATAATTCATTTATCATGATAATTAATAATTCATTTATCATGATAATTAATAATTCATTTATCATGATAATTAATAATTCATTTTAAAAGTAACAACACTATAAAATTGACAATTGTTCAAGATGCATTTGAGCACAATCAAATTGGGTAGCAAAGAAATAGATTACGCCAGTCTTGTAATTTCATTAAGATTTTGACGTTTGGATGAGTTTTCATATTGAAAATAAAATTTCTCAATCACATGAATGTATCATCGTACATACAGTGTGTTTCAATAAAATGTTGACAGTTTTTCAAAGCCATATTTAAAAATAAAATAAAAAATTGGGATTTGGTTTAATTTTTTTTTACATATTCCTCAAAAATATCATCTTGGCCATCTATGCTGAAAATCTCAATGTTAATAAAGCTATGGCGGCAAAATGATAGCTATTGGAAGAAAATCTCTCCAAAATCTCTTTGTCCACGGGTAAGTTTACGGGAAATGACCAGCCAGATAACATTAAATGGTATCGTTATTTTTAAGGCATAGAGTATAGACAACTACACTTCCAATCTATGAAAATCAATAATTCTAATTAGGCTTCAAAAAACTGTCAACGTTTTATTGAACCACACTGTATATAAAATTGGTATGAAATCATTCATGTCCATATATCTGTAGGGGATGCCTTCTTGGTTAACTTGTCTTTGACCCCTTTGATAACTGCAGGAGCTTCAAACCACATGTGTGTCTCGGGTTCATCTGTATCGACTGATACACTGCAGCTTGCAGACGAATCCGCCCCTTCTAAAGAACCAAGACTGTTTTCTGATGGTACAGTCTTGGTACATTCCTCTGATTCTTTCTCGCTGTCGTTTTGAATCTCTCCGTGTGACGAGACACGCCCACACTGCACGTCGAAAGTGTAATGCTGCCCTCTCTCTGGCATTTTGAATGACGCTCTAGGCTTGAACCATGTCAGACCGCTTTGCCTGTGCGCGAAAACCAAGACGTGGGTGCTGGTTAAAGGCAATGCCTTGGCATCTATCAAGTTGTTGTTTGTGATCATGGCTTTCATGAATTCCCTCTGACAGTGTTTCGTCGTAAGTCGATCTTCGTCTGATATTTCACCATCAGTTAGGTCCGTGAAATTGATATGGTGCACTTCTTTAGGGCTAACTACTGTAGCTCCAAATACAATCAGTATGTGGGCCACTCTGCATATGCAGAACAGGTTTTCAATATTGGCGATGAGTTCATCCGTAGATCGGACCAGATTATCCCATCTTCTCAGCTCGAGATTTAGTCGTTGCTTGATGGGCCTCTCTCCACCACCATCTGGCTGTTGCTGGAACAGAAAACATTATAGATCATCATCATTATCATGCATAACATAAGTTACTAATGAATAAATGCCTGATTAATTAGTGATTATGTGTATGTAATTTGAGAAATATGGTGTGGGAAGGGGTTACTTTGCACACAGAATAAAGCTGTGTATTATTAAGCTTAACACTTTCCACGCGGCAGGCGTCTGCAGACGACATTCCAAAATCTCACCGAATGTTCCAAAAAGGTCAAAATAGTCAAAATATTTCATTGCCATATTTTGAATCACCATGAGAAATGCATCAAACTATTACAAAGTACATTTACAAACATTCCTAGTATTGTTTTAGTAATTCTTGAGATAGGTTTTGAAATTTGAGAAGGTTTCTGAAAATCTGTTTGGGTAAATGGTAAAAGTAAATAGCCGGGTGGAAAGTATCAAGTTTGAAGCTTATTCCATTCAGCTTTCAGGTGGTAACACAGTAGTAACACAGCAAGAGCGCACAAGAGCCAAGAGTGCACTCTCACAAATGGACATCAAAGAACATGTAAACAGAGCTCACTTCAAAATTTGATCACACCATCCACCACACTGACCTAGATGCGCGTTACAACAGCCTCATAGCTGTGTTTGCATAGTATTAAGCAGAAGCAGAAGACATTGCTGATGTATCATTCAGCAGTGGCGTAAATAGATATTTTCATTGGGGGAAGACCATTTTTAGGGGGGGGGGACATCTTAACTACAACTTTTCAGCAAACTCCTGTGCATCACTCCCAAAGATCATTAATTGTGAAATGTGCCCGCATTATAGTCGGCGTCAGAGAAGTCCGGCACTTTTTTCTGTGACAACTGAGTACAGCGTAAACATGGGAGTGCGTTGTAGAACAGCGTCACAACAGCGTTATCTTTGAGCAGTTTCGACGCGTCGTTGTACTCTGTAATCTGATTGGCCGCGATCGTATCTATGGGTCATGAATGTCCCCGCCAACACGCAATTATTAATAGATCGCGTGCGTTGGCGGTTTTAAAAAGTGCCGAAGTATTCTGAAACCGAATAGTATTATTTATATATATATTTTTTTATTATAGTGCACAATTTTTGCAACTGCAAAACAATAAGGTTTATCGCGAATCGAAAAAAGCCATTGATTATCCTTTTCTGTTGCATTGTGGGATCGCAAAAGTGCAAAATCTGCCCCATTCTGGATCCCACAATCATGATACTTGATACTTGATACTTGATGGTTGTACTGGCCAACACTCCATGTGGAGTCATCCGGTCAGGATATGATTTGCGCATGTAGTGTTGCTGTGTTTAGTCTTGCTTTTCTTGAGCTTGTTGTAGGTGCGTTGTTACTGATTTCTTGAATGATTCACTCGAGTTTAGATTGGCAATGTTTTCCGGTAGTGAGTTCCAGTCTGCTATGGTACGTGGTATAAAAGAGTTTTTATAGCAGTCCTTATTTGTGGATATTGTGGAGTAAGCCAGAGAGTGGGAATGTCGTGATTGTCGTTGGGCAGGCTGCAGGAGGTTGTCAATGGGCAGTGACAGATGACCGAGTCTCGCTTGATGGAATATGCTGAGGCGTCGGTTTTCCTTCTGATGTTAAGTGGTTCAAGTTTGAGGTCTTTGACCATTTGGGTAGCACAACCAGGTGTACGTGACTTGTAATCATTGGTAATGAAACGTGCCGCCCTTTTTTGAACTGATTCAAGCTTGTCAGTGTTTTTCTTTGTGTAGGGGTCCCAAACGGTTACGGAGTACTCAAGCTTTGGTCGTACCAGGGATTTGTAAGCCACCTCCTTCGTAGATTTATTGCATGAATGTAAGTTTCTTTTAATGAATCCAAGTGTTCGGTTTGCTTTTGCTGTGATTTCCTGTATGTGCTGGTTCCAGTTTAGTTTGTTGTTAATGCGTAAGGATGGTTATTGGTTTCGGCTAGCTCGTTACCTCCTAGTGTGTATTTGTGGGGTGATGACAATGCATCATTGACTTAACCGAAACAGAAACAGAAACAGAAAAAGGATAATCAATGGATATTTTCTGATTGGCGATAAGGCTTATAATTGCTGCCTTGTGTTTTATTCCGTATGTGAGACCTATATGATATGAGGATCATGGCCTGAAAAAATGTTTTTTTCCCGGCAAGCGATTCCAAATTTCCCTCCAAAATGGAATGTATTTCTTAATGAAAGAGTAACATTTCCCTCCAAATGCCAAATTTTCCCTCCAAATGCTCAAATTTCCCGGCAAGGAGCTTTCCGTATTGCCTATTTTTTCAGCCTGTGATGAGGATATTGCCGACGATTAGGCCTACGTGATTTTCTCTCTAGGTATCATTGGAAACAAAAGGTGTTGCTTTTTTATGATACACCCTGTACATTTAAGGAGCAACAACTGCTCCGAATTCCTCACCCGTTGGCGTTGTCGATTTTGTAGTTTCAACTGTTCAAACGGCAAAGGTATCTGGTGTCTCTGAAACATTAAAAACTTGAGTGTCTCGATGGTCAGTTTCGCCTTACTGTGTGGGGCAACTTGACCTTTCAGCACAATCTTACAATAATGATGTGGTGCTGTTTTCTTCTGAAACTTTCCAGGTCCAGCCATCGTTTCGTTGGTTTGTTGAAGTAAATTAATTCACTTCCGGTATTTCAATTTACCGCTTTAGTCACGTGACTGATCAGCTGACCACGTAAACATAAACACGCGCACATGTCCCGCGCGAGTTGTTACTGTTAGCGATCATCAAATCACGATCAGACTCAGTACATTTCAGCTTTGCTTTATTTGAACCAGTGACATTGAACATTCTCTTCCAAAATGAGCTTAAAAATATATTTCTGTGGCAGTATTCGTGGCGGTCGACAGGATGCCGAGCTTTACGCAAGAATCATCAAACAACTTCAAAGCTATGGTACAGTTCTCACAGAACACGTTGGGGATAAAAATGTGCTGACAGACTCCGAGCAATGTAAGTATAGAGTACTGTAAACCTCAACCTGTTTACCTGTTGTCACAGGCACTAATAAAGGTATAAAGGATGGGTAATCCTGTATTTTAGGGGGTTAAGACATGTTATGTTATCTTGGGTAAGCTTTAGAATACCCTACCATTTGTAATCCTCACTGTGTAAGTGTATGGGTCGTTCTTTAAAAGTCCCCATTGAAGACATGCAGTGAGTGGTAGGGTATACTAAAGGAACTCCGTTATCTTTTCCAGGGAGCACCCTACCCTATAGCTCGTTCACATATAGCGTAGATCACTGATCATATCGGAACGAGTCTGAGCCACCTCGGACTACCTACCAGGGGTGGTGTGCCACTGAGCTTGCCGATCGGGTCCACTTTTAAATTGAACTTAGTCAGCATAGACTTGATGGCGCTATACTGATAAGGCGTGATTGTAGCAGGGATTGTAGCAGACGATGGTAGACACGAACGGTCGTTAATTTTGAATTCCATTACTTTCGATGTAACAATGGATTTTGCCCGGGATTTTGATTATATGACCCCATAAAATTCATCACACGTTGGAACTAAATTATTTTATCCAAAAACCGCTGGAGTTGGATAACCAACTCCAGTGTCAGTATTTTTTGTTTACAGCAAGCTGTGTGTAAATCTACCGCGTACACAGCGCCACCAATTCTATGCTGACTAACACGCCGGTCACCGACGCATTCCAGACGATTATCATAATTTATTCAAATATTCAAAAGGTCCGTTTTCGCTACGTACGTTAGTATACGACTTTCCTATCCCAAAATTAATAGTATCCCTGTACCTACCCTATATTCATGATTTTTTTAGAAAGTATATTTTCTTGCAGATTTACATTTCTGATCGTAAATCATAAATATATTGAGTAATACAGTGCGATACGATTCCTAATTACTTCAAAATCATGGTTTTAGAGTGAATTTATACTATAGTGAAAAATAAGTTGTCGCGCTAGTACAACAAGACATACTTCGTGTAATTTGTCATCAGTTGGTATTATTCACACATTGCAAAATTACAGAGAATACAAAACTCTGCTGCGAGGCTTGTTACACACACTCGTTATTATGATCACCTTGGTATTCATCACATTACCATAGGCGTGCGCAGGATTTTTTTACCCGGGGGACTTAAAAATAAATTTCATTGGTTCGCATCGCTATCCGCGGTAACGAGTCTGAGTGGGATGGGATTTTTGGCTTGGATTGGATTTTGGGCTTGGATTGGATTTTTTGGAATATTGGCCCCAAACTGGTTGCGCAAGCTCCTGCAACCAGTTCAGAAGAACCAAACTTGCGCAACCTTCTCAGAATTACCAAACTGGTTGCGCAACCTCAGCCAAAAATGTCTATTTTAACACGAAAAAGGTCCATAAAACGTTTCTGAAGCCATTTTGTTCCAATTGAATAACAAAGTAGTAAACAAATTATTGGCGCGGAGCGTGCACAAATTTGCTATGTAAAAAAGGTTTAGAAAAACGTTCTTGAAGCCATCACGTTAAGCTTGAATAATAAATAATCATTGAAACTAATACGCGCGTAGCGCGCAAAAAAATGTCTATTTTAACACTAAAAAGTTTCAGAAAACGTTTATGAAGCCATCTTGTTGAAATTGAATAACACGAAATAAAAAAATAATTCCCACGAAGCGCGAAAAAATTGGCTATTGTAAAAATAAAGGTTTAGAAAAACGTTTCTGAAGCTATCTTGTTAAGCTTGAATAATAAATAATCAGTGAAACTAATACGCGCATTGCGCGCAAAAAAATGTCTATTTTAACAATAAAAAGGTCTAGAAAACGTTTCTGAAGCCATCTTGTTCAAATTGAATAACAAAATATTTAAAAAAAATGGCTATTGTAAAAAGAAAGGTTAAAAAAATGTTCCTGAAACTATCTTTTTAAGCTTGAATAATAAAACATTCCAACTAATTCGCTGAATGGTCCTGAAAACGTTCCTGAAGCAATCTTGTTAAGCTTGAATAATAAAACATTGAAAATAATTTGTGCAAAATCTGGTTATTTTAACACTAAAATGGTCCTGAAAAACGGCCATTTTTGTTTAAGCTTGAATAATAAAAAAAAATGAAACCAATTGGCTCGAAACGCGCAAAAATATCTAGTTTACTAACTAAAATGGTCCAGAAAACATTCTTGAAACATGTTGCAACGTTGTTATAAAGCTGGAATAAACATTGAAAGCAATTCAAATGCTATTTTAACACTAAAAAGCTCCAGAAAAATGTTTCTCAGCGTACAAACTGTCAGTCTTTTTAAACTAAAAAGGTCCAGATAAACGTTCCTTAAGCCATCTTTTTATAACTTGAATAAAGAAACAATGAATCTAACTCGCTCGAAGCGCGCCAACATTTCTAGTTTTTTCCCCAAAATGGTCCATAAAACGTTCCTGAAACCATGTTGTTAAGCTTGAATAGTAGTGGCGTATAGGTATGTTATTCATATCGGTGTGGGCCAGAAATGAAAATGAACCGACAAGACTTTTGTGAGGCAAGAAATGCGCGCGAAATTTTTCGACTTTACACCTATTTTTGGCACGATCGAGGTACATTTTGGCTCTAAACAAGCTTGTAGCAAAGAATGGTGCACTTTGGGGACACATTATGCGTGCGCAATGTATGCATGAATCCTGTGGTCAAATGTGAACCGACGTCAATATTGGGGGGTGGGGGGGGCGATCGCTGAAAAGTTAAACATTGAAACCAATTCGCGCAAAAAAATGTTGTTTTTTTTTTTGGGGGGGGCATCGTCCCCACCATGACAATGATGGGGGCATCATAAACAATGGCTTCTTTTTTTGGGGGGGGGGGCATCGTCTCCACCGTGACAATGATGGGGGGAGCACTCCCCGCTTGCACTGTCTATGCTCGTTACCCTTCCTCCTTATCTTCCTTTTAATTTTTTACTCTTTTGCAAATGGATGGGGGGGGGGGGGGGGCTGTCTCCCTGGTTACGCCACTGGTGATTCAGAGGGCCGAGTTGTTGGGTTTTAACTTGCCTGGATGACCTAAAACTCTCCTTGCTATCAATATTTACTTTAGTTATAAAACACTCACATGGTTCAGAGACGTAAAGAAAAAGTGAGAGACACTAATAAAAGCTCCCGGCCTCTCCTGTTCCCTCCCCACCTCCTCCCGGGCACTCAACTTTTTTTGGGGTAGGGGTGTGCCACCCAGGGTCTCAATTAGGGGGGCTACAGAACTGAACCGAGTGGATTTTATGACAAAAAATAGGGTCTTAGGAACTGATTTATTTCTTCAAAAAAGTAGGTTTTGAGAACTGGCCTATGGTTCAATTTTCTTAGCAAGAATGCAAATTTGCGATTTTGTTTGGGCTTAAGAACGCAAAATGTTCAAAAAATTGGGGTTTGGGCCGCAAAATATCGCGATTTTTGAATTTTCAATCAAATTGGAGTCTTAAGAACTGATGCAGGCTCAAAAGGGGGGTCATAAGAACTAGCAGCAGAGGGTGAAAAAGGGGGTCTTCAGCGCGGCACATACCTTATTTATATATCTATACCCTTTTTCCAATGTCAGTGCCCCCACGGCTCCTCCTCCCCCTCCCTTCCTCCTCTCCCCTCCTCCTCTCCTCCCCTCCTCTCCTCCCCTCCCATCCTCCTCCTCTCCCCTCCCTTTTCTCCCCTCTTTTTTTTTTACCCTCTGGGGACCCGGGGGGCTTGAGCCCCCAAAGCCCCCCCCCCCCCCCCGGGCACGCGCCTGATTACACCAGTACTTCAGAAGCTTCATTGGTTGCCGGTATCATACCGTATTATGTACAAAATCATTGTTTTAACATACAAATGCATCCATAATTTGGCACCGGTTTATCTTCAAGAACTCATACATGAATACGAACCATCTCAAAATTTACGATCGGCTTACGATCGGCCTCTGTGTCAACTTTAACCTATGGTCATCGTTCATTTCGTTATGCTTCAGCTGAACTTTGGAATCAACTTCCGCTTTACATCAAGAACTGTAAAACTCTTAGCCATTTCAAATTGTCTCTTAAGACACACTTATTTACAATTGCTTTTGATGATTGATTACCCTGTTTACAATGTTTTTTGCATGTTCATCCACATACAGGGTGGTCCAAAAAAACCTATACCCAACTTTGGAGGCCATTTTCTCCTAGATGATAAAATATTTTAGTAATTTGGTTTGCATATTATTAAAGCATATATCGTTGAGCATTATTGGTGAAAATAGGGAAGATATTACATTAATATTTTTTGAGATATTGCTATTTTTAGCGAGTATGTGTAAAAATGGCTTTTCCACGGGAGCTGTCAATGCATCAACATGATATGCACTTTTATGACAATATGATATGACACAATATTGTAATGACCCAAGACCCATGACAAGCAGTTAAAGATTACGTTTAATAAGGTGTGCTTGTCATTGTCAACTGTGCAATGAATACAAAGGTGCACAGTTAAAAAGGGTGGTAATTTTTCGAGCGGTAAAGTGAATGGGGTGAAATATTGTGCATTTTTTACCCCAAAATGAGTGAATAAACAATTTTTGATTCACAACACACACCGGTAAACTTTTACCGTGGCAGATGAGTGACGGTTTCCCCGGCAACGGGGTAAAAGCAACCATGATGACACCGCGCGCGGCATTTATTGCCAAAATGATGTGCGAAACTTGACTATACGAACGACACATGCTGCAATGATGGCGTCGAAGACGGTCACGGTGTTCCTGATGGAAAACGACATGAGCTTTTTATTGCCATTATTTCAAGGTATGTGTTTCTATTGATATCCTAAATATGTCATTATCAAATTTAAAGGTGTACGCTGACTCAAAAACATATACAGGCTGGTAAAGCACGGTACATGACGATAAAAAAATGACCTGCATGCATGCATTGCATGTGTTTATAAAAGTTTAAGCTTACTTCAATCAAACATATGAACAATGTACTTGGTTGGTATCCTCCGTATAGTACTCAGACCGTTTGGAAGTTTTCACATGATGCATGCAATGATTTGATAATGACATATTTAGGATATCAATAGAAACACATACCTTGAAATAATGGCAATAAAAAGCTCATGTGTAACGTTGAAAGAAACATGTTCAGAATAAAGGCTTTTGCAAAAATTGAATAAATGTATTCAGTGATGTTCATTTCATTGTGATGTGTAATTTATTTCCTGCAGGTTTCATCATGTTTACACAAAATTGTGTAAATATCTACAACAAATGTACACAAACAGTTGTAAAAATATTACACAACTCTATGGGGTAAGAATATTTAACCCCATTTATGTGTAAAATAATACACAATTGAGGGGTAAAACTACTACCGCTGTTGAATTTGGTAAAGTTTACCCCATTCAGCGGTTCTGGGGAAACATGCGAGCAATTGTGTAAAAGTTACCCCATTTTCGGTAAAATGTTACTCCGAACTGGTGTAAATTTGTTACTCCCCTTTGCTGTGTAAAGCTTACTCCAGTGACGACCATGTTTCCCCAGAACCGCTGAGATGTGTAATATTTTACACCATACTGGGTAATTATTTTTTACAGTGTGTGTCATGTTCATATCATATTCAAACATGTTGATGCATTGACAGCTCCTGTGGAAAAGCCATTTTTACACATACTCGCTAAAAATAGCAATATCTCAAAAAATATTAATGTAATATCTTCCCTATTTTCACCAATAATGCTCAACGATATATGCTTTAATAATATGCAAACCAAATTACTAAAATATTTTATCATCTAGGAGAAAATGGCCTCCAAAGTTGGGTATAGTTTTTTTTGGACCACCCTGTATTGTATTATTCTGTTATATTGTAATGTAATTTCAGTGTTGTTACATGTTATCTGTTAAGCGCTTTGAGACTTCGGTGGGAGGCGCTTTAGAAGCACCGTTTTATTATTATTATTATTATTATTCATCATAGGGTTTTGCATGTTTCACTAAAAAAATAAACGCCAACGTATGGGTTTCCTGTACTATTCATGTCGCAGACCTGGACACTTGACAGTTTATTTTTACTCTTTAAACCATGCATGATTTTGAAGTAATTAGGAATCGTTTTGCTCCGTAACTCAGAATATATTTATGATTTATGATCAGAAATGTAAATCTGCAAGAAAATCTACTTTCTAAAAAAAAATCAAGAATAGAGGGCGCCCCCTGGAACTTAAGATCACATAATATGCCTTTAAATTGATCTGACGAAATAAACCGTATACTTCATGAATTTAATGTACATATTGTCAATAGTCAAATTCATGAAGTATACGGTTTATTCCATTATACAATTTAACCCCCTAAAATACAGGATTGCCGTAAGGATGTTCATATCATTAACTATAGAGGGGGCCCTTTGTTTGAAAATTTGGTAGCAAAAAATGTGGAAAACTCCATGTTTACCTCTTTTAAATCCAGCGGAGTAGTACAAGCCTGGCTGGGATGTACAGGGTGTCCATAAGAAAATGGTGCACATGTTTACCCAACTTGTTGACCATGAAGTTCTAACTTCTACTTCTACTTATATTCATATACTGGCTGGACTCTATGAGAGTACGACGCCAGGTTTTTGGTGTAAGATGTTTACACATATTGAAAGACTTAACAACTGGCTTTCAGATGCTGCATATCAATTGATACGGATTTGTTAATCCTACGATATGGACAATTAACTATTCATCTAGCTACCCAGAATCAATGTTGTGCCACTTTACAGTTTTAAAGGTTAACTCCTTAGATACAACTTCCACTTGTACGATTGCCCTTCACCAGTGTTATGCTAAATAACATTTTTGTAAATTGAGATTGAATAGGTTTAAATAATAGAATGAGTGCCTGTGTATCCAAGCAACTGAATATAAAGATGTTTGTTACATATGATTCGAACCAGTCCTTTTGACGAGGTTTCACAAAATGTTTATTGGGCCTACATTTTCAAAACATTTTCAAAACGAAGACAGACGTCCATATGGCTGGTGTGCAGCCTCAATTTTCATTAGAAAAGAGGGTGTTCATTGTATTAAAATATAATCAAACGAGAAGTCCAGCAGAAGTCACCAGAGAGTTTTCCATTCATTTCCCAAACACTCACGTACCATCGAGGAATACACAGGTCTACAAAGGAGTATGGAAAATACTTGGTAGATGGTACAAGCACGTACCAATATGAACAAGAACATTCTGGAAGATGAAGATATGAAAAGTGGCAGGACACAGTTACACTATGATAACGTGCGGCCTGTACTTCAGAGGGATCCCAGAATAACTGCTCGTAGAAATCCCTTACCACATATTCCAGGGACATTATTTTTGTTCCTCAACCTCTTTTAAACAATTCTGGTCAAATGCCAACCCCAATGGTTCAAGATGATTGATGCCCATGGATAAACTAATGTTAGTATTGTTTTGACACTCATAATCATCCTTTCTGTAAAAGTGGCACAACATCGATTTTGGGTAGCTTTGATAAACTGGGTTTATATCAGGATTGACAAATAAACGGCATCTGAAAGCTAAGTGTTTCCCCTTTCCGTGTGTATAAACACATCACACCAAACTTTAGGACTTCATGGTATTAAACAAGTTGGGCAAACATGTACACCCTTCTTTTAGGGACACTCTGTATTCACTGATGTCTTAATAACCAAACACATGGACATCATGAAAGTCCCAGCCAACACATATGCGTGGGCCCTTTATGGGCCCCACATGGGACCATTTATATTATGGCCCCCGAGTTGGCCCCCATCGGTCCAATGTGTGATAATTAGGGCCAAATCAGGGTTTTAAATGGGCTTGCCCTTATATGGGCATAGGTAATTGATAATTGAAATATTTACATACACGAATAAATGACTGGCAATTGAAAGAACTATTCAGTCATTTGGCTTTTCGCCCAGTTAATCTGGGCATATAGTTTGGCTTTCACCTGGGTATGGGGCCGATTTTGGTTGACTCTGGTGGTATAAATGTACCCATTTTTGTGGCTAAACATGAATTTAGTGGCAAAAATGGCAAAAACATGCCTCTGTTACATCAGAAAATTGGTCGAACGAGGGAAAACAATGGGGTATTTCCAGAGATATCAGAAAGAAAATGTTACTTTTTACTCAATTCTATCACCAACGATCTATGCTTTGACTGAGTTATCTATAAATAGCTTCACAACAGTTTTGTATGAACACTTAGAAATCAGCAGGGAGTGTGACCTCCAAACACCATCAATACATTAGGCCGTATTCATAAAAATAAGTAATTACTAACTAGTAAATGCTATAAGTAAAAGCAACAGCTAGGTAAGTAAAAGGTCTAGTCTAAGCAATTGCTAATTTTTTTATTCATAACCATTTGCTAAATGATTACAGGTGTTACTTGCCACAGCTAGTAAGTTCTCAAGTAGTTGCTATTGTACTACAGTACCATCTACAAAAGGGGGTGGCAAAATGGTTCACTATTAGAGACATTTTGTAGTCTTGCTCATCCCTAGCTAATTTAAGTTACTCATTAGTATCTCTTATTTCGCCAACGGACGTTTGGTACCCTGGATCTGACAAATATGCCAAAGTCGTCTCCATTTGTGCCACTGGTGTCAAACGCCCACCATGAGTCTCGGTATTTGGTGCATGGTATGAAGGTGTCTGCAAGCCATTCCACATTTTGTTTGTCAAACCTAAATAAAGTTCTGTAAGTGGTAGAGTTGACTTCATCACCATAGTGTTACGAAACATTACCAAGCTCAGTGCGCATGCATGGAATTGCCCTGATGTAACCCATGTGGTCAGCCTATATGGGACCCTGATAGTTTAAACCAAACGTAGCCCATTATGGCCCTTGTAAAACCCATATGGGACCCATGTGGTCAGCCCGCACATAACCCTTGCCCTGATCATTAGCCCTGATTGCCTATATGATGTAGCCCGTATGGGGCCCTTGGACCTGTGCTAGCTGGGCGTAAAGCTTATTTAAGCCAAAATGGTTTAACATTTGCATGACTTGACCAGTTCTTAGCACTATGAGGCAAACTACTTTTGGTTTATATAACTGTGTGATTATTCAACCTGCTGACATGGTTGAACCATCATTTTTTATAGAAAAGTACTTTGTTTCCATGTATTCCATTTTCAAAGAGATACTTTAAAAACAAGGTATTTACAAAAAACTGGTCAACATCCTAAAATGAAATTAACAGACGACAAAGGAAATATGGAAAAAGAAGATTTAGACATGTGTATGATGTATTTTAACAAAAACTCTTTGTTTTTATGCTGAGCCCACTTTTTTTCTCTGGAACCCTCCATCGTCTGACTCATCCTCTGTGCTTGTTCACCCCAACTTCTATCCCATGAGGCCCCACCTGTGTATCACAACTGTACCAAAATTTGATGGGGTATGGTAGAAAATTAACCCAACTAAAAACACTAAGAATGTTTTAAGGTTATGAATATTAAGCTTCGGAAAATAGTATAGCAGCTTCCATGAAATCCATCCCATAATCGCGGCTTCCCACCGGAGGACGATAATTTCCACTCGATATAATGACGTTATAATTGCTGGTTACTAATACGATTCGTACTTAAAGGCATATTATGTGATCTTTTCCAGAGAGCGCCCTCTATTCATTATTTTTTTTAGAAAGTAGATTTTCTTGCAGATTTACATTTCTGATCATAAATCATACATACATTCCAAGTTACAGAGCGTTATGATTCCTAATTACCTCAAAATCATGGTTTTAGAGTGAATTTAGAGTGAAAATAATAAACTGTTGGATTATCCGACAGTTTATTTTCACTCTAAAATCATGATTTTGAAGTAATTAAGAATCGTATCGCCCTGTAACTTGGAATGTATGTACGATTTATGATCAGAAATGTAAATCTGCAAGAAAATCTTCTTTCAATTTTTTTTCGATGTTGAGGGCGTTCCCTGGAAAGATCACATAATATACCTTTAAAATTGGGAGCCATATTTAAAACTGAGAACCAGCGTCCTTCTATCGAGTGGAAATCATCGTCTTTTCTTTCCACCACGTTGTTATCACATAATAATCACTCTTGTACCCCGGTAATTAGTTAGTGTCGGACAGTGTGTGGGAAGACCATCAGCGCACGACCAGCGTAACCGTCTGCTCGCAAAATTGTATAAAGTTGGCGTTCTATTTGCAATCCACTATATTCAGTTAAACACGACGAATGTCGCAGATTTTACAAAACTCTATCATTTGTATTATATTATTTAAACCATTTCTCCACAATCTGGGTACAAATACTGATTAAAGATACATGAAAGCAATTCGTAGACTCTACCACAAGACCTAAATCTGAATTCAAATGTCAACATCCCAGGATGTTGACAAAAATTATGATCATGCCTAACTATAAGGGGATAATACTCAAGGCCTTGAGAACCAGTTTATTCCGGGTTCAGAGGGCGGAAAGGGTATTATATATATATATACTAAACTAGGGTGATCAATGGGCTCCACTCAACTTATCCATAGATGCAGGTACACGCCAATTATGCCACCACGCTGGCATAAAGTCATGCATTCATGAATGACGAAAATAGATCCACAAACAAATTCTATCAAGCCAGCTTTACGCTTAAAATGATAACAAATTTGCTGATTGCTGACTAGACGTGTATCTGCGCTCACCACAGCACCGGACTTCACACGCATGTCATAGCGCGTTCCCCATCGGGCTATGGCAGCGCGACAATGCATTCAACGTTCGATGCGGTACATGTATCTCAGCTATGCCATAACAGAGCGACAATGTAATGTGGTGAAGCGTCGGTTACGGCTGGCAAATGCGAAGCCCACAGGCAAAGGGTTAATAGTCATGGTGTAGTAACTATCTAGTAGTCATGGCATGGTTTCATGGTATGTTGATCCATGGAATAAAGTAAAAGTGCATGGTTGATCCAATACATGCATACATCTATACATACATTAACGGTTCAGTAGTGCCCCTGAAACCTGGGACATGAGTTTTTGTGTACAGGCAACAGACCCGGGATGATCCTTAAAGGCCAACAAAAAAAAATTGTTTGATTGTCCTCGTCCGCCCGACCCTCTTAATCATTCCGACCCAAAATTTTAAGTGTTGAGAAAATAAAAATACTCATCAAAATATTAAAGATTTTGTTCCCCGTTTTGGTTACCACAACAAGTACATCTCATTTTACTTTTACCTACCTGAAAAAGGACAAGTGAGAAAAAAAAACAGGAAAAAAAACTTTTCCCGACCGACCTACCCAACTTTTAAAAGTGATCTATGGACAATCAATTTTTATTTTATTTTTGCCTAACAATGAGGTTTTGCAACTTTTTAACGTGTTCAAGCGTCTGATTAATACACGGGACCAAAGCCTTAACGTGACTCTCCGATTCAAGGCGAACTGACACTCACTGTATAGGGGGGTAGAGGAGAAATTCTACAATTAAATATTATCAGCTTAAACCACGGAAAGAGACTTTGATAATACCTCCTTTGCTGATCATTGAACAGTAAAAATGAGTTTGAAGATTTATTTTTGTGGTAGTATCACTGGTGGTCGACAGGATGCAGAGATTTACGCTAGAATCATCAAACAACTTCAAAGCTATGGTACTGTTCTCACAGAACATGTTGGGAAGAATTTAGATGTGATCACAGCTAAGGAATGTAAGTGAATATTGGGAGTTCCTTTAGTATACCCTAGGCCTTACCACTGCATGTCTTCAATGGGGACTTTAAAGAACGATCCATACACTTACAGTGAGGAATAAAATGGTAGGGTATTCTAAAGCTTACCCGAATAGTGAATGTAAATCGATATTATGTGCAGTATAGCAGGTAGTGTTGTAGTGATATAGCTGCGTTTTTGCGACCAGTTTAAGATGACAAAGATAAAAACCCTCAATGGGCCGGACCAACCCATGTTTTTTTGAATTAAATTTCTTGATTTGGTTTACAAATGATTTTTGTGTGGAAAATTTGGTTTAAAAAACACCTGACCGACCTTACCAGAGAGATATCAGTTTCAAATTGGCGAGGCTTATACACATTTTTTAGCAGTTTTTGGTCTATAATTCAAAAAATAATAAAGATTTTCAACAACAAAAAAAGATTCCTAGGGAATTGTATGAGGAATATAATAAAACTAGTATGACAAAATTTGACAAAATATATTTTGAGTTATCTTTGCAGAACCTAAAATGGGTAAAAAACATGTTTTTTATAATTTTCTCCAAAATGGTCAATTTCATGATCATGGTTGGATTCATTGAACCCTTTTCTGCAAAAAAATGTATACTCTTATCTAGATTAAATGAATAATGAAGAAGTTACAGCAGTTTTACGGAGGCTATACCGAAGGTGCACATCCCCCTTAAGACCCCCCATTTCACAGGCACTAAGGTAAGGGTGGGCAATCCTGTATTTTCGGGGGTTAAAGGCATATTATGTGATCTTTTCCAGGGAGCGCCCTATATATTCATGATTTGTTTTAGAAAGTAGATTTTCTTGCAGATTTACATTTCTGATCGTAAATCATAAATATATTGAGTTTCAGTGCGATACTTCAAAATGACTAATTACTTTAAAAAATAAGTTGTCGTGCTAGAACAACAAGTCTTAAAGTCATACTTCATGTAATTTATCATCAGTTAGTATTATTCATCATACAGGGTATTTTGCATGTTTCACTAAAAAATGTTTCACTTAAAAAATAAATGCCAACGTATGGGTTTCTTGTACAGACCTGACAGTTTATTTTAATCATACATGATTTTGAAATAATTAGGAAACGTCCCGGTGTTCTCTCTTCGTATTCAGAGGGGTAACACATGATCGTTCCAGGATCTTGAAATAACCCCCTATTTGAAAAACGAGGACACATCTGGTTAAAAATACCCCTTTTTCCTATTCCCGGGACAATTCGATATGACACAATACTCATTCTATTTTCTTTCTTCTTCCCAGACATAGCCTCTCCAAAAAAACCTCCTATTTTATTTGAAATCGTGGACAGAGCTTCCAAAATGACCCCTTATTTTTGGAAATCGCGGACGTTAGCTTAAAAAAACACCCCTAATTTGAGGAAATCGTGGACATAGCTTCGCGGACATGGTACAGAAAACGGAGTTCCTTTAGTATACCCTACCACTGCATGTCTTCAATGGGGACTTTTAAAGAACGACCCATACACTTACACAGTGAAGCTTACCCAACAAAACCCCCCTTTTCCGCGATTTTTGGAACGATCATGCGTACCCAAAGTCAATGTTGACTGAAACCACCGGGGGAATCGTATCGCTCTGTAACTCAGAATATATTTATGATTTATGATCAGAAATGTATGTAAATCTGCAAGTAAATCTACTTTCTAAACAAAAATCATGAATAGAGGGCACCCCCTGGAACTAGTCCGTCGAGAAGTCCCCTCGCCCAGTGAGCTATAGAGCGCCCCCACACGAGAACCGACAGGCCCGAGCCGAAGGCGAGGGTCCTTCGGCATACGTCAAACCTGCGTTGGAAAGTCAACGCAACTTTGACATTACAGTTAGCCAATCAGCGTTGACTTTGCGTTCGCCCTTTAGATTGCATTAAAAGCTATTGAAGCTGCTATGACCCGTTACCACGCGCCGCAACGCGCGAGTATGTGTACGCGGTACGCTTGTATTTTTAATTTGAGAGGGCAAGGCGTACATTTTAATAGTTAACTATTAAAATAATGGTTGAACACTCACAGAATAAGTGTAGTATGGTTTCTTCTGTTTCTTTATCAAATGTGCAAACATGTGAGTCTTTCCGCCCTATGATTTTTCCAAAACAGGCGAAATTGGAACCATCTTAATTTTATATCAACGGTCCATTGGAATGGTATAAGAAAAATAACCGATCATTTGTTTAAACTATAATATGTCTAACTTGCTTTCCCATTTTCTATAAATTTTCGTTTGACCTTTTTAGACGAGATTAGAGAATCATAATTATAACCTTCTTTGAACATTTGATGTCGAGTGTTATAATTTTCAAGTAGGCCTAAATTACGGCTCTATAAATTTTCGTTTGACCTTTTTAGACGAGGTTAGAGAATCATAATAACCTTCTTTCATTTATAACACTCGACATCAAACATGTCAAATATCATGAATATTCAAAGAACTTCTTTGAACATTTGATGTCGAGTGTTATAAAGTTATACGACTTGAACATGTTGAAAACCCGGTGGGGGGGGGGGGGGGGGGGGATACTCACCCAAGACTGTATACGGGGGTGTGCCGCTCTAATGGGTAGCTTTTTGGGCACAAAATTCCTAAACATGGGGTATGATTTTGTGCTGGAAATCCCTAATAATGGGGTCACTTTTTACAAATGGGTCTATTTTCGCGAAATTTGCAAAAATTAGGTCTATTTTCCCAATAATTTGCAAAAATTTGGTCTAAAATGAAGCAAAACCCCTAAAAATGGGTACCGATTCTTCAAAAATCACCCCTAAAAATGGGTATGGGTTTTGAATCTCCAGCGGCACACCCCCGACCAAACCAAATCCGAGTACCCCCCCCCCCCCCCCCCCGGGTTGAAAACAAGTTGAGCGTGTTTGTCATTGTTCTTTAGGCAGTGATTGCACGGTATTTTAAGGCCATATTAAACAATTGGTTCTAATGTTTTATTCGCGTCTAAAGAGAGAAAAGTACCATTTTTACCAAAACGGCTAAATCCACTCTAATTCCTCCGCATTAAAAAGTCTTGGGATCCATGTAGTTTTCAGGGCATAGATGTAAGATTAATGTTCACCATCCGTATAAGCCACCGTTTTCATAATTCTGAATCATTTGATTTCTCGTTACCCCGGCCCGTGTTCAAGGGGGGGGGGGGGGGGGCTCACCCAGGGTCCCTAGAGGGGAAAAAATAAGAGAGGGAAGGGGAGGAGATAGGGAGGGTGGGTGGGGGGAGGGGAGGGGAGAGAGGAGGGGAGGGGAGGAGGAGGGAAAGGGGAGGGAGGGAGCTTTTATTAGTGTCTCTCACTTTATCTATACGTCTCCAACCGTGTCAGTGTTTTATAACAAATGTAAATATTGATAGTAAGGAGAGTTTTAGGTCATTCAGACAAGAGTTAAAACCCAGCAGTTCGGCCCCCTGAATCCCCCGCCAACGACATTCCCCCACTACCTGTGGCGCCACCAGGGGACCCAAGCAGGCCATATATGCCCCCCCCCCCTCATATTTAAAAAAGAGTAAAGGAGGAAGAGGAGAAAGAGGAGAATGAGGAGGAAGGGTAACTAGCATAGACAGAGCAAGCGGGGCGGGGGCTCGCCTCCATTATTTTCACGGTGGGACCCCGCCCCCCCCCCCCCCCCCCCCCCCCGCCCCCCCCAAAAAAAAATGAAAATGGGCGCTTTGTTCTATGTTTAATTATTTGAGCTTAACAACGTAGTTTCCGGAACGTTGTCTGGACCATTTTAAAGAAGAAAAAAAAGACGTTTTTGCACGCTTCGCGTGAATTAGTTTCATTGTTTAATTATTCAAGCTTAACAATATTGTTTTTTAGGAACGTTGTCTGGACCATTTTAATGAAAAAAACTAGACGTTTTTGCACCCTTCGCGCGAATTAGTTTCAGTGTTTAATTATTCAAGCAAAAAATGGCTATACACTAGTTTTCTAACTAAAATGGTCCAGACAACGTTCCTGAAACCATGTTGTTTATAAGCTTGCTTATAAACAACATGGTTTCAGGAACGTTGTCTGGACCATTTTAGTTAGAAAACTAGTGTATAGCCATTTTTGGCGCGCTTCCCGCGATTTTTTGTTCAGTGATTATTATTCAAGCTTAGTATAAAAAGTAACAACATGTTTCAGGAACGTTTTCTGGACCATTTTAGTTAGAAAACTAGACAATTTTGCGCGCTTCGAGCGAATTAGTTTCATTGTTGTATTATTCAAGCTTAAACAAGATGGCTTCAGGAAAGTTTTTTCTGGAGGCTTTTTTTGTGTTAAAATTGCCAATCTGTGCGAGCTTAGTTTCAAGGTTTAATTATTCATGCTTGTATAAAATTGCCAATTTGTGCTCGCTTCGCGCGAATTATGTTCAATGTTTAATTATTCAAGTTTAACAAGATGGTTTCAGGAACGTTTTTAGGGTTTTTGTAAATAGCTAATTTTCAGGAATGATTTTTCAGGAATGTCACATGTCAAATAGGCCTAGATATGAAACATGGGGTCACTCAAGCGTGACAAACTTCTTTTACTTTATGATGAAAAAAAAATACATTTTGTCAAAAGGGTAAAACTGCCATGTCTTGTGCACAAAATTTTCAGTTTGATAAGTCCATGCGCAATGTTACAATGTATTCATGATGAGCTAAAATAAAAATACTAATGGAAGGTTTATATGTCAAGGATGAAGAAAAAACAGAACTGATATAATTCATTGATTTTCATACGAAAAATGAATGAACTTTGGGCATCGATGGATAGTAATCATTTTGGGACAGCCTGTGCGTATGTATAGTAAGTACAGGGTGTCCCAAAAGTTTCGAAACCATTTAAAGATTTGTAACTCGCAATACCATATTCATTGTTTGATTTGCTGAACGCCCTGTTATAAAGTCACCGTTTGTAAAATCCTTGACATTATTCAGCTCATTATACAATGCTTACAGTTGGGGGAACTTTCGTCTGTATTTTAGCAACACAGATAGCTGTTATTGTATGTTTGGTACCAAAACAAATCTACAAGTCTTCTCTATCCAAAGACACTTCTCTAGGAGCGCATTTTTTTGTTTGTTCATAAAACTGTTTAGTTTTTAAAATGTTGACCAAAAAGTGTCAACAAATTGATTTTTTTAACCTCAAAAATTCAAATAAAATTGCGCTCCTAGAGAAGTGTCTTTAGATGCTTTTAGTGTAATTTCGGCACTTTTTACCAACTGATTTTGTTACGGTGTCCGGAAAAAAAAATTGGTCAATATTGTACAAAATTTTTAGTGACAATTGATGGATTCTCTGACTCATTTCCTTTCCAATAATGTATACTTTTATAAACATCACATTAATAGTTCAAAAGTTTCAGCGCTTAATAAACTTCATGTCGAAAGGGTTAACAGAACACCCATCCACCTCTTCTGAGCGAGGATTGTCCTCTTGTTAAAGTTAAAATAGCCAGCTTTGCGCGAATTTGTTTCTATTCAAGTAAAGCTTTAACAAACATGGCTTCAGGAACATTTTTCTGGACCATTTTAGTGTTAAAATAACCAATTGTTGCGCGCTTTGAGCGAATTAGTTTCGGTTTTATTATTCAAACTTAAAAAGATGGCTTCAGGAACGTTTTTTTAGACCTCTTTATATTTACAATATTTTTCGCTCAATATGGCTTCAGAAACGTTTTTCTGGACCATTTTAAAGTGTTATTATATACAATAACCGATTTTTGCGCGCTACGCGTGAATTTGTTTCAATGTTTTATTATTCAAGCGTTACAAGATGACTTTAGGAACTTTTTTCTAGACATTTTTATTTTATAGCCAATTCTTTTCGCGCTACACGCGAATTAGTTTAATTTTTTTATTATTCGAGCTTTATAGCGTGGCTTCAGGAACGTTTTTTCTGGACCATTTTAGTGTTACAATAGCCAGTTTACGCGCGAAGTATTTTCAATGTCTTATTATTCAAGCTTAACAGGATGGGTTCAGGAACGTTTTTCAGGACATTTTTATTTTACAATAGCCAAATTGTTAGCGCTATGCGCGAATTATTTTCAAAGTTTTATTAATCAAGATTAATAGGATGGCTTCAGAAAGGTTTTTATGGACCTTTGCGCGATGGCCATGTTGATATGATTTTTTCCGCGCGGAACGTTTTTCGGGACCAATTCAGTTAAAAACTGAAACCGTCTTACACCACCCCTGCCGCAAAAACGCGCTCGCTCGCGCCGCTTACCTAATGATTAACATAGCCTATTATAGCCTATACACCTTTCCAGATAATCTGCTCAGTTCCTTGATACATTCTTCAAGAGGATCAGGTAAAGTTCACATTAAGAAAGTGAGCTTGGATAACAATAGGTTTTGATATGGTTATTTTGTCAATATTGTGAAGTTTCTTAATCTTGACCATTCATAAATTAGTTTTCTTATAAGACCTTCCATGACATGTTCAGTTCAAATTTACCATACTCTCGACATTAGTTGAGAATACAATTCCGAGAGCTTTAAAATTGTCCTCTGCATTATATAATTATACTCCAGCCCATTTTACTGGGATTTCATTATAATTGTGTTTAGACTCACCTTTTCTGAGCCTATTTTAATATTAAAATATTAAAATATTATCCAAACTGCTTGGGTTTTATTAATATTGTTAACTTTAAGACCAGATATTCTTGCGAACAAATCTAGCATCTCATGGATTTGGCAGAACCATCAAGGAAGAGAACAGTATCATCAGCATCGCATCCACATTGAGAAAAACGATATTCCCTATCCGCTTATAGTAAAACCCTTTTAATATTTTTATTTTTACGATAACAGTATACAGGGTGACCCAGAAAATGTTGAACCCAAAAATCACAAATTTAAAACAAATAATTAAAAATGAAAATAAATAAATATGGAATTCTGTTTTTAACAGTTATGTAAACAATTTATTCAGCTTTTTGGAGAACTTTAGATCATGTAAATTGGCCTTACCAAACTAAAGATAGGCCTACACTTGATTGTGTGACAGGGGGTGTTTTCGCCCTTTTGTAAAAGTGAAAAAATTGTAACTTGGTTCAGATATGAAACTTAACACTTTCCACGCGGCAGGCGGCTGCAGATGACAGTCCAAATGTTCACAAAATTGTTTCAAAAATGTCAGAATTATTGAATTTTATTACCATATTTGAAAATAACTATAAGAATGCATTGAAATAAGTACAAACATGCCTGGTATTGGTTCAGTAATTCTTGAGATAGTCTGTAACATTTGGGAAAGGTTTCTGAAAAATCTGTTTTGATATGGTAAAACCAGTAGCCGCGTGGAAAGTGTTTTAAATTCTGTTTTAAGTGGGGTGAGTTAAGTAATCTTTTTCTTTTGATCTGTATTTATCAAATTAACATTTTCAAATGAAGTCAAGGGGACTTCAGTTTTTGTTTTCAAAGTCTCTTTATATAATAATAATATTGATTTACATAATAAATGAATATTGATGAGATACTGTGCAGAAATGGTTTCAAACAAGCACTTGTTCTGCTCATGTAGCATGAAACCAATTTTTTGCACTTCACTTACACTACAAAACAACACTTCTTACAAAATTACATGTATTTAAAGTTTCGTGTGGCCTATTTTTATGATCTAAAATGTTTCAGAAAGTTAAATGTATGGTGCACATAGCTGGTGAACGAGTTATGCAATATTTTGTTATTTTAATGGTAAAAAAAAAAAATGAATTTTGTGATTTTTGGGTTCAACATTTTCTGGGTCACCCTGTACCTACGTTATTCTTATTTCATGATTTAGTCATTTCGATGCAGATGACATCAAAATTATTAGCACGATTCCCAGTCCCACATGTCATGATATTGCTTCATGAACAATATTTCTATCATTCAACCCTTTTTCTCATACATTATTACATTTCATGGTTTCTAAAATCTGTAAACTGTAAACAATATTTTTTTCCAAATTTCATTTTTCTCGGCAATCTCTCACATTGGCACAGATTTGACTTTTAGTGCCAACTTTATTTTAATCAAGCATATTTTGAGACAGTATAAAGCATATGAGACAAAACAAACAGCATCTGCAAGGTAATTTAATCGTCTTGAAGTTCCTAAAAATGGCAATTAGTAAATTATTTAATAATCAAAAGTGGCACAATCAGTTTTTAAGTGTCCGTAAACGAATTAATGTTGGTCAGGGCTCACATTCTGATTCATCATGAAATACAATTTAAAGATTCAAACATTTGGAAATCTTAAAATGGTAGCCAAAAAGGTTTAAAATTAAGGTAATGAGGCCAATGTAATGTCGTGAAGCTAAAAGTTCAATGGTGAGTGAGGACAGGTTAAGCATGAAAAAAAGAATTGGAGCCAATAGCAATTTACCTATTTTGAAAATAAGAAAGTGGCTCCCAAGAATTTTTACAGTATTTTCTGAAACCATCACAATCGATGGGAACCAAAATTAACCCTTGAGGCAGCCTTTTTCGCGATTTCTTTCAGGATGGGGCGGATTTTGTCAAAAGTGAAAAGGACGAGTGCCAAGTGGACCTTTTTACACTAAAAGGAGAGGAAGGGGGCTAACTTGTCAAACACACCCCAACCCTCTTTTGAACTTTTTGTTGTTGTTAGTGGTGGGTTTTGTTGCTGTTGTTTTTCCAATTTTTTGGGGTTTGGGGGACTTACATCCAACCAAAGGAATTTTTTTGAGTGACTTCTGTACTTCTGAGGACCTTATGTCATGTACAGGCTGTCTCAAAATGATTAGTATACCCATCGATGACCACATTTGACTAATTCTTTCATCATGAAGATCAATAATAATAAAAGTGGGTTTTTTTTGTAATCTACTGTAAAATATTGTAACCTTTCGTTAGAATTTTAAATTATTAAAATCGGATCGACGTATCAAACTGACAATATACGCCATTTTGTAAGGGTTGGTGATTTAAACAAAATCCTTCTTCTTCTCTAACCTTTTATTCCCATCTCTCTTTTATAACTGTTATTATACAGTTAGGTTGTTCAAATAACTAATGATTATTTTAGTTTAAGTCAATTTTGAAGATATAAAATAATCGTCACACTTGAGTGATTTCAAACATTGTTTCTATTTGGCTACTTTCAGACTTTTGAAGCTAATTTTGAGAACATATTTTATCTCAATCTATATTGACAACCCCTCAACAGTATTTGCATTCATTGGTGCAAGCACATTTTTTATGTGATAACAAGTAATTTAAGTAGATTATCTCTACTTCCTGGCATACCAGTAGCGCAAAATCACCAACTTGATCATCCAATGTGATAATTAAATCACCAAATACAACTTTATTAGCTGATCAAAAGCGCCTAAACGCTTGTAAAATAGAAACAAATAGATAGAGTCAATAATGTTATAAAAAGGTGTGACGGACATTGCTTTAACCTTTAAATTGACTTACAATAAAGAATCAATAAATGTTTGAACAAACCATTACTATACTAATGCCAGTCGGAAAGATTAGGGAACAATAGGTTATCTAATCAAACGAGAAAATATATTCATTTATTTCAAACAAGGTTAACACATCCCTTTATTGCACTTTGCCAAAAGGGTGAAATCTCCGATTTGAAATTCTAATAAAAGATTACAATATTACAAAGTTATTTTAAAAATAATGACTCTGATATCATATTTTTTTCAAAGGTGGAAATATCGAAAATAATTAATGAAACTTGGGCATCGATCTAAAAACTGTGTTTAGCGAGTAAACGCTTTTCTAAACACATTCTTGCTATCACTTGAGTGCATCCCCCTGCCAGAAGGCTTGTCCCCTGATGCCCCCATTCCCCAAATGAAATGACAAACTCTATGTATACCTATGTATACTAAAAAAAATAGTCAGATATGCCCCCCCCCCCAAAAAAAAGAAAAAGATAAATAAATAAATAAATAAAATAATATGATATCGGGGCCTTGATAGGCCTACTCGTTCGGTACTAGCCATTTTTGCTGCACCACTGGTTTTTTCATTGACAAAACCATATTAAAATCATCCAACAATGTTTAAATTGCCCCTATCCAAAATACAGTCTCATTTGATATAGACTTACAATTTGTCATCACTCATCACCATGCGCGCGGACGCGACGGTATGTTTGAAACGCTGAGCACGCGCGTCAGTGCAGGTGACACGCACACACAGTGGTCTCTCTTTGGGAAACACAATCCGGCTGGGCGTGGACATACCATATTTGGTTAACTACGTCATTCGTTAAATGGGACATTTGGCAGGTCACCGTTTATTATAATGAGCTCGCTGCGGGGGGTATCGACGTAAGTTGAAGGACCCTCGCCTTCGGCTCGGGCCTGTCGGTTCTCGTGTGGGGGCGCTCTATAGCTCACTGGGCGAGGGGACTTCTCGACGGACTACCTGGAACTTAAGATCACATAAGGCCACTTAAAAAAAAATATTCGATTCTCGTCACCCGCCCGCCTCACTTTTGGCCGCTGCATATCAAATCGTTTGGGGCCGTTCAAATAAACTACTAAACGCAAAATTTCTATTGTGCAATTTCTTTTGAAAACCCACGAAAAATCCTCCTAAAATGCTGGCCATTTACACTTAAATTGTCATAAATAAAAATATATAATTCGGAACACCCAGTAATCGACCTCCATGTGAAGCTAATAATATTCTCTCTCAAAATATATTTTTTTCAAGCGCATATATATTACAGTCGAACCGTAAATAATTTTTATCTGTGTCAAATTTCAGGAAAAACATGCGCCGTTCTGTGCTTGAAAGCTGGCGTTACACAGAGATTTTAGACATTCGAGTCCTACACCGGGTTATTATGGACGCCTTAAAGGTCTCAAGAGGGCGGCTTAATGCCTGGTAATCGGGTCTGAGATGAAGCTAAACACATTTCCTGGTTCTTCGTGCAAAAATTAATCTGATTGGATAATCAGGGCGACCGTAATTAGCATTTAAAGGGTCAGAGGGTAATTTTTTGTAAACTGGCATTTTCCGTATCTACCGTGTTGAGCACAAAGGGAACTATAGTGAATGTGTTTGTACAGTGGTGGCCTTGTACATTGTTGTATAGTCGGGCGTTAAGTGCTTAGATAAAGACAACCTGAAAGCAGGTTAAAGTCGCTGTACATAAAGGCCATTCTAACTTCAAATCGATTTGATATGCATCTTTTTACAACAAATCCGAGCCCGGAAAGATCGCAAAACATAAATGATCTTTTTATCGGTCGTGCCGCCATCTTTAAACAATTTTGTATAGCGCCATCTATTGTTGGAGTGTTGTGGCCACGCGCGGCGTATAGCTTTTCACGTCGGCGACACAAATTGAGAATACGTGGAGAAAATCACATTTAAGGGAGCATAATAGTATGAAAAATGCACAGTTAGCACAGATTTGACTAAATAAATTCATTTCGAATGAATTTCCACTATAAATGTTGCTTTTATTTATTTAAGCTTATTTTTTATTATTTTGTTAAAAATAAACCGTGTTTATTTGCGGAATTTGGGATGGTGATTTTTGTTCCCGGGACTCAACATTTTCTGGCGGGACTCCGGGACTCTCTACCAGCACTAGTTAGCCTAAACTAAACTAGCTATTTGCTTATTTGGATGGATACACATTGCAAGTGTACATGAAGGAATGGGTATATCGTTGGCAACTGGACCTTCAATATCATAATATGATCATATAAACAGTTGGTTACCATTGAAAATAGCATGGTTCATTTCGAACAGGAAAAAAAAGCCTTCCGCCCTCCTTACTTTTCGAAGACGTGTGCAACAAGAATCAAATCATTTTTTTAAGTGGTCTAGCTAATATGCCTTTAAATTGATCTGACGGAATAAACCGTATACTTCATGAATTTACTGTACATACCATCAATAGTCAAATTCATGAAGTACGGTGTACGGCTTATTCCGTTATACAATTTAACCCCCTAAAATACAAGATTGCCGTAAGGATGTTCATATCATTAAATATAGAGGGAGCCCTTTGTTTGAAAATTTGGTAGCAAAAATATGTGGCAAACTCCATGTTTACCTCTTTTAAATCCAGCGGAGTAGTACAAGCCTGGCTGGGATGTACAGGGTGTCCATAAGAAAATGGTGCACATGTTTACCCAACTTGTTGACTATGAAGTTCTAACATTTGGTGTAAGATATGTTTACACATATTGAAAGACTAAACAGTAAACACCTGGCTTTCAGATGCTGCTTATAAAATATCAATTGATATGGATTTGTTAATCCTGAGATATGGACAATTAAGAGCTACCCAGAATCGATGTTGTGCCACTTAACATTTTTAAAGGTTAACTCCTAAGATACAACTTCCACTTGTACGATTGCCCTTCACCAGTGTTATGCTAAATAACATTTTTGTATTGAGATTTAAAGGCATATTATGTGATCTTTTCCAGAGAGCGCACTCTATTCATGATTTTTTTTAGAAAGTAGATTTTCTTGCAGACTTACATTTCTGATCATAAATCGTACATACATTCCAAGTTACAGAGCGATACGATTCCTAATTACCTCAAAATCATGGTTTTAGTGTGAATTTAGAGTGAAAATATAAACTGTCGTGTTAACCCGACAGTTTATTTTCACTCTAAAACCATGATTTTGAAGTAATTAAGAATCGTATCGCCCTGTAACTTGGAATGTATGTACGATTTATGATCAGAAATGTAAATCTGCAAGAAAATCTGCTTTCAATTTTTTTTTTGATGTTGAGGGCGTTCCCTGGAAAGATCACATAATATACCTTTAATAGGTTTAAATAATAGAATGAGTGCCTGTGTATCCAAGCAACTGAATATAAAGATGTTTGTTACATGATTCGAACCAGTCCTTTTGACGAGGTTTCACAAAATGTTGATTGGGCCTACATTTTCAAAACGAAAACAGACGTCCATATGGCTGGTGTGCGGCCTCAATTTTCATAGAGAGGGTGTTCATGGTATTAAAATATCATCAAACAAGAATTCCAGCAGAAGTCACCAGAGAGTTTTCCATTCATTTCCCAAACACTCACGTACCATCTACAGGGTTCGTACGGGTCCTTGAAAACCTTGAAAGTCCTGGAATTTTACTTTTTCATTTTTAAGGCCTGGAAAGTCCTTAAATTCCGAAAAAGTCCTTGAAAGTCCTTGAATTTCAAAATGTGCTCCCCAAAAAAAAGTATCTCTGATTTATTAATATTATATTTTTAACCAAAATGAATAAAACGGACCTTTTCCAATTCGTTTTTTATTCTTTTGATGACATTTTCATACTATCATTTATCAATAAATTATTCATTTCACCATTTTGGCGCCCGTTGTTTTCCTAGCCTGTTTAGCGGTGCATGTAACTCTAGTACCGTTTCATATAGATTTCGGCTCCTTGTTGACCTCTACATTCTGTCCTCCATTTCTATTACAAAAGGCTGACCTCTCTGGTATCTACAAAGAATAAAACGGACCTTTTCCAATGCGTTTTTTATTTTTTTGATGACATTTTCATACTATTATTTATCAATACAAAGGTCAATAAATTATTCATTTCACCATTTTGGCGCCCGTTGTATTCTTAGCCTGTTTAGTGGTGCATGTATCTCTAGTACCGTTTCATATAGATTTCGGCTCCTTGTTGACCTCTATATTCTGTCCTCCATTTCTATTACAAAAGGCTGACCTCTCTGGTATCTACAAAGAATAAAACGGACATTTTCCAATTTGTTTATTATTTTTTTGATTACATTTTCATACTATCATTTTTCAATACAAAGGTCAATAAATTATACATTTCACCATTTTGGCGACCGTTGTTTTCCTAGCCTGTTTAGCGGTGCATGTAACTCTAGTACCGTTTCATATAGATTTCGGCTCCTTGTTGACATCTATATTCTGTCCATTTTTATTACAAAAGGCTGACCTCTCTGGTATCTACAAAGAATAAAACGGACATTTTCCAATTCGTTTATTATTTTTTTGATTACATTTTCATACTATCATTTTTCAATACAAAGGTCAATAAATTATACATTTCACCATTTTGGCGCCCGTTGTTTTCCTAGCCTGTTTAGCGGTGCATGCAACTCTAGTACCGTTTCATATAGATTTCGGCTCCTTGTTGACATCTATATTCTGTCCATTTTTATTACAAAAGGCTGACCTCTCTGGTATCTACAAAGAATAAAACAGACCTTTTCCAAATCGTTTTTTATTTTTTTGATGACATTTTCATACTATCATATATCAATACAAAGGTCAATAAATTATTCATTGTGGGTGTAAATGAGTTGAAATAATATTTCATAAAAACGTCCCCTGGTTCCACCGAAACGGCCCCTGGTTCATGACAAAACCCAGTGAACCAGGGGCCGTTTTTTTCTAAAAGTGGCCCCTGGTCCTGTGGTCCTTATTTCCTAGCCTGATGCAGAGGCGTTAAATGCCCCAATATGGTTTTGAAGTAGGCAAATAGTATGATTGTTTAAAAATTGGTTGGTACATTATACTAGAGAAGGTCCTTGAATTCTTCAATTATAGTCCTGGAAAGTCCTGGAAAAGTCCTTGAATTGTTTTGCTCAGAAAGTGTACGAACCCTGATCTAGGAATACACCTACAAAGGAGTATGGAAAATACTTGGTAGATGGTACAAGCACGTACCAATATGAACAAGAACATTCTGGAAGATGAAGATATGAAAAGTGGCAGGACACAGTAACACATTGATAACGTGCGGCGTGCACTTCAGACTCAGAGGGATCCCAGAATAACTGCTCGTAGAAATCCCTTATTTACCACATATTCCAGGGACATCATTTTTGTTCCTCAACCTCTTTTAAACAATTCTGGTAAAATGCCAACCCCAATGGTTCAAGAGGATTGATGCCCATGGATAAACTAAGGGACCGTTTATTATTTCTACCGGAGGGGGGGGGGGGGGGGTGGGGGGTTGGGGGGGGGGGGTTGGGGGGTTGGGGGGGGGCGGTAGCTGGAAGAAAGCAACAACCAAAAAACACATGACCCCCCCTTCCCAAGATACTAAAAAGTTATGACCCCCCCTGGAATGTAGAAAAAAGTTATGACCCCCCCCTTTTTTTGTACACACACACCCCGGTTTACAAATACAATAAGCACCCACCCTTCAATCTATATAAATAAAAGGATGAACGTAAATCTTTTCCGCGAGTGTTCTCAGAGGTGCCTTGACTTTCAACTCTGATTTTTGCGTACATTGATTGAGTACATATTGCCATTAAACCATTGGACACTATTTTTTGCAAAACTATTCAATTACTATGGAAATAACCAAAAAAACAGGTCGGTTGCTATGTTTCACGTCTTCTATTCTTACCTCATGAAACTGGCCAACGCATGCGCATACCGCCGTTGGTGGAGCTGTTGCGGAGACAGGGAGGTAGCTACATGGGCGGGGTGGCATGGGAGACATGAACTTACTAAATTTAGGCAAATTGTTGATTTCTCTTGGCGTTATCCAATAGACGAAAAACGACTTTCATACAACGATCCTGGGTTGCTACGTGTAGTGGTCGTTACTACTGTAACAGCTGCTTGACGTGGCAAGTATATGTACGCAAGAGCGATGCGTGCAAGTCACGCACCATCGTTGGCCACGCAACACTCCGCTACGCGATGCCCGGCCGTCACGCGTCACACACGCGTAACAGACCTGTTTTATAGTGTGATCAGTTCCAAATTGGCGAAAATTCATGTGAGGCTAATTATATTTATCAGTGTGGGCACAAATAGAATACCTTGCCCACGGCTGGTGATTTTTGCTTATTGCTTATTGTTTGTTAACTCCCTATAACAGCTACATTCTAGCTAAACTGGAAGTCCTCTGAAACAGGGCTATGGGTTACGGCTTATTGAAGGCGCAACACCAGTTTGTGTCATAATATTTGTTCCGTGTTTCCCCCTGTATAGCTTTATAATTGCTACAACCCTCCGGCCAGGCCAGTTATGGGTAGGCCTACCAGACTTCTATCTAAATAAAAGGAAGAACGTAAATCTTGTCCGCGAGTGTTCTCAGAGATGCCTTGACTTTCAACTCTGATTTTTGCGTACATTGATTGAGTACATAATTATTGCCATTAAACCATCTGACACTATTTTTTGCAAAACTATTCAATTACTATGGAAATAACAAAAAAACAGGTCGGTTGCTATGTTTCACGTCTTCTAACATATTGCATGAAAACGGTGTCAACGCATGCGCATGGATACCGCCGTTGGTGGTGGTGGAGCTGTTGCGGAGACAGTGGGGTTGCTACATGGGTGGGGTGGCGTGGGCGACTTGAACTTACTAAATTTAGGCAAATTGTTGATTTCTTGGCGTTATCCAATAGACGAAAAATGGCTTTCATACAACAATCCTGGGTTGCAATGTGTGTGGTCGTTACTACAGCTGCTTGAAGTGGCAAGTAATGTACGCAAGAGCTTGCACGCACCATCGTTGGCCACGCAACACTCCGCTACGCGATGGCCGCCACGCGACACACGTGTAACGGACCTGTGTTATAGTGTGATCAGTTCCAAATTAGCGCAAATTCATGTGAGGCTAATTATATTTATCAGTGTGGGCACAAATAGAATACCTTGCCCACCGTTTGGTGATACCTGCGTATGATGTACAAACCACACTTTCAGCACCCTCCGCACCATTGTGTCATTATTTTGTCCCGTCCCGTTCGCTTTATTGCTATACAAACACCCCCCACCCCCCGCCCCACCCCTATTCTGAATGGGTTACGGCTTATTGAAGGCGCAACACCAATTTGTGTCATTATTTGTTCCGTGTTTCCTCCTGTATAGCTTTATTGCTACAACCCTCCGGCCAGTTATGGGTTATGCCTACCAGCAGAATGTCTTTCATAAAATGGAAATGCAGGGATAGCGACAGTATGAGTATGCGTGATAAAAAAATACATATTGAAGGAAAAATTTAATGTAATTTGGCCAAACAATAAGTCGGGATATGGCACATAAAAAGTGCTTAAGAATGGATACCATAAATCAGTGGTTCTCAACCTTTTTGCCCCACGACCCCTTTTGACATTACTGGTCAGTACCGTGACCCCCAAAAACAAAAATTGAAAAAAGAAACCAGCCGGATATCATAAATGAAACTGCTTAGTTTGGATGTGAGTGTAGCGAGCAGGAAATTTTGCATATTTGAACGTTATCTAAGGTTATCTAAGCTTTTTTAAAGCGAAATGTAGCACAGTTCCCCCAAAACCTATATTCACGAGCCCCTCATGACCCCCTGGAAAACCCCAAACGACCCCCAGGTTTAGAACCTCTGCCATAAATGATCATGATGAGAGCTCCGACCATTGGCCCGCCGACTAATACAGCTAAAAGGCACACTATAAAAAAACTAAGTCCCTATGTGCTTCCTAATGAATTCCCGACTGATTCACGTGTACCTGGATACAATATGCACATGGGGTAGGCCTATCTTGATAAGGGCATCTATCTGTGATGTGGATTCTAAGGGTGAATTGGATATGGGGTAAGGCCATAAAGATCTGGATTGCAGATTTGCAATTGTTATCAAATCATGAAGATCTTCCAAGTAACAGAGCCATACGATTTTTAATTACTTCAAAATCAAGGTTTGAATACGTTGAAATAAACGGCAAAGTGCAGTGTGCTCCGGTAACTTATTGGCCTGATTAGTTTCTTAACCCGATGCTAAATGCAACAAAATTCAACAAAACTGAGCACCGCACCACAATTATGGTAGTACACAACATAGACCTCGAAAAGTTATTTGGGAGCGCGACCCCTGAGCATTATGCACGCTCACCGACATCCGCACACATCATTGTGTCATTATTTGTCCCGTGTCCTCTCCCGTTATAGCTTTATTGCTAGAATACACCCCATCCCAAATGGGTACGGGTTATTGAGCCCCAGCGATATTTTTTGAACCTACACCCCCCCCACCCCCCCCCACTTACGTGAAATTCACACAAAAAATGTGGGGCTATACCTTTTACTATTTTTTGGTACATCCGGGAAATTGAGAAGACTCTGAGTCGGGGGAATTTCACTCACAATATCCTGCGCACTCCCGGACTGGGCCCCTTGATTATTAATGGCACATGGCAGTGGCGTGCGCAGGATATTGTGACTGGGGGGGCCCACTTTAAAAATTGAAATTCCCCCGACTCAGATTCTTCTCAAAGGTAGCCCCAATTTTTTTCTCAGTCACCTCGTGTCGTGATTTTCACGTAAGTGGGGGGGGGGGGGGGGGGGGGGTAGGTTCAAAAAATTTCGCACGGTCAAAAGATTTCGCACAGTAAAAAAAAATCGCACAGTCACAATATCACAGTCAAAAAGACATCCAAGTAAACAACTACTAGGCCTAATGGACAATTATGAGCGTTTCCATCATTTTTTTCCATAACATTTCCTTTTTATACCAACCTGGTGCATAAATTTGTCGCCTACATGTATAATTTTGCCAACTATTTGTCTATTTGGATTACACCCCTTCCACACACACAAAAAAATCTAGCGACGGTCCATCCCCCAACTGGCAGTAGTTTCCCCCGACTGGCAGTAGGTTCCCCCGACTGTAGACCAAACTGGGGGGGCCTAGGCCCCCCCATCCCCCCCTTTGCGCACGCCACTGGCACATGGTATGTTATGGATTATTTTAGGGGGCTGTCATTTTCTTCGGTAAGGGGGCCAGGGTCGGAGGTACCAAATATCATTGGAGGTGTCGTGTTTTTACACGGAAAATAGGGGGGGGGGGGGTGGTCATGAAATAAATACCATTGTCAGGGGGGTGTCAAAACTAAATTTTAGTCCAAAAAAATCTTTCTTTTTTTTCTTCTTTTTTTCTACATTTGTATACCCTTATTTTTAATTTTCCCTTCCGCATTAACCCCCCCCCCACCCCCAATAGGGCCTATTCCGAATGTAACCATTAATAGGCCTGAGAATGGGAGTGGTCATAACAATAATTACGTTCGTTGAGCGGGGTGGCGGTGGGGCATACAAAATGATGATACATGACATTTTGGGACCGCGTACAAACAAAAAAAGACCACCTCTATAATAAACCGCTCAAGGGGAGGCTCACTACTAGCGGGGCCCGCGCGAAGCGCGGGTTCCCGCTAGTTATGAATATTTGAGAATACTATTCTTAAAAATAGACACCAATTTTTTAAAATATATATATACAACAATTATATTATTATATACACTTGTGATTTTTGTGGAGTAAAGTGTATAATTTCAGACAGTGTATGTGTGGGCATGTTGTCAGCATGGGCACAGTGTATGTAACTTTGGCTCTGTGCATGCAAACATTTGCCTGTGTGCATGTAAAATTGTGATATTCAGCCATTTTTACAATTTTAAGGGGAAAAAAATAATCAATTTTTCAAGGAAATAATTATTGCTGTTGTGAAGGTAACTTTTATTTAAACATGCTTTAAAACACCGAAAATCTATTTTGTGGCCACATGCGCATGACTGAGGTCTATTTTGGCTTTAAGGGGGGAATTTTTGATTTGATTTTTTGATTTTTGGGAGTGCTGTTATTATTGAACTATTAATCAAATGCATACAAAAGTATACATTTTTGGAAAAGAAATGGATCAGAGAATCCAAATTTGGTGTCAATTTTGACCAAAAATGTTGAATTTTTGAGAACATCACAAAATCCACTTTTTTTGACCCAATTTTTTTTTGAACAAGCTAACTAAATTATTTTTGAGTAAAAAATGCCCAAAATTGCTTGATTCTAATGTTATGTCACTAATCTAGGGGCGATTCTCTCATTTTTTCACCTAAACTTGTATTTTTTGAAATTTTGACCAGAAAGTGCCAAAAAATTGAAAAAATGAGAAAATCACCCCTAGAATAGTGTCTTAATAGTATAATCAAGCAAATTTTGGCATTTTTGACTCATAAATAATTTTGTTAGCTTGTCCAACAACAAAAAATGGTTAAAAAAGTGATTTTTTGTGATTTTCTCAAAAAACAACATTTTTGGTCAAAAATGATGCCAACAATGGATTCTCTGACCCAAATCCCATCCAAAAATGTATACTTCTATATGCATTTGATTAATAGTTCAATAATTACAGCACTCACAAAATTCCAAAACAACTTCCTTAACTCCCCTCCTCTCCTTAAACATGCTTTAAAACACCGAAAATATATTTTGTGGGCACATAAAAAGAGCCATATTTCACATGATTGAGGTCTATTTTGGCTTTAAACGTGCTTTAAAACACCGAAAATCTATTTTGTGGGCACATGCCTGCATAGCGCAAGAGAAATAGGCATATTTCCCATGAATGAGGTCTATTCTGGCTTTAAACATGCTTTAAAACACCGAAAATCTATTTTGTTGGCACATGCGCGCAAAATAGCCATATTTCCCATGATTAAGGTCTATTTTGGCTTTAAAAATGCTTTAAAACACTGAAAATCTATTTTGTGGGTACATGCGCGCATAGCGCGTGAAAAATGGCCATATTTCCCATGATTGAGGTCTATTTTTGCTTTAAACCTGCTCTAAAACACCGAAAATCTATTTTGTGGGCACATATTTGTACTAAAAAATTATGATTTGAAATATTAGTACAAAAAAGTTATGACCCCCCCTTTAATTTCCTAAAAAAAGTTGTAACCCCCCCTTTCAATTTCTTGAAAAAGTTATGACCCACCCCTGTTTGGTGCCGCCCCCCCCCCCCCCCCCCCCCCCCCCCCCCCCCCCTCCGGTAGAAATTATGAACGGTCCCTTAAATGTTAGTATCGTTTTGACACTCATAATCATTCTTTCTGTAAAAGTGGCACAACGTCGATTTTGGGTAGCTTTGATAAACTGGGTATATATCAGGATTGACAAATAAATGGCATCTGAAAGCTAAGTGTTTCCCCTTTCTATGTGTATGAACACATCACACCAAACTTTAGGACTTCATGGTAAACAAGTTGGGCAAACATGTGCACCCTTCTTTTAGGGACACCCTGTATTCACTGATGTCTAAATAACCAAACACAAGCAACTGGACATCATGAAAGTCCCAGCCAACACATGCGTACGTGGGCCCTTTATGGGCCCCACATAAAATTCTCCAACAAAATTGTTCATGTGTAAAGTTTTTTGTAAAGTAATGTTCTTACTTGCCATTTAATTATGAAATGGTGCATGATGTGGATCAAATTATTTGTTAAAATGTATAAATATACAATTAGGGCTGTCATCGACATGGACGATGTCGACATTATGTCGATATCGGCTATTATCCCGACATGTCGATATCAACTTTGGGATGTCGATATAATTAACATTAAATCGTCCGTAAAATGATTTGAGAAAAAAATAATCGGCAAAGTGATTTATTTAAATGACAATCGGCAATAGTTGTGAAAAAACCCAATATCCAACAATAGCAAACCGTTAAAAGTATTAATCACGCTAGTTCCCCCCTCACAACTTGCTCCATCGAATATTTTGCAATGCCATATTTCGACTAGGCGTATTATACTAAATGATTTTTAACTTGTGTACATGCATTGACTTAGCGATATTTTCGATCACCGGTAATATTCTATACTATCGCGGACATTAATTTGCGGGGACAATCGGCTTGGTATTTGGATCATAATATGTCGACATCATGTCGATATCGAGATTCTAAAATAGCAACATGTCGACATGAAAAAAAGATCTCGATAACAGCACTATATACAATCCATAGTGTTACGAAACCAATATAACCAAGCTCAGTGTGCATGCTTGGAATTGCCCTGATGTAACCCATGTGGTCAGCCTATATGGGACCCTGAACGTAGCCCATTATGGGATGGCCCTTGTAAACCCATGGGACCCATGTGGTCAGCCCATATGGGACCCTGATACAGGTTGACCCAAGCGTAGCCCATTATGGCCCTTGTAAAACCCATATGGGACCCATGTGGTTAGCCCGCACATAACCCTTTGCCCTCATTAGCCCTGATTGCCCACATGTAGCCCCTATGGGGCCCTAGGACCTGTGCTGGCTGGGTGTAAAGCATCATTTTCTTCAGAAGGAAGGTGGGGGGGGGGGCATATGATCCCAAGTTTGGTTGCAATCGGTTTTGGTATTAAAAAGAAATTGGCATTTTCTGATGTCTTCCTCTAATTTTAAAACTAGACATCAAATGACCTTTGACCTAAATGTGTGACCTTTGACCTTATGTTGTATCTTTGTACCAAGTTAGGTCACTTTTGGACCTTGCATGTAAAAGATAAAAATAACCATTTTATAAAGGCCTGCCTTAATAACATAAAACATTGAAACATTCATTGCTACGCTCGTAAACCAACTGTCTATATTTTATATTAAAATAAAAAGATACTGATTGTCCATATGTGTTGTATTTTATTAAGGGTATATTGTATCGTTTACATTTATAAACAGATCAAAGATAAAAACTTGAAAAATAAAATATGACGGGTTGTTTTAGAAGAAAATGTGTATATATATATATTTTTTTTTTAAATGGCCCTTCTGACCCAGTCCATTTACAAGGAATATGTTTGGATGAAAGTGCGCGAAGCTCACAACAATTTGCAATTTTAAATCTTTGGAATCTGAATTGCTTATCAAAATTATGACCCCCTATTTTAGGTTTTTGTTTCGCCTGATGTATGTTATCACTATTTCTGTCCGGCATCCGGCGTCCGCCGTGTGCTAAGAAATACCTTTGTGACGCGATATCTGGAGATCCGTCAGGCCTATCTTGATGGGACTTGGTGAAAAGAAGGGGGGGTGGTAGGTTCTTTTGCTGATTAAATTTGCAAGGTCATTGGAGGTCATTCAAGGTCATCGGGGTCAAATATGTTTAAAACTTTTGTGACGTGTTGTAATGCGATATCTGGAGATCTGCAAGGCCTATCTTGATGGGACTTGATGGAAGGAAGAGGGTTGGTGTGTTCTTTTGCTGATTACATTTTCAAGGTCATTGGTGGTCATAAAAGGTCATCGGGGTCAAATATGGGGTCAAATAAGATCCGTAAGGCCTATCTTGATGGGATTTGGTGGAGGGAAAGGGGGTGGTGTGTTCTTTTAGCTGATTAAATGTTCAAGGTCATTGGAGGTCATTCAAGGTCATCTGGGGTCAAATAGATCAGTATGGCCTATCTTGATGGGATTCGGTGGATGGAAGGGGGTGGTGCGTTCTTTTTGCTGATAACATTTTCAAGGTCATCGGAGGTCATTCAAGGTCATCTGGGGTCAAATAAGATCCGTAAGGCCTATCGTGATGGGATTTGGTGGAGGGAATGGGGGTGGTGTGTTCTTGTTGCTGATAGAATTTTTAAGGTCATCGGAGGTCATTCAAGGTTATCTGGGGGTCAAATAAGATCCGTAAGGCCTATTTTGATGGGATTCGGTGGATGGAAGGGGGGTGGTGTGTTATTTTTGCTGATAAAATTTTCAAGGTCATTGGAGGTCATTCAAGGTCATCTGGGGTCAAATAAGATCCGTAATAACACTCATTCCGGCCACAGCTTTGTTCACGTGCCAGTCTCACAACAATGTATACAAGAAAATAAATGAAGTAAGGACAACCAGATCAGATGTCAAGTGTCGTCACTATGTGTAATTTAAAAAGAAGAGCATGTGGTTCTGCCCCACCAAACGGACCTAATTAAAATAGCAATAGAAATTGGGAGGTATACGTATGCCATCCTGACAAGACAAGGCTAAAGAGATAAATGATAACCCCCCCCCCCCCCCCCCCAGTACTTCCCTTAAGATAAAACTACCTTAATGTATACAGTTGCTAGTTGCTATGAAGGAACTACTTTAATGTGTACAGTTGCTACAAAGGAAGGTTTATAGTACTGGGTAACATTTGAGCATCCCTTAAGGTATTACATCCCTTACATTAACTACAATGCCTACCTCTGTGACAGTGCTACATTTTATCATACATCTCACCATCAATTCTTTCAATTCACTTTTGATGAACAGGCGAGACGCGCTGTTCAAGAACCGTCTTGTATAATTTTATGACCGCCCCCACCCCCCTATTTTAGTATTTCACAAAATTATGACCCCCACCCCCACCATATTTGTGACCATCCTTCCTAAGAAAATTTGCTGATTGGCACAAACTAGACGTGTATCTGCGCTCACCACAGCGCTTCACACGCATGTCATAGCACGTTCCCCATCGCGCCATTCCCCATTGCGCCATTCCCCATTGCGCCGTGGCTATGGCAGCGCGACAATGCATTCAACGTTCGATGCGGTATTGATTGTTATACCTTATGCCAGAACAGAGCCAGAACAGAGCGACAATGTAATTTGGTGAAGTGTCGATTACGGCTGGCAAATGCGAACCCTGTACCTGCCCCTATAGATGAGTTGGCCCGGGGAGGGAACCAGCATAGATCGTGACGAGCTGATGAATTAAAGGTCACGTAAAGCCGTAACACAACAAATTCACTGCCACAGCCCACAGGCAGGGTTGTCTCCACACCGGTCGGCGCCGGTCGGGTGTAGCCGGCACTCACGCTGGCCGACCGGCACTAAAAAAAAAATGAAAATTTCTTTTTTTCTCTATTCTACATGGATAAAATCATTAAAGTGCCTCATAAAATAAGAAATTATGTGGCAGGAACCCACAAATAGGCCAAATTGCATTACAAAAAACCTAAAAAAACTCTAAGCTCTCGCGACAATGCATTCAACGTTCGATGCGGTATTGATTGTTATACCTTATGCCAGAACAGAGCCAGAACAGAGCGACAATGTAATTTGGTGAAGTGTCGATTACGGCTGGCAAATGCGAACCCTGTACCTGCCCCTATAGATGAGTTGGCCCGGGGAGGGAACCAGCATAGATCGTGACGAGCTGATGAATTAAAGGTCACGTAAAGCCGTAACACAACAAATTCACTGCCACAGCCCACAGGCAGGGTTGTCTCCACACCGGTCGGCGCCGGTCGGGTGTAGCCGGCACTCACGCTGGCCGACCGGCACTAAAAAAAAAAATGAAAATTTCTTTTTTTCTCTATTCTACATGGATAAAATCATTAAAGTGCCTCATAAAATAAGAAATTATGTGGCAGGAACCCACAAATAGGCCAAATTGCATTACAAAAAACCTAAAAAAACTCTAAGCAGGCCCCTGGACCCCGCGCCGTGATCCGCTGCGCTCCGTTCGCTACACTCACTCCGCTCGCCATCAGTAAAATTAGCCGGCACTCAAATTGCCCTGGAGACAACCCTGCCCACAGGCAAAGGGTTTAGTCATGGTGGTACAGTGTAAAACCCGAGAAAAGGGCTTTCCGTAAGACATTTCGTGATACCCATCGTGTTGGAGCATGCGATTGGTATAGACATGTGGGGTATTGTCTCTTCGATAAGAATATCGCTGTTGGCATATTAAAATCGTGTGCTAATTAGCTTTAATTAAGCAAAATAAAGTGCAAATACCTAAATTGAGTGCAGTATGTACTATTATAGCAACACTTCTCTATTGAATTCATGGCGAACCCATTAACGCGTGTCTTTGTGTCGTTATTGAATTGAGTTGCCACCTCGAGTTTGATTCCCATTGATCATGACTATTTTTGGAAGAAATAGATGCGAGTCCGTTTTAGGAATTTACTCCGGAATGCAGCTATTCGCTCATAAATCCAAAGTCATTAGTCATAGCACGGTATTCAACTATGTGTGCCGAAGTGTGGCACGGAGGGACTGGAGTCTCTGATGAAATATACGCCAGCTAGTTATGGACGAGATCGGACTGTCATTTTGTCTGAATCATTTTAGAAGCCTGATCAAGGCCAGTTGAAATACTGTTTCAAATTTGAAAAACGGACGGAGTGACATTTAAAGTTAATTATTTAATTATCTTTTATTGCCTTTATTTCAAAACATGTGGTCGCAACCAATATCAATGCATATCGAGGATTGTGCACTTAATTATTTTATAACATATTATTAATGTCATATCAAAGTAATAATCCAGGGAAATAATACAATCGTATTCTTTGTTTGTTCATAATCATCTGTTAGCATCAAAGTAATAATGAAAATGAAAGCGCGTGGGAAACAGTACGTATGTCTAATAGCCTATTAGACATACGTACTGTTTCCCACCCATTAGTAATAGGTCTAAACTCAAAATTAATTTTAATTGATCTAACACCTCATTATATTTATCAACTTAAAATTTGAAATGTGTGTATTAATATTGTTTATACATTATTGGTAGATACGACATCGTTTTAATATTTAGTAAATAATTTGTTTCGCGTATGCCACCTATGCATATTTGTAGCAATCTTAGCCACATTATATTTGTTTGTTTGTTTGTTTGTTGGGGTGTGTGTTTTTATGTGTGTGTTTTTCAGTTGAAAATCCTAGACAAAAATCTTAAATGCTGTTTTAAGACCAAATATAATGTCAAGACTGACAATTTATTAAAGAGGTGAACTTGTCTTTAAGATAATTAAAAAAAAAATTCAACGTCAATACAAATTACTTGATGTGGCATAGTCCCTAGTGCTAAAATCACAACTGCTAAATAAACAATATAAACAATACTTTTTCACATCGCAGTTTCACGAAACATTATACATTGTGGTAAATAAAACATTTTAATTCTCTGTAAAGTTAAATAACGGTAAATAATTATTGTGATATGGATGTTATATCTGATGATGATAGTAATATGGGTGCTATCTACTGAAGAAAGCAATGTATATAGTATATGGGTGCTATCTACTGAAGAAAGCAATGTATACATGTATAGTATATGGGTGCTATCTACTGAAAAAAGCAATGTAATAGGCCGCTATCTGCTGAAAAAAGCAATGTAATGTATGGGTGCTATCTGCTCAAGAAAGCCATGTAATATAAATCTATCAATATCAATGCATACCAACCACTCTCCACAAGATTTAGCAGCGTTGCTCCTTAACATACAGTGTTGCAATGCCAGCTCATGCCCTTTCATTTGCCAGCACTTGCTGCTAAGACAGAAGCTTCGTCCATGCAGCCTGGAACAGTCTTTCAGACAATGTTGTTGGCAACATCCTAGAGGAAGAACTCCAATCTTTTAAGTGTCGTGTTAACAGATACTTTCTCTCCAACTCTTCAGAGTATGTTGGCTAAGCTCTCTCGATGTAAATGATTTCCAGATATTATTTTTCTTCTCTTAAGTTTTTGATGTTGTTCTCTATGTTTGGGTTTTTATCTTATTCCTGTCACACGCCACTTTCATTGGGTTTTTTTACCAGCCCAATTGTGTTAACTTGTATTTTGATTATTTTCTGAGTTGCAGTGAACCAATCGATTGGCCCACCAGAGCTCTCACATGTAGAGAGTTATCCATTTGATTTGTAATCACTCAGTTCATTAACTTTGTTAATGTCTGTTGGACTATTGTTCACATTTGCTCTTTATATACACATAAAAAAAACTGCTGAGGAAAGCAATGTAATCCCTACCCCTAAAAGGTACAAAATAAGGAAATCTGTAAACTATTAGAAGTTCGGCTAATCTTCCTAAATATAGGCCTCAACAATATCACACAATAAATGGCCGCATTTATATTTGTCTATTCATTGATATTTGCCACAAGAATTTCTTAAAACTTATAATATACCCACCTGTAGGACTTGGTACCGTAAATTATCATCATAACGACAGTGTTATGGCGTAGTTTTAAGCAAATTCGCTCAAGGCCTTCATGACATTTCCCCCATCCAGAGTCCGTTGTTTAGGTTCTCTTGATTTCATTGACCTCCAGAAATGTATTTTTCTTTTATTTAGATCGGATATTGTTCTCTATGTGTGGTTTTTTATATCTTATTCTTATGTTACTTTCGTTGTCACTTTTAACTCATGCCTATTATTTGTGTTTCTTGTATATTTTATTTTGCATGTTTTCTTACAGTTGCATGCACTTGAACCATAGAATAGATTGGCCCATCAGACTCTTTGTTGGGTTACCAGATTGATTTCTATAATCACTCAGTTCATTAACCTCGTAGATATTTTGGCTATAATTGTTCACGTTTGCGCTTTTTAAAAACACAAAATATCAACAACAAAACAAGCAAAGTTATATCACGTTATTATATAGGCCTGGTGGATTTTCGTTATCCTACAATAAGAACTATATGTGGATTCAAAACAGCAACACCCCTATTCAATTCCCTTTTGGTACCGATTCTGTTGACATATTTAGGCGTTATTGTATGATTTCAGGTATTAAATCGATTTCTCTAAGAATGTGTTCAGCCAATATCCTTGATTCCAAAGCTATGAAATGGCAACCCATCATCCCATTTCAATAGCGTCTTTCCAAATAATAGACAACGGATAAAGGAATCGATATACAAATGAAGTTCATTGAATGGACAGTGATGCTACATTTGGTATATGCTATAACTAAGTTTAGGTACTGATGTTTTGTTTTACGTAATTGGGGTATTAAGCACACATTTTTAATATGCCAACAGCGGTATATTCCTATCGGGGAGGACAAATACTACACGATTACATGAATCGCATGCTCCAACACGATGGGTATCACGGAAATTATGTTAATGAGCTACCTTTTCCTGTACCGGTACCATGGTTTAGTAACTATCTAGTGCGGTCATGGCATGGTATCATGGTTTGATGATTCATGGAATACAAAGTAAAAGTGCATGGTTGATCCAATACATATACAATATTTTCATTGATCATAAACAATACTATGAGCCACAAAAGCGGCGTACATCATTACATGAACAAAATATGAACAAACATACATAAATACATACATACATACTGTTAGGCAAAAAAAAATAATGTTTGGTTGTCCTCCACACAGCTGATGAGAGATGAGGTGTGGGCGGGCAGATTTTAAAAAATCAAAAAAAATCAATTCAATTGATTCAAAGTCCAAGGTCTTGTAGTGTTGTGATAGTTTCATCTACAGCATGGTCACTACCGACCCGGCCTTCATTTTTTCTTCAGCTACTTGCTTTTTATGATAAAGCTCTGTATATTTCCCCATGTTCTCAATGTTGGTTTGTAAACCTCCAATATTGTTGAATGAGTTGCAAAACTGCAAACTCGGTCAAGTAACATTTTTAGACCGAGCGTTGCGATGGGCACTGGGCAGACACAGTATAGGTCACCATTGCTTGTCTTGTTTTGCCTAAAAGAACGTTGCGTTGATGTGCAAATGTATTGGGAATTTAGCGTCCCGGTAATTGGAGCCAGGGGGGGCAACTTGCCCCCCCTGCCCCCCGGTCGGTACGCCACTGGTTGAAGTGTCTAGAATAGATTGATGATGAGACGAAGTTGGTCTGTTGCATGAAACGGTACGTTTGGGCTGTCAAATTGTTCAAAAAAATGAAATAAAAACTTTAAAAAAAAAAAATATATATGTGCGGCCCTGAAATTACGTGCGGGCGGTCGAGGACAACCAAACAATTTTTTTTTTGGCCTTATACTGTACACCACGCCCTACTGGGCTGAAGCCTAGGAACATAAGTCTGAATACACGGGACCAACGGCTTAATGTGACTCTCTGAATCACGGCGAACTGACACTCACTGTATAGACCTGCACGTTGTACACAGTGAATGGGGTAGAGGAGAAATTCTACAATTAAATCTGATTATCAGCTTGAAACCACGGAAAGAGACTTCGATAATATCTCCTTTTGCTGATCCTTAAACAGTAAAAATGAGTTTGAAGATTTATTTTTGTGGTAGTATCACTGGTGGTCGACAGGATGCAGAGATTTACGCCAGAATCATCAAACAACTTCAAAGCTATGGTACTGTTCTCACAGAACATGTTGGATATCATTTAGATGGCATCACAGAGCTAGAACGTAAGTGAATATTGGGAGTTCCTTTAGTATACCCTTAGGCCTTACCACTGCATGTCTTCAATGGGGACTTTTAAAGAACGACCGATACACTACACAGTGAGGAATAAAATGGAAGGGTATTCTAAAGCTTACCCGAATAGTGAATGTAAATAGGCTTTATTTGAGATAAAAGCCCTCCATGGACCAGACCAACCCATGTTTTTTAAATTCAATTTCTAGATTTTTTTTACAAATGATTTTTGTGTGGAAAATTTGGTTAATCTTTTTGGTTTGGTCTTCTGGGGGGACGAGTGTTTAAGGTGGCAAAAGGATGAGAAGACTTGGAATGGATCTGTTGAATTTTGTGGAAGTTGGCAAGAGGAAAATATCATTATTTATCATTTAATTTAAACCAAAAAACATCTGACCGACCTTACCAGAGAGATAGTTTAATCAGTTCCAAATTGGGGAGAATTTTGACTTGAGGCTTGTAGACCCCCTTTTGAGCCTTCATCAGCTCTTAAGACCCACATTTCATTGAAACAATCGTGAAAAGTTTGGTTGCAATTGGTCATTTTATGGAAAAGATCTTTTCCATAAAATGACCAATTGCAACCTAACTTGAGTCATCGATGCACAGTGGCGTAGCGTCATAGGGGCACGGGCCCCCCCCCCCCAATGATTTTCGGAGGAAAAAAAGGGAAGGGAAGGGAAAAGAAAGGGAAGGGGAAAAGAAAGGGAAGGAAGAAAAGAGAAAGGAAGCGGAGGGTAGAAAAGAAAAAGGAAGGGGAAAGAAAAGAAGAAAGTGGAACGAAAGAATCGTTTATCGTCAGGACGGTGTTTAATTCGGATCGGGAATCATTAGGCGCGGCCGGAAGGGGGAGGGGTACTCAAGGCTGGATCCAGACGATGGCACGGCGCGCGAAATCATAGTTGCAAGACCGTGCCCTGGTATCTTTCGAACACATCGGCAACACGAAAATCCCGGGAAACGTATTATTTGCAATTTTATTTCAGTGCCATATTTCAAAGAAAAAACATTTGTGAAGTAGGCCTATAAATTAAATTCTAATGTTTAATTGAACATTCGTAATTAATGTGACAAAAAAGTGAAAGAGAGAAAAGGGAGAGGGGGAGAGAGCCAGTGGCGTATCCAGGGGATGGCCCAGCAGGCCATGCCCCCCCCCCCCCCCCCCCCCCCTTCGCGCATATCAGTTTCAATGTTACAAAATATAAGCTTTAAACAAGGTGGCTTCAGGCAAGTTTTCTGAACCATTTTAGTTTAGAAACTGAAAATTGTCGCGTTTTTTCTACAGGTTTCAACAATATATTGGGTCTGGAACCACCCTAAATCTTCTTGCTTCAGAATGCTGAATCTTTGCCTTGATAAATGGGGAACCTGTTTTTTAACATAACCATTAGGGGAACCTGTTTGTCAACATAACAATTTCAACCATCTATGGTCACACGTTATGAACTCGCCTCCCAATAGGGTGGTGCCGTTACATTTTTTAGTTTTATGCTGTCATTTTCCTCAAATATTTTCAAAACCACAAAAGCTATCTCAACAAATTTGGTATCATTTTAAAGCCCTAATAACAAGCTATCTGCCTGCAAAATGGCATTGGTATAGCTAATACAGAAGGGGAGATACAGCTGTTTGATGTTTAGAGACCAGGGTGGTGCTGGAAGGGGTGCCGCTGGAAGGGGTGCCGCCTGTACAAACTCAATGGGGATAATCCAATAATGGCGATAATCTTTGTTCTTTTTACAATAACTAGTCATCCCCTAATGTTAAAAACACCATTCTGGTCACATTTTAAAGGATATTTAGTAGTCTTTAAGTATGTGGTTCAACAGACTTGTCAACTATTTGTAACAACTAATTAATTATGGATAAGACCATGATCATCAGTTTTTTTCCTATTCGCTACACAGTCAACATGAATAATCAGCCTCAATTTACCGGATTTATAAAAATGACGATAACAGAAAAAAAAGTTTTCAACCTACGATAGCAAAAGTATACATTTTTGGAAAGCTTGTAACTAGAGGAATTCAGTAATGCAGTTTATATCAGGGAAGGGTTCATCCTTAAAAAAATATTTCTGAAAATTCTAAAAATATATAAAATAAAAATGGGAGATATTCACTAGCCGGTATAATTACCATCCCGACGTAGTAACTTTGACAATTATATATCATCTAATGGGTAATTTCATGAGGAATTCAAATATGTAAAGTAAATAATGATAGGGGTAGGTATAACAAATATATGGATCTCAAATTAAAAATTAAAAAACTCTGACATTTTTCCGAACATTTCCGATCATACCATTTTAGTTCTTGGTCGTACTATTAATGGCATATTTGGTTTCCTCATGCAATTTCCCTTCAGAAAATGTATACTTTTACTACCTCAGGGGGGTATACAAGCAAATATAAATGTGTAAAGTTAAAATCATGTCGCGAAAGCCAAAATCCGTGTGTAACGCGAAAGGAGGCGAGCTTAAAACACATGACCCTATACTTAATTAAATCAAGAAAAATATCTGTATAATTATGCACAAATTCTTTCTTACATAACAAAATAGCTATCTAGCATTTTGACATGATTGATAAAAACCAAAATATTGATTGGAAACGAAGTGGTGGCTTTTCAATAAAAGGTTGGTCAAAAGTATACACCAGATCGCACCAAATGAATTCGAAAATTGAAAATGTTTCCATTTCTGAGGGGGGCACATCCCCTCAGACTCCCCCCTGTTTGAGCTTTTAAACCATCTACATGTAGACTTAAATCAAGAATACCGTATATCAGTATAATTATGCTCAACTTCTTTCGTGCATTGATAAAAAACAAGACTCCCCTCAGACTCCCCCTGTTCAAGCTTTTAGACTATTCTACTTAAATCAAGAATATATCAGTATAGGCCTACGCTCAACTTCTTTCGTGCATTGCTAAAAAACAAATATTTATTGGAAATGAAGAGGTGGCTTTTCGATAACATTTTGGTCAAAAGTATACACCAGATCGCACCAAATTAGTTCCAAAATTGAATTTTTTTTTTCTACTTCTGAGGGGGCCACATCCCCCCTCAGACTCCCCCCTGTCCGAACAGGGCTCGGAGGGCGGTGCTGTGAACCGCTTGGATGGTGCAACATGGAAACCTTCATATGTTAATGAGGTCAAAGGTCACATACCACGGTCAAAGGTCATCTGAGGTCAAGATGTAAAAGTGGCTGCATATGTAAAATTGATTACATTTAAACAGGTGAAGTACAATTGCAACCGAACTCCAGGATGTTTATTTATTTACATTATGATGTTCACTTATCATGTCTTTAACAAGGAGGTTTAATATACTACTATGTCCTCTTTCTTTCTAGTTGCCTGATGCCTGTGGTTTGAGAGCCACCTTGTTTTAATCTACCCATATAAACGGACGACCTATTTGGGACCGCTGTCCCTATTTGAACCCCATAAATCATGACACCTTTTTCCCTGTAATTTAATTTCTATATATTTTATTGTTGCATTTTCAGGTGATATGACACCTAAAGAAATTCATGACAGAGATATGAAATGGCTTATAGACTGTGATGGTAAGTACTTGTCAGGAATTGGCTTTTCTGGCCACCCCTCTGAAAATATAAATAAATAACAAATAAATAAACAAACAAACAAACAAACACCCACCAACGAACAAACAACCCAAAACAACCAAACAACACCCACCCACCAACAAACAAACACAAAAACAAAATGTATGTAAATGTTATTTGACATTATTTTACTTCAAGTGGTTTGCATTTGGAGTATTACACCTCCCCTTTACTGCCATGCTAATGTCTGCAGCATAATTAACCCTTTCGGTGCTACCCTGTACTTATCCACTTTACAATTTACGATTTGACTATGTTCTGTATGAGATAGAGAGAAAAAAATCTCACAGAAGTTCTTAAAATATATGTGTAGATTCTAATGGAAACAATCTCATTTGTGTTGTTAGTTATATAAATATCTTCTAGAACAGGCCTTCTCAAATGGTGGCGCGCGCACGGCGCATTGCATCAGTCCGAGTGGCGCGCGGACGCATGAAGACTTTTTTTTTTTTAAAGAAAAAAAGGAAGAAAAAAAAGAAAAGAAAAAAAGAAGAAGAAAAAAAAGAAGCAGAAATATATCCCCAACTTCAACCAGATCGCAAGAAGCATGAAGAGCCACTTCAGCCACTAACAGCAGTGGGGTATTATAGTCATGATTAGTAGTAGTAGGCCTAATTTGATTATATCACTACATTTGCTACAATTTTTTGTACATTTTACCATCAACATCTCTTTATTTCTTGTACCATTTATATTGCATGCAAATATAGTTCTCCTTAGCCTCTTAAAAGGGAGTAAACCAATGAGCTTGCAGGGGACACGCGGGCCCATCGACCCTACCCGTTATTCACGCGCTACGCTCGCAGGGATAGTGGCGCTTCTAGATCACTAACATCTCAAAAGTGGTGCTTCACAAAATCTAATTGAGAAAGCCTGTTCTAGAAGAAAGAATGACTTATCATTTTCAGAAAATTAAATATTTTTCAATATTCTCCCACACACCCCTCATGGCAACAACCTTGAAAGCGCATTGCATCGTCAACGGCGAAGTGCGGTAATTCGTATAGCACTATGTATAGGCAAGTTATCGATGTGCCACGTATGCCTAATAACAACCATTAGGCCTAAAAAAAGAAGGTTTGATTGGCGTAACATGACCAAAACAAATAGGGTAGGTCGGTCAGGATTTTTTTTTTAATTTTTTTTAATTTTTAAATCACCTACATTTGAACACATCGTTAAACACAACGATACATTTTTGCCCGGCAATTAAATACGCTAGAGCTATGTGTAGACATTGCACAGTACTGTTGTGTTCAACAATATATCATTTCGATGGGGACTTAAAATAGCCGAAAATGAAAGCAAACAGTCAAAAACTGTTAATACTTTGTTCAATTTTTATAAATATATATGGCCATGTGTTTTGAACTCACCTACTAAAAAGGGTGGTGGCGTTGCATTTTTGGTGACGAATCATCCATCTCTCTCTATTAACTCAACAACTAAATGTGGCAGAGCTATGGTTGAGGTGTCATGTGAAAGCCTATTTATCTAGCTACATTGTGTTAATAAATCAGGTATTTCTATAAATGTTTAGCTGAGATATGATTGATTATGTTGTGAAAGTCAGGGGTGGAGGCGGTGGCGGCGGCGGCGGCGCTGTGTGCAATCTCTATGGGGAATATAGAAAATGTTCCCAATTCTACGTTCAATTTACTATAGCTCCTCATCCCTGTATGGTACAAACATGATTTTGCTCTCATTTTATAGATTATTTTATATTCTATAAGATTCTGTTTCAACAAATGTGACAACTATTGTGCAACAATTGTAATCATGAATCGATTGCGTTGTCCTTGGCTTTTCCCCTATTCGCTACACAGTGAACTTGCCCTAATTCATCAGTTTTACATACATGACTATAACAAAAGAAATATTTAACCGATGACAGCACAATTATACATTTTTGGAAAGCTCTCAAATAGGGGAATTCAAAAATGCCGTTTAAATCAGGATAGGGTGCATACCAAAAAAAATATACTTGTAAACTCTAATAATTATGAAATTTAAACGTTTGTGCTCATTTACTTCTCGATATGGTATATTTCAACATGTTTACCATTAACAACTATTATGTTCTGATGGGTAATTGCATGAGGAACTTAAATATGCACAGTAAAATTATGATTGGGATAGGTATAAAATTATTATTGAGCTTAAATCAAAATATGAAAAAAATCGATAATTTTTTAACATTCTTAATAACAAAATGTTACCATCAGGTCGTATCTAAATTCCAATAGCATATTTGGATTTCTTGTCCCCTCAAAATAATAAAAAATATTCAGGGTCGGCGATGTATTTAGGGTCGGTCGGGTTACGCCAATCAACCTTTTTTTAATTTTTAGGCCTTAACGGAAATTTAAAACACCTGTTCTACGGGCCTGACTGACACTTTTTTTAGAACAAGGTTGTTGTTTTCGAACGAAATTAACCACAAACCCATATATGTCACGATTTTTAATAGGGCGGCTTTTTTCCGGCTCTTTCCTGGAAATGTTTTCCCACACAGCAGTAGTAGCGTCGTTTTTCTGTTTGTTCCACATTAACAATGATATATTTACCGATTCAATCACAGTCAAATAACAATAGAAGTGCATCAGGTGCATCCACTAATTGATATGCTAATGACTTGGTTCCTCGAACTATGTGTTTCCATTCCTCACAATGTTACAGTCTATTGATTTTATTCTACACTGACTACAATGTATTAAATGTAGGCCGAGTGTTACCAACACAGTTGTATTTTTCCAAATTTTTTTAACCTTGCGCAAGGTTGCACAAAGGTTATTTTGCGCAAGGTTGTATTTTTCCCAATTGAATCATGCGCAAGGTTGCAGAATTGATTGCGATTTTCATAAGGGTAATCATGGTTTATCTTTGTTGTTAGGTGTGCAACTTTGGTATCAAATTGTGCGGGACAGACTCATCCAATTGGTCAAAAAATAATCGAAAGTTACTCTAAAGGACCTAAACAAAGTGTATGACTTTCTTTTGTTGAGCACTTTATTATACTACCAGCTTGTTTTTGGTGTGCGAAATATTCTACAATTTAATAATTCATCAGGGGGAAATTTCCACAATGGGAAATGATATATAAAAAAGTTATATATTTTTGTAGACCAAGTAAAATACGGTAAAATGTTTTAGTCCCGAACTGAAAATATATCATATTAAAAATAAAGAATGGATGGACACACACTTACTATTTACTATTTTCGATGTTTGAGTTGTAAACGGTGTCTCTTGGTTGGAAAATGGCACCATTAATTTAAAAATGGACTTTGCCTGTGTCAAACAAATCTGTTTAATCAAAGATCCTTGGTTGAATGGGATATAGGAGGTGAGAGGTTTTTTTCTTCTTTCTGAACTACCTCAGCACCAATGTATAATTTGTGTGTAGTCATAAACATAGAAGGCCTCTAACAACAATTTTTTCTCTCTATATTTGCTGGCCCTGTATAGCTGTGGTAGCCGAAGTAACACAGACATCGTTAGGTGTGGGCTATGAGATTGGAAGAGCAGTAGCACTCGACAAGAAGATATTGTGTCTATTTCGACCAACAGGTCCAGAGGGTGAAAAGAGTAAGTACCATCCAAGGTACCAGTCGGCAAAATTGCGACCATACTAAATTGACCCTATAGTTAATAGTATAGTCCCATCTGTCTGTTTGCAAAATTTCAGGCCAAATTTTTTGTTTTTGTTTGATTGTCCTCGTCCGCCTGGCCCTCTTAATCATTCCGACCCAAACACTTTTTTTTTCTTTTTTTCTTTTTTTGTTAAAACTTTTGAAATTTTTAGAAATTTGTTTTTAAAAACTAAAAAAAAGGTTTTTAGGTCGGAATGATTAAGAGGGTCTGGCGGACGAGGACAATCAAACATTTTTTTTTTTGGCCTTAGGGTGAAAATGTTTGAATAATTTTGATTTTGATTTTGATTTTGATTTTATTTTGTTTAATTCTTGAAATTCGTCGCCGTTCTGACATACCGGCACATCACTTAATTCTGTTGTGATGTGCCGGTATGTCAGAATAGCGACGAATTTATCAAAATTTTGTGGAAAAAACACAACAAAAACAAAAACGCCTGACTGACCGATCCTACCTGAGAGATCAGTTTGCCCATAGAACAGGGTGGGTTTTTGTTCGTCACAATGTATGACAGCATGTAATTCCCCTTGTGTGAAAAAGGCTTTCTATTCTATAAATAGGTTTGATATCAATCTGCCAATACCCTCAATGGTTTCACTCAACATTGACTTTTGGTACGCATGATTGTTCTGAAAATTGCAGAAAAGGGCGTGTTTTCATATCATGTCCACGATTTCCCAAAATAAGGGGTGTTCTTTGAAGCTGCATGTCCTCGAATTTCTTTTAAAAACCGGCTACGGCCGATTATATTTGAAGACCCCATGTCTGCTCCTATGCATGCATTCAAAGAACGGGCATCCCGCTAGTGTTTATAAAGATACACATCTGTGATAATAAAGTAGGATCATATACAAAAGAAACACATATTTTATTGTTCTGTGTAACACTAACCCTAACCCAAACCCTTAACTTAGCATTGTTCAAAATTATTCATTCATGATGCGTGCGCAATGGTTTGTTTTTGATTTTAATCTTTGTTTTGGTTTAAATCCGACGTCGTGCATATCTTGACCAATCAGAGTCAAGCAAGGCTAATTGATTATGCGCGCAGGGATATTTAAAGAAAGTTGTTTTGTGTTGAAAACTCGGGCAGTTTACGATAAAGCTCCGTGGTGAAAACACGTATAAAGACGTATGTAAAAATGGAAATGCAGAACAAATACATTGTTCTTCTGTGTTAAACAGCTGAAAAAGGCTTATTTCTAATTGGAAATAAAAGTAATTTATCTCTGGGACATTTAAAACCAAGAGTTTGTGTGATATTTGAGTCATCGATTCATTAAGCTCAATTAGAGGTCATCTGAGGTCAAAGGTCATCCAGAGGTCAAATCGTAAAAGTTGCCCGATTTACGTCAAACTTGGAGACAAGAAACATGAACACTGGGGGAACATGTCTAAATTAAATTAGAGGTCATCCGAGGTCAACGGTCATTAGAGGTCAACCAAGGTCAAAGGTCAACAAGGGGTTAAATTGTGCAATGAACACCGTGGGAACATGTAAAAAAATAATTAGAGGTCATCCGGAGTCATCTGAGGTCAAAGGTCATCCAGAGGTCAAATCGTTTAAGTTGCCCAATTGACCTCTAACTTGGAGAAAAGAAACATGAACACCGGGGGAACATGACCCATATATGACCTTTGACCTCATTTAGTTGATCTCCCAGCCAGGGGATTCGCAAGTCGTGACTTGCAGTATTTTTGTTATTTCCTCTTACAGAACTGTCATGTCCATGTATGATTGGGTCCTAATTCTATGTTCTATTGTTTTCATTTCCTCTTACAGAACTGTCGTGTATGATTGGAGGAGCACCAGATGAGTCAAATTCATTAACCGTTCGCAATTACAAAGAGGAAGAAGTTCCCGATATCCTGAAGAATTTCTTTGCCAAACATTAGCCATCACCAGGACTGAGTTATTAATATGAAGTGGGGCCTTGTAATCCTTTAAGTACAGTGAATGGACAGGAAATATTGGTACCCTGGGGGGAGGGGGTACTCACATGTTTAAGGTGGATGTGCCATCCTAATGGGTCGTTTATTTGCACGAAATCCCTAAAGCACTGGGTAGTATGATTTGTGTCATTTTTCGGTACAAAAACCCTTAGATAGGGATGAGGGTTTCAAACCTTCAGCTGCACACCCCATCCAAAATAATTTGAGTACCCCCACCCCGGATGCATAACATATAACTGCATATTTTAATATGATATTGACAGCTTCACCCCTTTCTGATATTTGTTTCCAATTCCAAGCACTTTTCAATGTAAACTTCTCAATGTAAAAGCCTGGTCTAACTTTAAGGGGGACTCAAGGTAGTTTTTGACTTGATTTTTTGAATTTTGTGAGTGCTGTAATTATTGATCTATTAATAAAATGCCTATAAAAGTATACGTTTTTGGAAAGGAAATGGATCAGAAAATCCAAATTCTGCGTCAATTTTTACCCAAAATGTTGATTTTTTGAAAAAATCACAAAAAATTGACCCCAAAAAGTTCTGCAAAGCTAATAAAAATAATTTTGAGTAGAAAATTCCCAAATTGCTAGATTATGATGTAAAGACACTAACTTAGGGAGTTGGCTTTTTTAACCCAATTTAATATTTTTTTGGAAATTTTGACCAAAAAAGTGATTTTTTCATTTTTTCCCCACTTTTTTCACTTCTTTGTCAATATTTCAACAACAAAAAATGAAGTTAAGTTTTAAAAAAAAAATCATCCCTAAGTTAGTGTCTTAACGTCATAATCTAGCAATTTGGGAATTTTTTACTCAAAATTATTTTTGTTAGCTTTGTTTTTTGGGTCAAAATTGATGCAGAATTTGGATTCTCTGACCTATTTCCATTGCAAAAATGTATACTTTTATATATGCATTTGATTAATAGTTCAATAATTACAGCACTCACAAAATTCAAAAAGTGACTTCCTTACATCCCCCCTTAAGCCTGGTCTAAATCAAAAATAGTCCTCCTAGAAAGGATCTTTTTATGCTGTGATGAGCTCATTATTAATTAATAAGGGGCAATATATTTTGTGTTATATAGCCTAATTATGTGACTCAAAACTTACTTTTGGATTTTACTAGGGAGTATAAAAGAGATACAAAAGAAGAAAATAATTCTTCCGCAAGGACTATTCTTTAGACCAGGTCTTAAGTTAGACCCGGTGTAACTTGTTTTGTGGATACCAACCACCCATGACTATTGCGCAATCTTGCAATGTATGTTTCTATACAGGTTTAAAGGCGTTATAATGGAAGCCAACAATTCCCGATCAATATGCCACATTCGTGCGCTGTGTATACCCGGCATAGACACGGTTAAACCAAAAACATACGCACTTGACTGTGTTGTACCTGTGCATGCGTGTTATAAATCAATTGTTGATTGACAATTTCTTGTTTTGTTTATAAATAGCAACACATATGATGGTATTTTGTGTCTTATTCATTTTTATTTTTCAAAACAAACAACAGAGACAATTTCTTTTAAACAAAGACTACAACAAAAACCAACCGTAGGAAGGGCTGATATATTTTCCAAAGTTGCAGTTGCAGGGTTTGTCTGTTCTTCCAACCGATTGAGCACTTCAGAATTGTTGGAATAAATAAAATGTCATATACCATGCTGTGCCTTATATATAGTTCAACTTTTAGTAGGGAATGTATCAATGATGAGTATGATCGGTTAAGACGCTTTATCATTACTACAAAGGAAAATGTTGGTTTACAGCTCAATTGGATTGTTGTTATCAGATTGAAAGTATTATGTTCTACGGTTCTGACTGACCCTTTTTTTTTCTTCGAATTTGAGATTTGTTTACATTTTTATAAACAAATTTAGTGAAAATTGTTGAAAAATTTTGGATTTTTTAAAAAAATGTTTGAAAGTTTGAAAATGCCAAGAATTGTTGAACATTTTGAAGAAAAAGCCAACAAAAAATGTCTTACCGACCCTACCTGAGAGGTCTGTTATAGAACAGGGGTTTTCTACATGGCCTTTAAACCTAGATATTACAACAAAAGGCGTCCTTGAAAGGCTGTTGGTGTTTGAGGGATATCTTAACATGAAATACAAGTAACCAAAGCCCTTAAATTCCTTCCCCAACCACCTCAATTAGTTCAACTTAAATTCCCTCGTGCCTGCTAGGATCTGAAGAATGACCACTCCCTGAAGGCTGTTCGTCGGCCTGTAACCAGGGGTCGAATTCTGACGCGTCTGCGCATCCTAGACCTCTCACTTTCTCATAATGGTGCACCAGGTTTAAAATTGGAAAGACTTGCGGGTCCCGATCAAAATTGAAGGGACTCCTTAATTTTGCCGATGTATGAAAATGGAAACCTTCAGAAATTACATATCCAACCTTTGCTCACAATATAAATTCATTAAAACTGTCCGTAAAAAAGTAACATTTTCAAATACCCAAACTTCAGGACCCCTCAATTTATTGGGGGATGCGACCTCTCACATTTTTGATCCAGTGCTATCCCTGCATGTAACACAGGGTTTTTAACACTTACCACGTGGCTATTGGTTTTACCATACAAAACAGATTTGTCAAAAACCTTTCCCAACTTTCAAGGTCTATCCAAAGGATTACTGAATCAATAATAGGCATGTTTGTACTTATTTCAATGTATTCACACAGGGTTTGAATTAATTGACCTTCGATGCCCCACCTAGTAGCCTTGATGCCCTCAATTTCTGGCTGTTTTCACTCCATTCAAAAGTACATATGGCCTTGGATAAAATTGGTGCCACTTTCAAATTGGTTTAAATTGCCTGCACTTTTCATTTCTTATTTCAATGCATGATTTCACATGGTGATTCTAAATATGGTAATAAAATTATTTTTTGTGACATTTTGGAATGTCGTCTGCAGACACCTGCTGCATGGAAAGTGTTAATATCACAACATTTTTTTGAAATATGCCATAAAACCACAGATGGTCTACCATCTGTTATAAAACCATGTATATCTTCAGGAGCAAGTACATATTATTAATATATTGTTTTTGTTGGATGTGTATTATATTTTATTAAAAACATGAACATTTGTTTGATGAGAGTTGTACCAGGTGTGATGAACAATAAAAATGTTACATTATTGAATATAAGTCTGCTCCAGTAGTTATGGTGTTACTTGCCTGTAAAACAGGGTTTTTAATATCGCAACATTTTTGAAATAAACCATAAAATTATGTAATAATATTGCTAGTAACAACATAGCGAGTAGAGGAATATGGGGCAACTGGTTCGAAATGAAGGATTTTGTAATTGTATGGGCATACTGCTTTCTTTTGAACAGTACGACTTATGTTGAAACTTGACATATATCCATGCCTTCTTCATTCCAAAACATTTGCAACTTTAGGGTATTTACACATGTGATATTCTCCAGGTCTTTGAAGCCACCTCCTTGAGTGACTGATTGAAAAATTCACAGATAGTATGGGCGATTTATGAAGATGGGTTTAGATCATGTTTAATGTACTTTATATGATTGATGCAACAGTAAATATATACATGCAGTACAAGATGCTAAGTACATATTGCATTTGAGGTGCTATATTGTAGTGTGCTCAGGGACTTTCAGAAATATGATTAAAACCATAGGTTGTGGTTGTAATTACCATGTTGCTAACTTGGGACATTGGTGGTTTGGATTTGCGATCAATATTATCATTTAAAGAATACTTCAACTTAAGGGGGCTGTGGACTCTCAGGTACAGTCTCCGTAAACTGCCGTAACTTCTTCAATATTCATTTAATCTTTATAAATGTATACAGTTTTTTGTAGAAAAGGGTTCAATGAATCCAACCATGATAATGAAATTGACCATTTTGGAAAAAATTATAAAAAACACGTTTTTTGACCCATTTTAGGTTTGGAAAAGATAACTCAAAATATATGTTGTTAAATTTTGTCATACTAGTTTTATGATAATCCTGATAACATTCCCCAGGAGCGTTTTTTTATTTTTATTAAATAAACGATTATTTTTTGAGTTACAGACCAAAAAGTGCCAAAAACGCCAAAATCATGAAAATCACATTTTTTTGGCACTTTTTTTGGAACGTATTTTTTATAATTTTTTCCAAAATGGTCAATTTCATTATCATGGTTGGATTCATTGAACCCTTTTCTGCAAAAAAATGTATACGTTTATAAAGATTAAATGAATATTGAAGAAGTTACGGCAGTTTTACGGAGGCTGTACCTGAGAGTCCACACCCCCCTTAAATCATTATCACGGGTATTAATTTGGTAGAGTTATTAGTTTATGAATTTGCAAATAATTAAGTACACCATTTCTTATTTTATCAAAAAACAGAAATGCAGTTTTTCTTTTTTTTTCTGAAATGTTTTGGAGTCATTGGTTATTATGACAAATGGTGGTATGTTTAAAACATTTTGGCGTAAAATTAATTATGTCACAGGCGTGTTGGAATAATGTTTCATCTCGACAAAGTGCCGAGTGGCAAGTGGTCCAAAGGGTATGGGGCAACTGGTCAAGCTGCAAAAACTAAATCAAAATTGTAAAATTCATTTTGAAAATTAGTTGTTAGTGTCAATAAAACATGACTCCGTATTGAAATGTGAATAGAATCTGAAATAAATCAGATCCTTTCTATTTCTTGGACATTATGGGGCATTTTGGGACTATTTCTGCTATTGAATGATTACAATGTGACATGAAATTGCTTTAGAATGGTTTAAAACCTCGGTATTTTGAATTACATCTTTATTATATCTTAAATGGTGTCTGTAAAGATATTTGCAATGATGAAATATCATGATTGACGTATTTTATTCACTGCTTTTTGTGTATATTAACTATTTGGGTCATCATTGTCATATTGACTAACTTCCCCTTGGTTGGTTCGGTCCTGTCATGACTGACAGCTCGTGACCTTACAGATACTATGCCACAAATAACGATTTTCAGCAAAGGAGTAACAATCACGGAGAGGGTGTCCAGTAATCAATTTTATTTGGTCAATCCACCGGGAACGAGGTCTGCCTCTCTTACGCTTCCCTTCAATCATGCCTTGCATGATCATCTTCTCTAGGTTGTTACCCTTGCGACGTGAGATATGGCCGAAGTAGCTCAGCATTTGGGTGTTGATAGCATGAAGAAGTCGTTTAGACACCCCTATTTCTTCCCCTGTAACATGAAAAGCTGGCTAAATATCTGCTATTTACTGCTATTTACACGTTAACCACGAAAACTGTATATAAAACATGGGTTTCATGAGACATTTATCCTTTATAGGCTATATTAAAACCTTTTGTCTCAAAGCTCCCGCGCGCGTTTTATTTGGTGCGCGTTAGAAATTAAAATAATAAATAAAAAAATCCCAAAGTTTCACAGATTTTTAAGATTTTCATTGATCACATCATTTTAAATACAAAAGGTCACTTTTACATGTCAAGGATTTCAATATTTTATATTTATGAAAAAATAAAATAAAAAACTTTAAAAAACCCGCATTCCACATTAGGTTTTGAAAAACTGAAGAGCTTTGAGACAAAAGATTTTTCTTTAATATAGCCTACACGTTAAACAATATGGAAATGTGTTTGTAAAGAAAATACTGCCTAGTGTCTGTGTTGTCGTCATTCACTGATTTCTGTGTATTCTAACCATTGGACCATATAAAATGTTCAACAAAAGAAAGTCATACACTTTGTTTAGGTCCTTTAGAGTAACTTCCGATCTTTTTATGATTAAACAGACTAAATAGACATTTGGATACTTTAAAGGACCTTAACAAAGTGTATGACTTTCTTTTGTTGAGCACTTTAGGATCAGTTGCCCCATCATTGGGGCAACTGGTCCATGCCAAGTAAAGTTTTCATTTAGTGGTAATTGGCATTTTCTTCAGATATTTGTTAACATTAATTATATGTTATATGTAAACACAATTTTCTTTTAAATTTAATGGTCCATGCTAACTAAATTTCATAGAATATTATATACAAACCTTCATTTTATGCATTATTTCATCATCATTTTAGACACCCTGTACTTTTCCTATGTACATTTTGGGCAAATTATTCTTAGCAAATTTGGTAGCACCTTCTGCGGTTGTTCTGATTTTGGTGACTATTTTCAGCTAAACCCTAATTGTACAAACTATCAAACTATTTTGAGGAGCAAAAACGATCCATTTTTTTTATGTTCCACCCTGTAAAATTTTTACACACCCTGTATAATTTGATTCTTTTTTGCAAAAATAAAAAAAACTTGAATCATAAGCTTTCCAACAATATATAGTTTGTGGTTTTTTTCATTAAGTATGTAAAACTTCAGTTTTGTCCCGTTTAATCAGAATTGGTGCATTTCTCAACATTATTAGAAGTGAAACTTTTTTTTGGACCAGTTTGTGACTTTTGACCCTATACCAGGTAGGTGTGATGAACAATAAAATCAGGCCCGTAAGAAGGGGGGGTCGATGGTGGCGATCGCCCCCCTTTGAAAATCTTCCCCGGAAAATTTGTACACAGATGAAAAATTTCGCGCGCAACGCGCGCATTTGTCTTCCCAAAATGCAATATTCTTTGCTACAAGCTTGTTTAGAGCCAAAATGTACCTCGATCGTGCAAAAAAAAGGTGCACATTCGAAAATGTTCGCGCGCTACGCGCGCATATTTGACTCACAAAAATCTTCCACTTATTTTTTTTTAAAAACGCCCCCCCTTTGAAAAAAGTGTCTTACGGCCCTGAAAATGTTACATTATTTAATGTTTGTCTGCTTGTATCATTCTGTCACTGATCGATGATTGCACGTTCATAGGGCCAAAAAAAAAAAAAAAAAGTTGTGTTGCCCTCACAAGCCTAAAATCGGGAAGGACGGCCGGCCGGATTTTGTTCCTTCTTTTCCAAATCAACGATTTTATACCTATTATTCCAGTCAACATGTGAAGATACTAAGGAAAACGCTTACTGGATGTTTTTTCAACCCAATGGTGAATATTTTGGTTTCTTGCCCATCACTGGTGCAATTTTCACAGATTGAGAGATCTTGAGTAAAAAAAATCTTGAAAAAAATCTTGAAGAAAAAAAAATCTTGAAAAAAAATCTTGAAAAAAAATCTTGAAAAAAAATCTTGGAAAAAAAAGAAGAGAAAAAAAAGAAGAAATTCTTCAAAAAAATAAAATAAAATACCCAGCCCACATTCTCGGCATTTTTACCCGGCCGGATGAGGGCAACACAACTATTTTTTTTGGCCTAGTTTGCATAACACAGGGCTAACACAGTGATGTTGAAGATTCTTTTTTAAATATAATTTACTTCAGAATTTAAGATGAACATTAATAATGGTCATTTTTGCTGCCATAATGCTTGCTAAAACAGCAATGAAGTAAGTTTAGTCTAAAATAATATTTGACTGTTAAAATTAATATTACTAGGCCTAACTATAACATGAAGTGACTTGAGCATGATTGTAAAGCGAATTCACTAGTCACTTTGACACTTGAACAAATTGATTTGAACCAACAATTACTTGATACAATCGTTGCCTGTTGACTTGAACTTAACATTTTCCACGCGGCAGGCGTCTGCAGACGACATTCCATAATTTCACAAAATGTTTAAAAAATGTCGAAAATATAAAATTTCATAACCATATTTAGAATCACCATGAGAAATGCATTGAAATAACTTAAATAAGTACAAACTTGCCAAGTATTGGTTCAGTAATCCTTGAGATAGACTTTGAAATTTGGGAACGCCTTCGAAAAATCTGTTTTGTATATGCCGTAGGCCTATGGGCTTTGATCTGACTGAGCCAAGTGACTTGACTTGCTATACCTATTATTATAGATTGACTTGAGAAATTGAGTGTGATGTGGTAACTCATGGTTTTGTAATGGTTACAGTGACTTGGTCAAAAGAAGAAAAAAGGGGACGGGGTATATTTACCAAATTTAACAATATGGTAACCACCAGTTAGTAGTGATCTGCCACGTTGGTCCCATTTTAAACATTCTCGCACTTGTGCATGCACCCTTTAGAAATATTTCCCAGCCTAGCCTCTCTTATTAGTCAAATAATCCCTCCTTCCCGGTAAAATGTGGGGTTTAATGTGCCTTTGACTCTATTTGGGGCCTCCTCTTTATAAGCCCTGCCCTCACGGTCGAGTCACTTCCCGTAACTTCATTTCCAGGCCAAAGTTTAGTGCTAGTAGTAGGCCTAGTAGTAGATGGATAGGTTTACAAAGGTAAGGCTGCTAATGGAAGTTGATTGCCAGTTTCTTGTTGCCCTCTCCAGACCAAAATTAATGTTCACTGTTTTTACCAAAACATTCATTATTTGTTTCTGACAAATCTGAATAAAAAAATGTTAGTGGCTCTCTTCCTGTTGATTTTAATATTGGCAGTGTATATTAATATTATGGTGTCATGGTATGGTTAATAATAATACTCAAAACGTTGACGTTGCAATAATTATTTCAGACACATTTTTGACATTTTCAACAATACATCTAAAAACAAGGCATATTATTCCAGTCTGTATTATTCGATCTTTTCCATGGGACGCCCTCTATCCTTGATTTGTTTTTAAAAACATTCTTGCAGATTTACATTTCTGATTAATACATTCTGAGTTACAGGGTGATACGATTCCTAATTACTTTGATGGTTTAAGAGTGAATTAAGAATCAAAATAAACTGTCCTGTATAAGGACAATCTATTTTCAACTTCTTTAAACCATGATTTTGAAGTAATTTGGAATCGTATCACTCTGTAACTCAGAATATATTTATGATATATGATCAGAAATGTAAATCTGCAAGAATGTATTTTTAAAATATTTTTATCGGGCACGCGTGGTCCAACGGATACACTCTCGCCCATTTGGCCAAACTTTTTTGACCCCCCCGCTTTATGTTATGTACCAACACCTTTTGCACCCCCCACCCCCTTTGGGCAACTTCAAACTTTTTGGCCCCCTCATTTTGTTCAGCCCCCCTAAAGTATTTCTGAACACTCCCTTAATAATGAATAATGAAAAGAAGAAAAAAAATGAATATTATGAAGTCACCTCGTCCCGTTTTTCAAAACTAAGAATCCAATTTAGTAGACCTACTATTTTATAGGATATACCACTCTAAATCAAGATAGGGTTAGCGACACTGAGTGTGTCTTAAAGCCGGTATTGTGCGTACCCAATATATAATGTGGGATACAGCTACCCCTAGGCGAGACAATTAATACATATTTTCTTTGCTGACCTTCCCCCACCACACCAGCGGCATAACCAAATACGACTGGTAATGAGACCAAGAGATCCTCTAGAAAAACCACGTGATATGTCACATGATGATACTTTGTGCCACTAAAAATTTGTTTACAAACAAGCACGCATGTAAAGTCAACGAACGATCTGTGAGTGAGTGATTAAAAGACAATAATCGTCATGAGTCGTAAGATCTACTTTTGCGGCAGTATACGTGGAGGCACGCAAGATCGGGAGCTGTATTTACGAATCATAAAACAACTGCAAAGTTATGGCGAGGTTCTCACCGAACATGTATTTGAAAGGGTCAAATCTCCAGAAGAAGATGGTACGTTTTTGACGTTGTTTAACGGTGTGTTTAGTATCTAAGGGGGTGGTCATTTTCTTTGGTAGGGGGAAGGGGGTCCCCAAAATATCCGAGCACGTTAAAGGTCACAGACTCCTTCGTAAAAAGTAGGGGATCATCCCGGTCTGTGGACATAAAAACTCATGTCCCTAGGTTTCAGGGACACTGTAGGCCTACCGTTAAAGGCATATTATGTGATCTTTTCCAGAGAGCGCCCTCTATTCATTATTTTTTTTAGAAAGTAGATTTTCTTGCAGATTTACATTTCCGATCATAAATCATACATACATTCCAAGTTACAGAGCGATACGATTCCTAATTACCTCAAAATCATGGTTCTAGAGTGAATTTAGAGTAAAAAATATAAACTGTCGGAATTCCGACAGTTTATTTTCACTCTAAAACCATGATTTTGAAGTAATTAAGAATCGTATCCCCCTGTAACTTGGAATGTGTGCATGATTTATGATCAGAAATGTAAATCTGCAAGAAAATCTGTTTTCTATTTTTTTTTTGATGTTGAGGAAAGATCACATAATATACCTTTAATGCCCGAGGTAGGGCGCTGTGTACAGTATAACCAGAGAGATGTTAATACTAATTACACCTCCCTGGTATAACTATAACAGTATGTATGTATCATTTATCATCATCATTTTTTACCACCTCCCCCCCCCCCCCCCCCCCCCCCCCCCCAACGAACGTGATTTATGTGACCTATAAGGCTCTCACCTAGTAAAGGTTTAATATCATGCCTCATGGTTATGCACTTATCAATTGCATCCCCGGCCCCGGGGGACCCAGGGATTAGGGCCGGGACGTACAAATTGCCCTTGTGACGTCCCTGGTACAATCGTGTACGGTCCCCGCAGGGCCGGGCACCATTTTTTGTACGTCCCACAAAGTGTACAGTCCCTGGTCCCGGCCACCCATTTCCCAGGACAAAGTATTCACCCGGCTACAGTCCCAAGGTCGCTTATTTCTTTCTGCAACCATAACGGAATCCATTTCTATGTGTTCCCTATGCGTTATTAGGCTTATTTCGTCAAGCGCATCGCATCTCTAGCTTATTTATAGCAAATGCCCGGGGTGTACATTTGTGTACCTTAGCGTACGTCCCCGCTACACGCCTCGGCTAGCGGGGGCACAGTTTGTATGTCCGCGTACACTCCCCCGCATAGCCGGGCATCATATTTTGTACACTCGTGTACGGTCCCCGCATGGTCCCCGCCATGCCCCGGGTCCCCGGGGGCCGGGCTTGCATTTGATAAGTGCATTATTGAATATTGGGAAAACAGTTGATCATGATGGGGACAAATACAAACTGCACTCACACTGTCATGAATGTGTGATAAAGTTAGTGTTCTGATTTGATACGCGTATTCGTTAATTTTAATATTTATTCGATCATCAATTTGATCTTAAAATTGTTGCAGATGAAAACAATGATTATTTAATTCATCAGTAATTCATTTATTACAATATATATTTCTCAATGATGTAGGCGACAAAATTATTACAATTTTGAATTATTGAATATTTGTCGTTATAAAAAAAGACGTAGCCCGTTAACCCATCGGTGGTTTACGTCATACTCATACCGACGTCGGCAAAACGTCAGTACCCTGACGAGACTTTCAGGGTATTTTTACAACGTTGGTTAAACGTCCATATGGCGTCTTCATTTGGACGTCCTGTTGAAACTGTCCAACTGACGTCCCGCCGACTTCCACATAAGGACGCCGACCTTTCCCGACATCGACTACCATTCCCTGACGTCGGGCCGACTTCAGTGTGCTATCACTATCAGGGATAGGGACCCTCCCCCTACCGAAGAAAATGACAGCCTCCATTGAAGACTTTCAGGGTATTTTTGCATTGACGGTTAAATGTCCATATGACGTCTTCATTTGGACGTCCTTTTCAAACCGTCCACCCGATGTCTAGCTGACTTCCTCATAAGGACGACGACCTTTCCCCGGTCGACTACGGTCCAGGGGGGCCGGAGCCCCCTGAAATAACCCCGTCGGTAAACACGAACCTCCATCAGTAGATTTGCGATTTTGACCATGCATTTTTTTCTTCATTTGGACGTCCTTTTCAAACCGTCCACCCGACATCTAGCCGACTTCCACATAAGGACGCCGACCTTTGCCCGACGTATAACTACCATGGATACCCTTAGCTACAGTTTCTTCACTTCTTGTCATTTAAAATGATAAATGTTATGGAAAGCAGAGACAAACTCATTCTTGCTCTTTTTTAATCTAAGTCCCATAATTAGTCAAATTTGAACAAAAAACAATTCTACTTTGATTGATGGTAAAACAATTATTTTTTAAAAACATACTAATATCTTGAATTTATTCATTTATTGTTTGTCTATGCAAGGTAAAGCAAGGAGTGATCAAGACATTCATGATGTGGACATTCAATGGCTAGAATCATCTAGTGGTAAGTTCAGGTCCGGGGGGGGGGGGGGGGGGACTCAACTTATTTTTTTGGTAGGGGTGTGCCATCCAGAGTCTCAAAGATGGGGGCTTCGGAGCGGATTTTTGATGGAAAATAGGGTTTTTCTCCAAAAAGTAGGGTCTTAAGCAGACGACGCTGGACACGGGCGTATTTACGAATATTCAGGTTAAAATATGCGAACGAGGTTACGTGATAAAGTGAATGGGACGAACGCTAACAACGGTTTAAATTCAAAAAATGATACTGACACTGCAGGTGGTTAGCCACCCAGAGTGGTTTTAGGATGAAATAATTTAGTTCCAACGTGTGATGAATTTTATGGGGTCATATAATCAAAATCCATTGTTACATTGAAACCAACGGAAATTCAAAATTAACGGCCGTTCGTATCCACCGTCGTCTGGTCTTAAGAACTGATTTCCCCCAAAATTTGTTTAGGAGAACGCAAATGTTTCAACAAATTGGGGTTTTAGAATGCACATAGTCAAAAAATTGGGCTTTACAATGCAAATGTTCACAATTTTTGAATTTGCAATAAAATGGGGGTCTTAAAGGGGCAGTTAACCCTAATTATGTGAAATTTATCAAGCGCTGTAACTTTTGAATGTACATAAAATGTACATGCAATGTACTTAAAAAATATGCATTTTTGGAAAGGAAATGAGTCGGAGAATCCATTTTTGGTATCAAATTTCACTATTAATGTCGATTTTTTGGATTTTGACCCCCAAATCACTTTTTTGGTTCAAAATTTGTTGTCAACGTAGCAAATCAGTTTTTGATAAAAAATGCGGAAATTGCATCAAAATCATGTAAAGGCACTTCTCTAGAATATTTTTGGTTGTTGTTGACATTTTTAACATAAAAAAGTTTAGTGATTTTTTTTACCCGCAAACACTTTTTGGGTCAAAAATTTAAAAACGAAACATTTTTATGTCAAAAAAACAAAAACCTTCCTAGAAAAGTGTATTTAGATGATTTTGGTCCAATGACGGCATTTGTTACCAAAAACTGATATTTGGGTATTTTCATTGTGTTTTTGGCCAACTTTTTTTGTTGCTCTTTTTGAGCCAATTTGGACTCATCCCGTAGGGTAGGGTTATGCGGCAAAGTGTCTCCACATATTATCTGTATGTGAGACAGATCCTCTTTATTTTCCTGGCCCATTTCCCACCGTTTTCTATGCTTTATGTGTTTGTGTACTAGTATCATTTATGGTAATCTTTCTACCCTTTTTCTCTACACAGTGGTTGTAGCTGAGGTAACACAGCCATCATTAGGTGTAGGCTATGAGATTGGGAGAGCAGTAGCACTTGACAAACAAATATTGTGTCTATTTAGACAAAATTCTGGTAAATGTGAGTATTATTAACATGTCATATCTATTGGTAGAAGAAGGTAAAGGGGTTTAACTGTGTGCTGGGGGGTACTCAGATTTTGTTTGACATGTGTGTGTGGTTGGATGTTTGAAATCTTGACCCACTCACATTTAGGGTGTTTTTACCTTTAAAAAATGGCTGTTGTTCTCACAATTTGGGACCTGTATATCTTCATCTACTATCTACTGCTGATAGCACACTTCATCTGCTATCTTCTGCTGATAGCACACTTCTTTATATAGAGCTGTCTAGTGCTGTTATCAATTATCGTAAGTGTCGCATTGTTGCGATATTGTCCATACTTGCGACATGCTGATACATATTTTCGTATATCGGAAAGAACGATAGGAATTTTAGTTGGATTTTACATGCTTTTTTAGCTTTCCGCACATTCCCCATTCATTTACAATTCATTACAATTTGTGATACAATGTATATTGACGCATGCATGGCAACAAAATAAAGTAACAAAATAGTATGAATTACACCCCATCGGGGAATGCCACTCGTATTGTATTATAAGTAATCATAAAGAATAACCATGTTTTTCAGAGAGGGCAGTTTGGTCAATCAGAGGCTTAATCCACATCTGTGGAACTGTGCCTTCCGAGATGAGTTGCGAGCACATGTTATTGGCATTACGTCACTCGTACCGGTTCCGGAAAATTAAATAAATTTATAAATCCTCAAAGTAAATTTTGTGATTGGACAAATTGTCATACGCATGTGGAAGGATGATTTTCGTAGCAATACGTCATTCGTATCGTGTTTCGGAAAAGGCCTAATGGAAAATCGAATAAATCCAAAGCACAATGTCACATGCATGCGTAAAGGATGATTTTCTTCAATTAAAAGATGGCGACCATATCGGCCAGCTAATTCGGAATTTGTTTATTTTAGTCTTCGTTTAACGTTTTTAAATGACTTTTTCGGCCAATTTTCAAAGTTATTTATTGATGGGGTACATCATTGATAGGAATATTTCTCCCGTTCTCCATCCAATCAGGTTTTATCTGACGTTTTTGATTTGTGACGATAGTTGCTTTGACGACATGCCATGTCGCGTGTCGATACAACATTTTGTATCGATAACAGCACTATGCTGTCTACCGTTGATAGCACACTACTTCACCTGCTATCTATTGCTGTGCTATAGCACACTTCTTTGCTTCTTCACCTAATATGTGACCCGTCACATCAAAATGGACATGTTGGAGGCAAGACTCAAATTTGAGTTACATATATCACCTGAAAGAGCACATTCTAAGCTTTAAAATGATACCTTGTTGAAGAAAATTGGACATTTGAATCACAAGTTATAATTTCGAGAACCATATTTGTTACTATTATTTTCTTTATATTTCACCAACTTTATTGGCTTCTAATTCAAAACTGTGTTTGCCGACAACATGTCCATTTTGATGCGACTGGTCACATATATACTGCTAATAGTACACTACTTCATCTGCTATCTACTGATGATAGCACTCTTCTGTCTTCATCTGCATGCTATCTACAACTGCTTATCATTGTTCAAATTGAGTGGTGCCCAAAAATGCTGGCGAATAATCTAAATTTCAATGCAGGTTATCCGTAGTATGACCATACGTTATGAATAATTGTACTGTACTTGCTTTGCTGGGTTGCTTTGGTGGACAACCAAAAACATTGGCGAATAACCCGATTTCATAACATGGTTATCCGCTGGAAAACCTGATATTCTTTCTTAAATTGAATAATGCAGTGCTGCTGATAACACACTTCATTTACTATCTACTGCTGATAGCACATTTCTTCATATGCTGTCTACTGCTGATAGCACACTACTTCACCTGCTATCTATAGACGTTATTCGTAATTGACACACTTACGTCAAAAGAGGGCCGTGCTATCCAACTGAGCATGCTCAGAGCAATTAGTGCTCCGAAAACGATGCTAGTTTTGTAGCTGAGACCAGAGTGATGTAGTTTTTCAATGTGGTGAACTTTGCTCTAATCATAACAATTCTTCATACAGCTGTTCAATAATTGACCTTATTACATTCGTGAAATAAAATTGAACTTATAAACTATCTATTCCACTAGTTTGAAATGAAATGTTTGCTGGTAACCAACACTATCTAGGAAAATGTAGAAGTTCACAGTTCATAATATACAAAGTACTTGCTTGAGGCCTATCACAGGAGGCAGGGGGAGGAGTGGGGGGGGGGGGGGGGGGGGGGGGCTGCTCGAGCTGATTTTTGGTAGGCAAACTTGGTCCAAAAACTGAAAATAAGATGCATCATAACTTGAAAATACAAACTCTCTTGGATAAAGACAGTCATAGGGATCAACTGTTTCTCACTATTAAGACAATCACTTTACAATATCCAGGAGGCAGCAATATGGTTAAGGAGTTGCAAGGTAGCTTTGTGACTTTGACAAAAAGTTGACAAACATTTTGTCACATCTGTACTGCTTCATCACGACAAAAAGGAACAAGCTGTCTGTCTCCATATGAAATATTGGGCACTTTATAATCATTGCCACAGTAAGGACGGTCATCAATATTACTGTTTTCTTAACAAATTCATGACCATGGACTCTTTTTGTAGGTAAAGTCGCTCAACTTTCTAAGGCAGGGACCATGTAATCAATATAGTTTCCAACTTCCCTCCACCCACCCCCTCCCACCCCACCCCCATAAAAACTTGAATGTAAAAGAATTTTAAAAAACCCGCCTTTTTGTCGCCTTATTGGCCACTCCACTCTTGAAATTCTCACAGTTTGTCCTGTTTTTTCTTCATCTTTATCACAACAGATCTATCTGCAATGATCTCAGGGGCAAACAACAATTCCAACTTCACCGTCAAGCGTTACAACGGAGAGGAGGAAGTACCAGCTATTCTCACAGAATTCTTTAACAAACTATGACACATCATATCGGCAGAAAGTAACACCAGTATTGTTTGATGGTGTGACGGACAGACTTTTACAGGGTATATAATTTTATATGACTCCAATGTTAAAAGTTCATCAAAACAGCTCAAAGTGCTCGATACTTATAAAAAAGTAGAGCTAAATCATAAAATAAATAAAGTTTAACACACATAATTTAGCCTGAGAGGTAAAAAAAAGGTTTATGACAACAACTGAGGCAGAAGTATAGTTAAAGCAATGGAAATAATCATGTTGCAATATTGATCTTTCAACTAAGGTCCTTTTTTTGGGGGGGGGGGTGTTATTAAAAACATATCTCAATGGTATTTCAGAACCATTCAATTTGATGAGAATGTAAAACAATGAAATGAAGAATTATCAACATATTATGTCTAATATTATTTTATAAAAAATATCTCAACTCCTTAAAATCTGGATTAGAATATTGTAGAATAAGGTTTTCAGCAACTCACCCAATTACTTCTAGCATGCATAGCTTTTTGTAATTACCATTTTACTCTGGACGACTTTTATTGTTCATTATTAGGTAGTTTTTAAATCAGGAATATTCATGGGACTCAGGAAAATTGAAACCATTGTTCTGCAGTTTATGAATATCAGGGATGTGACTACAAAGACGGTAAAGTAACATGAATTGTTTGTTATAGATAAATTGGCCAGCCCGTGTTGAGGCTGTGATAGCTTTTGGGATATTCAACCTGTGCCTTGTGAGTTTACCAGAATTAACATTTGAAGTTATCCTAGTTTTTGCAGGATATTTTGTCAGTAAAATGATGTGCATATTATTTTAACTATATGTTCCATTATCATTCCGTTGCCATGGATATGGCAATTTCATTGGTATGTATTTTCGTTTTATATTTTTGTAATACATTTTGTATAATGCAGCGGTATCTCATATCACCAAGCGTGTAGCTGGTACCACTCAGCACATAGTTGGTACCACTCAGCACATAGTGCATAGTCATTTAAAGCAAGTGCCACGCCCCTGGATTGCTTCTTTTCTTTCTCTTTTATATAAAGAGCAAATGTGAACAATAGCCCAGAACTGAGTGATTACAAATCAAACTAGTAACTCTACAAAGAGCTCTGATGGGCCTATCAATTGGTTCACTGCAATTCAGAAACCATTCATGATACAAACACAAATGGGCAGGGTTAAAAAAGCCAATGAAAGTGGCACAGGAATAAGATAAAGAAAGTCCAGACATATGGAGATGTGCAGCTGTGCAAGCATAATCATGCATATTACTGCAAGTATGATGTTGCTTTATTTCGGCTTCAGGGATTGTAAATGAAATGTAAAAGTTTTTTCTCCTGTTTAAGACTTTTATCCCTTCATATGGCTTATTATAGGCCTACTGAATGAAAAATTGCTTGCTCTTGGATGCAATACAAACATATTTGTGTTTTGGGTTCCTATCCCATTCAGCCTTCAGTCTCATGTGATAGGATACAAACCCAAACCATTAATATGTTTATCATTCTGCATGACCACACAGAGGATAACTAATACTAGCTTACAGGCCTTAGCAATATTTGTGTTTCATATTTTCTTTGTTTGTGGTCGATTTAGGGCTCTTGCCCTTTTACAGATAGGGGAAAGCCTGAGGAAAGAGCGGGAAAAGCGCGTTCCTTTTTTTTATTATTGTTTTAAAAAAAAGGATCGTACCTCACTGAATGGGTAAACCATTCAAGTTGAAGTACCCAGTCAGTGAGGTGTTAATCACCGATCCATTTTCACTCCTTTTAACAATATAGAAAAAAGGAGCGCACTTACCCCGCTTTTCCCTCAAGCTTTCCTCTATCTGTAAAAGTGCAAGAGCCCTTAATTAAAGGGACAAGAGTTATTTCAGATTTTCAGTTTTACTTGCCCTACAATATAGTAGTGCAATCATGTTCATGAATGAAGCAAGAATTAGGAAAAATTGTTCAAGTACATGTAGTATTAAATATCAACCTGTTCAATTAGCCTGGGGTTAGTGTGATACAAAAAGTTTGTTTCGAGTGAAATGAGGTGATTAATTGACTGTTTGATTTCATGGCCAATAGGCAAGTTAAATGGAACAACCCGGCTTTCAGTGATTGTTTTTTGTTCCATCCCACATTTTAAACCCTACAAAAAAGTTCAGAATTTTTCCAATTACCTTATACAGGGGGTCCCAAAATGCTCAATACCTGTTTTAAAGCTTTGTATCTCTTAATATAATTTGCAGTTACCCAAATTAAAACATTTGGATAGAGAAAACGTGCAGAATTATTTTGATACCCAACTTGACCCCTTTTCCGAGGGCCGTTAATATAAAACACTCGCTGAAAAGTTTGGTCACATAAGGCCAAACAAAGAAGATAGTCTGTCTCAGAAACATTTTGCAAATAAGCTAAGTGCTGTCAGGTTTTTTTTAGGTTTTTTTTAGAAAATAGGCTAGTATGAGGTATGCGATTTTTTTGGTTGCTAATCCAAGCTTCAGAGAACTTTTTTTAACTTTTTTTTTTTTAAATCAAAAAAAAAAAAAAAAAATCCAAAAAGAATCCAAAAAAAGAAAAATCCCCCCAAAAATGTCGGCCCTTAGCGCATAGACCTACGCGCCATAGCTCATTTCACATACCAATGCGGGCAGGCTTCTGAGACAGACTATCTTCTTTGTCTTCGTGGCCTAACGGACAATATCATACAATTGTTCAACTTACAGGACTCATGGTGTGTTACGTCGCTGTAATCACATGCTGCATGTTCCTCACATTTCATTCTTGTGGATTTTTTGCAAAAATGGCTTTTACATATTACATTTTGTGCACAACATTAATAATGTTCATATTGAGGAATATTTCAATCTGAATTTAAAGAGAATCATCATGGACAACCTTTTTTCTCTTTATTACCCCTTTCACTCCCCTCCCGTCACTTTATTAAGCTCATTATTATGTGTTAATATTATATGACAGTGCAGTTTTACAGTTTGGAAAATTTTCTTCTGTACTTTGGCAACACAGATAGCTGTTATTTTAAGTTTAGCACTATAATAATTCTACAAGTCATCTCTAAATCCAAATATATGTTTAGTTTTATACTGCAAATTATTTTACTGGAGATGTAAAGCTTTAAACAGGTATCAACACTTTTGGGACACCCTGTATTTGGAATAGTTTGTGATATGTTCATATTATGTCGCATTCAATGGAAAAATGAACTATAATAGAAATCCGATGTGTTCATCTTTCCAATGATACCAATTTTAGTAGCAATTACTTTGCTCAGCCACTTGCTTGAGAATATGGGAGGTCTCAATCTGAATGTGCCAAAATCACCATTAGTTTGTCCTGAAAAGTCAATAGAGCATCTCTCTAACACTGTTAGTTGTCAATGTGTTCATTGAACAGATAGATGACATCATCATCATCAGTTACGCATTACGTCTTTGTTGACATGGCGCCCTCACTTATCAGTTAGTAAATGCCAGGTATATCTGTCACTGGCCAGTTCTGCTAGATTTTCTGCGTTTGTATAGTCAATATTTAGTTCTTGCAATTGTTTTTGGATCATTCTTATCCACGTCTGTTTTGGTCTACCTTGTGGTCTTTTAAGGTTGGTGTCAACCCTGTTTGGCGCCAAATTTATCAAGCACTGTAACTTTTAAATTATAAATGTGATGTACATAAAAGTATACATTTTTTGTAATGAAATGAGTCAGAGAATTCATTTTTGGTATCAAATTTTACTAAAATTAGTGATTTTTACATTTTTGCCCAAAAATCACCTTTTTGGCGTCAAAAATTTTCAGACAACCTAACAATATCAGTTTTTGATTAAAAATTCCAAAATTTCACCAAAATCATCTAAAGTCAATTATCTAGGAGCGAATTTTTTTTTTTGGCTTAAAATTTGTTTGTTTTGAAAATATTGACCAAAAAGTGTTTTTTATCTCAAAAATCTCATTTTTGGCACTTTTTGGTCAATATTTTCAAAACAAACAAATTTTAAGCCAAAAAAAAAAATGTATACTTTTATGTACATCACATTTATAATTTAAAAGTTACAGTGCTTGATAATTTGGCGCCAAACAGGGTTGACACCAACCTTAACACTTCTTCCTATTTCTGCTAGGGACATCTTTGCTGGGGTTTTCTCTGGGAGTCTTAGGAGATGACCAAACCAGGTCATACGCCTAGTTCTTATTAAGTTGCTCCATCTGGTTTGACTCGTTCGTTGATATAACTCCTCATTAGTTACTTTGTCTTGCCAGCTTAATTTCATCAGATGATAGATAGATGACAGAGCTGGCAAAAATAGTGGTGATTTTGGCCAGATGTGATAGAAATGTGAATTAAAAAATTACACCAGGAAAATAAATGACCTTTTTACCTCAGATATGGAATTTTCATTTTACTGATCCAGTGTGAGGTACTTACATGTACGTTTCAGATACGTCAACACTCTTTGGCAGTGACTAACTTGACGGACTCACACTTTTGGAATTGCCAGTTGATTTATCATCTGGCGTTTTTTTACCAGGTGATAAAAGATCATCTAAAACATGAGTGAGGTTTTATTTCCCCTCGTCTCGGTTCATCATGGAGGTCCTCTATTTCTGATCTCGATAGCCTCTCTAATACATCTTTTGTATCCGTCTTGCTCAGTGCCTATGACCTTTTCCTCGTCCCATCTGATGACATGGTTAGAGTCCACAACTTTTATCATAACAAATCTCTGGATGATAAATCAACCAGCAACTCTTAGACGGCAAGAAGTGTTGTGAGTCGTCAGTCGTCACTACCAAAAGTGTTGACGAAGGATACAGATATTCGAAACGTACACTGGATCAGTAAAATGAACATTCCATATCTATTCAACGATTCTTATGAACCTATTTGGTAACTTGGTAATAACATTTTTACCTGTTAAACCAAAATGATATGAAACAGCACAAAATACTATAATGTATATTACTCTCAATAGAGTATGTTTTAATAATAAAAGGCACATTAATATAATACTGCATAGTTTGATAGTGTTTATTTGGAATATTCACACACAAATAACTGTGTTTATTTTTGTTTGCATTACAGAGTGATTGAAAACATTGAGGCCTCGGTTTCTAAAGACAATACTCGCTGCCAAATGCCTATTCATATAAGTCAAATAGTACAAATACTTTTTCCAATTCTAAGAGAATACACAATCTCAAAGGCTTTTCACAGTTCAGGTGTAAACTAAATTGGTGGTATCGTAGATACACATTACATACTATTGGTAAAATTTCATCAGTAAAGGCTTAATTCTGTTAATAAACAAATAGAATATTGCTTATTGATTGCTTAGACTTTATATGTCGGTCAATACACGGCTTATAAGTTGGCATAAATTAACTTTAAAATCGGAGCCTCAATTTTTTTAAACACCCTATACAACGTGATTACTTGAAAATCAGAAGCAGACACTACTGCTCAAAAGCAACTGTTTAACCAACAGGTGACCTACATCCATATAAATGAAGTATTTCTTATCCATATCCATGAATATATTTTGAATGATCCATTGATAATTTCATGTAAAATTGAAAAAATATGGAAAAAAAAGGAGTTTTGAATGTCGATTTTGTCTTTTCTTGCAAGAGTGAATCAGCACAAGAACATTCAGTGCTGAAAAAAGTATGGTCACATTTGAGCAAAAGTGTAACTGGTCTAACTATATCAGAGAATAATACCATCAGGAATTCAAGGAAACATAATAAGAAGATTTCATCGATATAATTCCAAAATTGAAGTTCCAGACAGTTTCGACTTAGTCAACTTGGTCACTTGTACGATCAATTGGTCCAGAATACGTCATCAAATACATCCCTTGACGTCACCAGAAAGTCATCTCCTTTTGGCAACCCTGGATCAACGGTCATACACCATTGAGAAAGACATCCGATCGCACGTCGAAAAAGTTCAATTTTGGAATTATATCGAAGAAATCTTATTATTATGGTCTAACTATACCAGACAATAATGATTATATTCTGAATCATAATGCCTCTGACACGGCAAGATGTATGTGTGCAATACAATGCCTGTTGACATATCCCGCAACTAATCGCACAGAGACACAGCTTGCATTGGGTATCACACACACATCATGTTATGTCTTTAGGATTCTGAATCAGACTATTTCACTTCCACAAGATAGTAACATCACTGCATCATTCACTGTGTGCATAACAGTGCATGCCTACTCAAGGCGCTGTCACATGCGTAATTGCTGCGTATCTGTGAAGTTACATCACTGTACAGAGGAAGTGAATTAGATTATAGTTTAGTTATGATTCATGGTTAGAATCTTTGATCTGCTGGCTTGGCTGCATACATTAATGATATTTTGCTTTACAAGCAATATTCACAAGCAGTATGCAATATTTTAGGTTTGTCTCAATTTTTTTGTTGGCACAAAATCATAATTTGAAAACAAATACTGTTAGGCGATGAAAAAAGAAATCCTGTTGTGCGGGCAAACGGACCTCTCAGGTCAGGTCAGTCAGTCAGGGTTTTTTCTCCTTATTTTCTGTGAAAATGACCGTACAAATCTCAATTTTTTTTTTGAAAAGCAAAAGAAATATTTTGGGTCAGTATTCATTTGCACGTGAACATATTTTCACCGATTGCTATAAAAATGGGTCGGTCGGGCCCAAACAACAGGGTTTCTTTGTTTCGTCGCCTCAACATATATAACAGACATGTGACCATATTTTTCATGTGGAAGGAGGAGAATTCAAATGTATTCAAGCAACAAAAGGGTAATACTTTGATAGCTCATGTCCTGAAAATATGTAACTTTGTTAAAAAACGGCCATTAGGCCAAAAAAAGTTGTTGTGTTGCCCTCAAGTGCAAAAAATCTTGAAAATTATTTTTATTATTTCTTTTGCTGGTGAATATTACTGACCGTTGATTCATGACAAGAAAAAAGAAGAAAAAAACATTGGTAAATGTCAAAATCAACTAAGTTTTCTAGTGTGATAATATTTTTAACTCAATCTATTCAAGCAAACTTATTCATTTCAAGCAGAAAATAGTTCTATTTTGGCAAATTGGGTAAAATTTAGATCTTAAAATAAAAATTTGCGACCGTGATTTTTTGTTTTGCCTTATGACGACAAACACTAATGGCAACTATACTTTCTCCATCTAACTCTGTGCAGTGATATCACAGTGTATTCTTGTACATCTACCATGTATGCGCCTGTGTTGAGATTTGTCTTTGATTGTGTGGGTGCTTACACCAGCACATTACAACCACATATGCAATAACGAGGTGCCATCATTTGCATATGCTCTGACTTCACTGCACACAGTTAGATGAACAAAGTATGTATTGAATTACATATTTGTGTAATACACATACTCATATATGCACAATTTTATCTTTGACTACTTAGATATATGTGTTTGAGGGACCTGCTCTCCCTTTGATTATAATAGATGTCTTGCACTTGTCACTTAATTGGCAGAAAAAACCTATTAAAATAGTGTCTCGGATATATTCCTGTTTCACTTGGAGGAAAAGTCACAAATCATAAAATAGTATTAAAAATAATTTATGAATGCTTTTGCTATAATATTTGCACTCTTTTCGCAAAATGTTTTAAAAATAATACTGAGTCTTCATAGTTGGTTTTCTAGTATTATCTACCACCAGACAACTTGTATTGTAATGCTACCAGCTATTACTAGGCAAAACATACAAATTTAAATTGAATGTTTACCACATTCTGACTCTATGGTACTACATTTGATGGAAATTCCTTTGAAAGGAAAAGCGCAACAAAACCCAAAATAGTGCAGTCTGTATTGAAGTGTTGAATCATCAAGACATACTATTTTTGGGGGCCTAATGACAAGTCAAACAATTTATTAAAACTAAACTATCAGCATTTCTCTCGTTTCTCTTTACATTTACGGACGGACTAAAAAAATCAATCATAAAATGGTTTCCTTTTTTCAAAGAAAATATCAAATATGTTTCTTTGTTTTTCAATGAAAATTCTTTGTAGAATAAAAAGCATTTTGATACATGGTTATACATATGTACATTCATTTTACATTCATAAAAAATACTTTGGTTTAAAGCAATCATTTTGTACATTCTTTTCTAGTATATATATACAAGGGAAATAATGGAAGGATTGTTTATATACTATATATTACTTTGTAACCAGGCTCTATCGACCAATGCATAGAAATAGCATGTGAGATATAAAAAAAATGTTAACTGGTGTTACAGCGTCAAAAATCGGCGAATCCATTCTCGCCAAGATTTGCAAGAATCAAAGTAGAAGATTCTCGAAAAAATAATCTGTTACACACTTTTTTGAATGGCTGGGAATCCACAGATTCTTGCAAACATCATTTGCGAGTATTTAAACAGGTTCTTGCAACCTTTGATGAACTTCTGACCCCAGGTTATACTGGGTCACCTCATGTTGGAAAGTGATGACCTCAGTGTGTAGTTTAATCAGTTTCAAATTGGGGAGAAATATGCAGATTTTATCTCTCCGCTCGCCAAGTGTGCATGCATTATTTTGACACACGAGCGTCACACGTACATGTAGGTTCACAATGCGACATGTTGCACCATGCGTTTCATGCGTTTTGCACGCCCACGCTCTTCTGAATTAATTCGCTTTTGTAAACAAGTTAGTCAGCTCCTCATTGGCGAACCTACTTACAGAAGCGAAATTAATTCATGCGAACGTGGGCACCCAAAACATTGTGTTGGCGCAACATGGCACATTGTGAATTGTATGTGTGTGACATAGGTACGCTTGGATTCTTTTTTTGAGCGTGGAGAAATAAAAACTGCATATCACAAACCAATTTGGAACTGATTAAACTAAACACTTGAGCTGACATTCATTACCTCCCATCTTCAGGTGACCCAAAGAGTACACAGATACACTTGATTGTCATAAAATGGACATCTTTGACCCTGATAATACTGGAATATCGTATAAATTGTCATAGAAATGTAAAAATTCATATAAATATTCTAATATTTGTAATTTCATAAATACAAATAGGTTACAAATGCATAAAAAACTTTGGGTTTAATGTGAAATGGAATGAATATTGATTTTTAAAAACGGTAGGGGTTTTACTAAAAGTTTGGTAAAATGTTTTTCTTATGAACATTTGGCATTTATGTATTTAAAAGAGGTACTCTCAGCATCAAAATGGATAAAAATATTGCAGTTTTAAAATAAATTGTGATTTCAGGCCTTAGCTACAGGTCTGATAAGTCAAATCTTTATAAAATTGCATAGTTTAATCAATCTGATTTAACTCATAGCTATTTGCATTATTGTAGGAAAGGGAATTGAAATATCAGCCACATAGAGTGTTATCAATTTGTTGATAACATTTGATATTTGCACACATTTTATCAAAACAATACCAACATCTCCATGCATGCAGTTTCTAACCATATATTCATTTTCACTGAAAACAATTGTGAACAAATCCATGGCTATATTCGATATATTGGCACATTGACATTATACAAAATAAAACACCATTGGATTAGATGCATAGAATTGATTTACAGCCATGAATGTGTTATTGTTGGAAATTCACCAAACTGGTTGATTGTCAGTGTAGATTAGACGATGAAAAAACCACACACTGTACGTTCTACGGGGATTGACCAATCTTATCTTTCTCATCTCATGTAGCGATTCATTTCATGACAACTATCTCTCTCTCGTTTGTTTACACCTGTGTTTACTCTTCTTGAGATTGACCTGCAGACGTCCGTGCTACCATGGCAACCAAAGTGGTATCCTTCATACTGGGAAGCATAATCCGGTATTTATAACTTAATCTATGCTACTCACTGGCACCACCAAAGTCTTAGTAGAAGAGGAAAATATACCACAAAATATATGATGTTGGGTATTGTTGCTGCGAACTGTTGCTTCAAGGAGAGTGCAAGTAGCCGTGTACAGAATCCTCACTCAATGGCAAACAATCATTGCCTACCTGCTGCACCGCACCTATGTACCTAAGCTAGGTACATCCTTGGCGGCCATCTTGAATGTCAGGCAAAGTTCACTCCTTGTCCATATATTTCATGCCAGTAATGCCAATGGCACTGAACTTTGCACTGCATATTAGAGAGTACAGACTAGACCAAAACCAAGTCTTCAAAAGTCTTTGCTTTTGTGTATCGATGGCAACTGGTAGTGACCATACGCATTCTTTGAAGGTGCCTGGTAGCTTGGCTGTAATGAAAGGGGGGAAAAGAAAGATCTTTTAATTTTCATGATGATGTTTACCTGAATAGTTACTGATAATCATTAAAAAATGTTCATCTGTTAGCAGCAGAAATTTAATTTAAAACTCCATTCAATCTGAAATATGAATGTGATGTATATCAGTATTTAAACACCAATGCCAGACTCTATCTATAATCCCACAAATCCGTACACAAGCGCAGTAAAGTCCGCACCAGATGATAATTAAGTTCAGTGGAATTTGCTCTAAAGTCACATTCATACTTCAAATGAAGTGGAATATATCTTAGATGGACCATCTCTTAATGCAGTATCACCTGCACGCTTCAATTGACACCCTGTGCACACAATGAGTTTGGCCGAGTTAAGAATTTTAAGACACCTTATAAACTACTTGTAGAAATACAAATGATATCGGATCACTTGATTCGACTGGCCGACGTGACTAGGTTAGAAATATGTGGCCCAGTAGCCCAAGTTATTACATAATCCTCTATTTTTCCTGCTGGTTGCCGTGTTCTCAATATCAATTCAGATAAAGCAGAAATGACAATGAACCATTTTGCTGATAAACCTCTTGCCTGGGTGGGTTATCAATGTCAAACAAGTAAACCACTTTGCCGACCGAGACAAAGTAGAAATGGCTTTGTCTTTGGATCACCGACTGTTGGCGACAGTGCGTAACTAGGGTCTTCAACTGGTAGGGGGGGGGGGGGGGGGGGGACATACAGCCCTGTTATCGGGGGAGGGGGGCATAACCACCTATTTTTTGTTAGTATACATAGAGTTTGTCAATTCATTTGGGGGGGGGGCATCAGGTGGGGGCTAGCCTTCTGGGGGGGGGGGGGGGGGGGCTAGTTACGCCACTGGTTGGTGATCCAAATACTATGACTTGGGATCACTTTAATTATTAGCCTAACTTGGGACCAAGAAGAAATTACCTTGGACTGCTTTGAGAACTGGCTTGTATCCTAACATGGGATCAAGTAGAAATGAATTTGGCTTTAAAACACCAAATGATTGATGACTTAAAGGTAGATGTTCCGATTTTCTATTCGACATGAAAGGTCATCCTCAAAAAAGTCGTATTCCAAAGTTTGAGTTGCATAACTCTAATGGTTTTTATTTTAGATGCACAAGATGCCGTGAAATGTGCCCATTGAGTTGTACACAAACTATATTCGCGGTAATTCGATGTTATTTCACCGATTTCTTCGTAATCATACTGATTTGTACCATCAAATTTCAGTATGTTAATCAGAAAAATATGATCTTTCATATGATATGAAAATCTCCATATGTTTGAGAAAAATCTGTGCTATGAAAATGTGATCGGGTCATCTACCTTTAAGATAAAACTGATTTCAGACAACGTTACAAACTTTAACTAGGGACCAAATAGAAATGACTTTGAACCATTTTAAGAAATAATGTATTCATCTTTCTGACCAATCACTTGGTATTTCTCAAAGGGTGAATTAAAGAAAAAATGAATAGACAGACACATTTTAAGAATAACCATTCTATTTAATACTAACCTTTTTCGTTTGATGCACATGATGTTTGCTGTAATGAGTATTGGCTATGCTCGGTAACATGGACGGACCGTTGTGGATCTTGGGGAATGACGTCGTGGTGGGATACGAGGAGGAGGATGGGAAGCTGCTGATGGTGCCGCCGCCATGCATCTTGGATTGCGAGACCTTTGGCAGGAAAGGATTACCCTCTTGGAATCTCTTAGGTTTTCTCTGTTAAATGAAGCAAGTTGGAACGATTATTTCAACAAATGATTGTTAATAATTTATCTTCCCTCGTGGTGGTCGAGAAATACAAAATGTCATTCCTCGAACGGGATGTGAATCCTGGACCTCCTTAACTCCAGACAGATGCTCTACCAACTAAGCTAACGAGGACAATGATATCAAAGCATTAGAAATGCATCTAAAGGCATAGGGTTCAACTTCCTATATTTCTCCCGCCTTTCACGGGACAAGCATATCATGGAGATAATATTAATTCTATCAAATTATTTCAAACAGTGTAATCATTAAGAAAACTATTTTGAATGTAGATGACATTTCCCTTTGTTGTTATCAGAGTTCCTTACTTTTTGATACATTGTTTTGATGATAAATAATCATACTGGGATGGGTTGTGAAACCAATTCTTTTTAGTCTATTGCAACCTATTCAGCGTGATCATATACTTTGCTCCCAATTTACTTTTTATCAGCTTTAAACAAAATAATAATCCTTTTTAAGAGGGTTGGGAGACTTTTAATTATGTATCTAATATTCATTCAGTCTACCCCCAGGGAGGGGGAGGGTCTCAAATTATTTTTGACAGGGGTGTGCTGTTCTGGAGGTTCGAAATCCTGACCCACTTATAGCGGTGTTTGTACATCCAAAATGGCTGATTTGACAGGGTTTTTTTTGCGATTTGGGACCCATGTTTTGTTGTTTTCATTTGATTTAGGACTCATGTTTGAGGGTTTTTTGCGATGTGGGACTCTTCTTTCCTTCTTCACGATTTGAGACCCATGTTTGGTGTTTTTTAACAATTTGGGACTCATGTTTGGTGGGTTTTTTACACAATTTGATTTTTTGTGCGCAAAAAAGCAACCCATTTGAGCGCCAAATATCTGCATACCTTAGGCCCCCCAAAAAGAAAGTTTGTCTCAAATGACATGAGAGACTTAAAATATAATGCAGTCTGCAGATTTTTACATTTATTTTTTCAATTTAGACCTGATCATTATTTGTTTGGTCAAAAAGTTGGATTTTGCAAGATTTTTTTGAGAAAATTGAAAGAAGAAAAAAAATTGGAAAAAATAAAAAAAATTGAAAAAAAAACCCACTAAAACAAAGTTAACACGGACGGTTTCGGGAATGCTCGCGGGTCATTTGAGACAAACTTTTTTTTTTGCCTTATATATGTGAGTACACACACCCCCAGTCCCTTCTCTTAGTATTATTATCTTACTCACCCTTCTCCTTGGCTGCATATAGTTTGTTGTCTCCCCATCTTTGTTCTTGATAATATGACCGTTACCAATCGATGTGGTTTCGTCTACTGAGTTGGTTGATGTTGGTTCCACGGATTTCACTTCAGACTTCTTTGCCATCTGTAGATTTTTCTTATCGGCATCTCTGTAAATGAGACACAAAGTATGGTAGATATTTTGTTTAGAAAGGAAAAAAGCAATGACTTTGAGAACAGAAAACAGCAATAATTTTAATGAAATTTGAAGAAACATTGCATTTCATTCTGCATTGATGGATCTTCAAGTTTCCAAATGCTTTGGGATATAACCTAAAATGGAGAGAATATTTAATGTTGTTAATAATGTATGTGTTGGTATTGTTAACAAAGGGGGTAATTTTGTATACATTGGAGTACAGTGCCCATCCCTTACACCTTAAACTAAGCGAAGTATGTTACCTTCACAGCACTGGTACCCATTCAAATACACCTGGGTAGAGAGGTACTGACATAACAAGCTGAAGACATTAACCACAGCAGGACTCAAACCCGTTCACTTTATAACATGCGCCTACTGTTTTGCACTGTTGTAGCTTATACTATAGTTAAAAATGTGCCAGACATCTTTACAACACACACACATTATAATAGTACATTATCAGTGGGCATCCTCTGTGCACCTCACATCCACGGGGAGCAGCTTGGCTGGCTGACTGATATGACAAAAATGTCTGTAAAATGTTTTTTCTTCTTTCATGCCTGACTTTAACTGCTGTAGATATACGAGCATCTTGTTCATCGGCAATGTTGTGCAAGTTACCTAAAGTAACTATTCAATTCAAGACAGAGCAGATAAGGACTTTTAAGTTCATGTCAAGTCAATCCCATACGTCAAATCAAGCCACAATTAACTCAAGTTGAGGCAAGTCTCACAAAGTGACATTGAAGATGAATCTACTAACTTTATATACTGATCACAGGGGACGATTTTACTCAGTGTCACATCGCTAAATGCTCCACACTTTGCAGAATTTGCTATACAGTCTGAAATAGTATTAAACTGTGTATATCAGTTTAATACTATTACTATGCATTTCAATGTAACAGTTTTTCTATTTAAACGAACAGTTTAAATTATATAACAATTTGCTACACACATTTCTTTTCGAAAATCTGCTGTGACATGGTATAATAAATGCTGAGCGTGGTAACACAACAATATATTTTCTGAACTGAAAAACACCATGATATCTTTTTGGTGCACGAGTTGACTTAACCGTCTGCACAGATGAAAGTGAAAGTATATATCATGATACAACACATATTATATGACTACAATAAGGCAATAAGTATGAGAATTAGGCACATGGTGTGAGGTAATCAAAAGGTCTTACTAACTGGCCTTTTAACCCATTTTTAAGATGGAATATGTCTGTCATGTTATGATGACAAAATACGCACTTGGTAATCTAAAAGAGAGCAGTACTTATGGGTGATGCCATGAAAAGGATACATAATTTAAGTAAGATATAAATCAAAATCTAAATCAAATTGCTCTTGGAGTTGTATTCTTGTTGATGACATTAATTAAGGGTAAGGAAAAATGTTACATTTAGCTATCGTTTACCATGAAAAAACATACTTTTCCTAAATTCAATACCACATGCAATAGGCGACGAAAACCCCCAACCCTGTTCTACGGGCCCAACTGATCCATCCCCCCCCCCCCCCCCCCCCCCGAATTTTATTTATTTATTTCAGAATTTGTTTTGAACATTTTGATTATTTTTTTTTGAAAATGTCTGAAAATTCACCAACATTTTCTGATTTTTTTGTGTGGAAAAAACAAAAAACACCCACCTGACTGACCCTACCTGAGCGATTCATTTACCAGAAAAGGGTTTTCCCCTGTTGCCTTAGAGAACAATTTTTTTCTGGTGAATATCTAATCACTACTTCACAATGAGCACCAAAAAAAAGCAAAAACAAAGAAATATCTAACTTTTACAAAACATGCTAAAAAACCCCAATTAAAATCAATTAACACTGCTAGATACATACCTCAAAATCTGAAAGACCATCGAACATGTAATTTTCAAATTCCCCAAGCGTAAAACAAAATAATAGACATACCGTTGAGATTGCTTATCAATTGCCATCTGTCCTTATCAGAAGAGATACGTAATTACTGACGCTCTTTTAAGAGACTATCCGACGGATAGTATCCATTGCCATTCATAGCACGCAGACCTCTTATAAAGTTAACCGCCCACTTTGAGCTCCATGGCTACCCAACTCCAGACAATCCCCATAACAACCCCGGATAATAATAAGTGTTTACCTGGGTTTTGCAGACCTACAAGATTGATTCGACAAAAACAACACGCTTTGATACTTCCGAGATTTAATTGAAACTTTCAATGAAAAGCAAGACTGTATGTAGCAAGTCAAACTTGGTGTTTGCATATCCTTCTATATAAGTAATCTAAAGTTTAACCTGGGATTTGTTTAGGCATTGTTGTTGTAAAAACATGGGATATACAAATCTATGTAAACAAACTGATTGATTTTGTTTATATGTAAACAACACCTGCTAGCTTTTGATGTCTTTTGATTAACTCTGTGAAAGAAAAGTGAGTTTGCTTTTTTTGGTGTAAACAGTTTTGTGAAAGCTGTGAAGGATGAATGACTTCAATAGGTTACCTTGTGTGACTGGTATAGTTTATAAAAGCATACTTTCTCAATGAAATTTCATCATGGTTTAAGAGCTATCAGCACTGAGATATCATGGCCTGTGAATTTGAAATACAACATTGAGGACTACGAGAGTTGGTGTAATAGTGTAGTAGATTAGAATTGTATAATTATAGGTCAACAAATGCGTGTGTGTTGTTTCGAGAGAAATTAGACAAAGTTATGCACACGCACTGATGTTGATGTGTGGATAATAGCACAACCTCGTAGGGGAAGTGTTATTGTGCGCATATCAACATTTGCGCAAGTGCATTTTTTTTCTCTAATTTTTAGAGAAACAAAACATACCGCGTACTGACCTATATCATACACAACAATACAAATTAAAATTTACAATTTTGTGCATACTTTTAGTCTCTTTAATAACAAATAAATCATGTTCACAAGTTCTATATCACCTGCCGTAAAAATCTGCAAACCTGTGCTGAATGAACAACGAATCAAAACAAAGCGTGTGGTTCGCACGGAGTACAATTAGACACTTTCAATACACTCTGCATATTTTAGTTTTCTGCTTTCTCGTTGGTTCGGAACTACTAAGAGTGTATGAAACACATTTAAAAGGTACATTTTGCGATGTTGACACAATAAGTTTTTCTTGATTTTTGTAATAAAGTTTTGCTTCAAAACAATTAAAATCATTAAGAAATACCAATATCTGTTATTAAAGATGTAAAATTAAATGGATAGGGGTGTACACATTTCTGATACAATTTTTTTTAAATCCTGAAAATTGTGTGACATTTTTCAAAATTCTAGAAAATCCATACAATTAGCTTTTCAGAGCCCCTCAACCTAATCCTGAACTAACATTACATAAAGTAAAAAAGTTAGAAGTATACTATGTTTACTATTCATGTCAACCAGGGCTGGAAATAAGCACCCGCCTGCCTGCCCATGGGGGGAAATTTGGTGCCGTGCAGTTAAAAGTGCAAAAGTACCTGCCCAACTGGCAGGTAGCTTTTTCATCAAACTCAAAGATTCCTTATGTACTTGTGAGTTGGGAAACAAATTTGTGCAGGTAAATTTTGTATTGGGCTGGTAACTTTTAGAAGCTACCTGCCTGACTGGCTGGTACCAAAACATTTACCAAAAAATATGAAGTTCCAGGCCTGATGTCAACTTGACAGAAAGGTCTGAGCTGTAGCTTTTAAATCAATTTTCACCTTCAAAAAGGAAAGCTAACAGTTACACACAAAAACCCATACAAAAATGAAACATGGAAATAACTTTAAGGAATAAACACTAAGACAGCAGACAATTCATTCAAAGATGCTCTATGTCTCATTACACAACGATATAGACAAAAATATCCTTACCGTGAATACACAGCGATCAGGTCTATTTCTACGCCCATAATCAGGTTATACTGATAGGTATAAAGCCAGGAAACTATCTCCTTGCTATTGTGCATATTGCTTGCACTGCATTGCCATCACAAAATAACACAGTACAAAAATACATATCCATAAAGGTATGGTCACTCGGCATACAACACGGATAGCTCTCTAGTATAAAGTCATTCAAGTCATGAAATATTGCACTTTGTGAGATGTTTGTGAAGTAAATTTCCCCTCTTTGTCATCTACATTTCTGCTACAGTATATGGTTCCTCGAACTCTGTAACAATTGTTTTTTACAACTCAACAACTGACTCTCCAAATGCAATTAGTATTGAATCAATGATTCTGGAGATCAAGTTTTGGACTCTACCACTTGGCAGACAGGGGTGTGCTATTGAATACTGCAGTGCTGACTGCCATTCAAAAAGTTATTCTAAGTTTTGTAGAGCTAACAGATTCAATGTTATACATGAATATAGGCTGAGGCTTTTTTGAAAGTCCCTCTGCCTCCTAAAAACATACTAATATTAAATTGATGTTTGTTTTTTCAAACGAAAAAAGTCCAGCTTGCCTCAATTGAATGGTTAGGAGGATATGTTGTTGTTTGTTTGTGTTTTTGTTTTGATTTGGGATTTTTTTTGGTGATGGGGAGGAAATTACCTATGTGGATCAAGGGTACCAATTTTGTCTCCATAAAAACCCTCAAATGTAGGTTTTCAACAACGCCACTCTAATTCCATAACGTTTTTGATATTCTTTTAGGGGTAAATGAGAATCATATGCAAAACTGTCAAATGGATTCATTGATTTGCCAAATAAAGACGATGAGTTGAACAAGTGGTTTGCTTGTTTACTTACAATCCTTTTTGGTGATGCACATTGCCATTGACATCCATGTGCAATGCATCCAACCTGGGGGGGGGCCCTACTGACATTGGAAAAGGGCATAGATATGTGCCGCCCTGAAGACCCCCTTTTCACCCTCTTCTGCTAATCCTTAAGACCCCCTTTTGAGCCTGCATCAGCTCTTAAGACCGCCCCCCATTTTATTGAAAATTCAAAAAGCAAACATTTTCATTCCAAAGCCCCAATTGAAAAATGTGCGTTCTAAAACCCATTTTTTTGGCAAATTTGCGTTCTTACTAATCAAATATAAAAAACAAAACAGTTCTTAAGACCCTATTTTTGGCCATAAAATTCACTCAGTTCAGTTCCCCTGGGCGGCACACCCCTACCAAAAAAAAGTTGGTTGAGTCCCCCCCCCCCCCCCCCCCCTCTCGGACCCACCCCCTCCTGGTTTATAATATGACGTGCTGTTATTTATCAAGCATAAAATGCTTGTAGTGTAAACATCCATTAAAATGACCACTCACGGGCATAAATGACAACAAACGCTACAAATAATGCCCTGATGACGCTGACGGTTATTGACTTGTCGTGATAACTAACGCAATAAAAATGGGATAAAAGCCTAATTTAGAATCGATAAGCCGGATCTGAATTTGGGTAACTTAGAGACCAGCGTAAGACGTCATCAAGCAAATGTATCGATGAAGATGTTTGCCCTTGCAGCATGTAAATTAGATAACGGCGGTATTTGCTTAGTTTTATCGGTTGTTAGATTATAGTGGCTTCTACACTGTAGAGTACATTAATAGGTGTATAAAACCATGTTCTGTTATTTGTTCAATGGATTTGAATCAGAAAGGCTGGTTGCTTGTGTTTGGAATGGAATGTCTAATTAGAGATTGGGTATCACAAAGAGAAACAGCTGGGTCATGTGGTGGGAGGGGGTGCAGCTTCTCAATGGATATGACGTTAACTCTTTCAGCGCTGCAGGCGTCTGCAGACGACATTCCAAAATGTCACAAAATGTTTAAAAAATATCAACATTAAAAAAAATTGGGGGGGGGGGGGGGGGGGAGAAGAATTATTTACAATGCATAAATTATACATACGTGCTAACACAATCTTTGACACACAATCCCTAGTCAGAAACTTAGATCAAGACCATTGTCCCTCAATTTACCCCAAACAACACTTCAATATGACCTCAAATTAAGCTAATTTAAAGCAATTTAAAGCCATTAAAAAGTATATAGGTTTTGACCCCCCCCCCCCCAATGACCCTCTCCCCCCCCCCCCCCCCCGCTCTCCTCCCCGTCCCCCCCCCCCCGATTCTTTGTTACTCCCAGTTTCCACCCCCCCCCCCCCCCCCCCCCCCCCCCCCCCCCCCAACCTCCGAAACCCCAATTTTTGTTCTCATGCTGGTGCCGCCACTGACTGCTGCTCTACCTTCTGAGTAAAATAATTAATTGGGAAAATCAAATCAAAGACATTTGGGTTGCTTTATCCTGGCCAAATCAAGATGGCAATGCGAGGCAGGGTAACGTGGCCACCCATTGTAAATTGAACACAGTTTCAACACACCACTTGAACTGAGTGAGTAAGCACAGACTAAACTTCATGCTACATTTAATTTTTGTGATTACTGCATACCACAACACCTGGGGGGAAATGCTCGAATGTTTCTCAAATTATTGTATAGGATATAAGAACAAATTTAGCAACATGGGATTGACAAAGGGAGGGAAAATATATGTACCGTATTATCCCTATTAAGTGCCCAGGGCGCAAAGCAAAGTCATTTTGGGTGGGCGCTTATTAAGTTCCTTTTTTTAAAGTCATTTTTCTTTTTCTTTTTTAGTACATTTTTTCCCTGTGTGCACACTGAGGACAACCGGTATGTAATGTACACTTTCCACTCCCTGCGTGCACACTGAGGACAACAAATGTTTGTTTGTTTTTTAAATTTTTTATATTGAGCTACAGTGAATAAAAGTTGGGCGCTTTATTAGGTGTTAATTTTTTGGTATTGGGAAAAGAGGAATGGGCGCTTATAAGGGCATGGGCGCTATTAAAATAGGGATAATACGGTATGAGAAAACATATGCACATGGGGTAGCCTACCTTGATTTAAAGGCACATGTGGTTCCTGTATTATGGGGATTTGGAATATTAATGGCACCTGTGATAACTGCATTTTAAGAGTATACACATTCCATAAACCCCAAACCCGAGAACCGCCCAACCCACGAACCGCGAAATCTAGTTTAAACTATTAGGTAGATTGGGTCTAACCCCAATTTTTAAAAAGAGCTGGCTGTGTGTGCAATCAATGTTACATAATATGTGACCCGTCACATCAAAATGGACATGTTGGAGGCCCGAGTCATTTTTGAGTTATTGGTATGACTAGAAAGAGCACATTTTAAGCTTTAAAATGATACCATGTTGAAGGTAATCAGACTTTGTAATCACAAAATATGATTTGAAAAAGCATATTTTTGTCTATTATTTTCCTTATATTTTACCAAATATATTGGCTTCTATCTCAAAACCGTTTTTGCCGACAACATGTCCTTTTTGACACGACTGGTCACATATGTGTACTTGTATACAATAATGAACAGGTGTTTTTTGGCTGTTGCCAGGACTAAATGTCTTGATTGCCCAATCAAATAGCTGGGAACTTTATCACAGTAAATGCAGTTCAAATTGAGTTAAGACCAGTCTATTTCTGTGCATTTGTTTTCTATACCGGGTGGTTCAAAAAAAAGTTGACCCAAGTTCAAAGTAATTTTTCAACCACATTTAAAGTTTCAGATAATTTCTGTTTGCTTAGTCTTAATCAGCAGTAAGTTTTGAAATTATCCTGAAAAGATGACACGTTTAGCTTGTTTGGTTCTTCAGATATGGTTCATTGCAGAAAACATGTACAAAACTGACTGTCCACGGGAGCGTTATTTAGTTTTTGTCTTAAACAAAACAGCATGCTCTAGTTTCAGAATTGAAAAGCACGCCCTGACAAAGTATCCCAATCTCTATGCTTATGTGCCATTCACATTCAACAAAGAAACGTAGATACGTATAGGTAGGTAATGTCAAGCACCAGACAGATGTCTCAAATGTCTCCTTGTTTCTTTTTCTCCTATTTTCACAATTTGTGACCAATCGTGTGTTAGTCCACTTTGTGCATTCCATCTCTACTAAAGGACGCTCCCGTGGCCAAGGCAGCTTTGTGCATGCTTTCTGTAATGAACTATATCTGAAGAACCAACCAAGATAAATGTACCATCTTATCAGGATAATTTCAAAACTTACTGCTGATTAAGACTAAGCAAACAGAAATTATCTGAAACCTTAAATGTGGTTGAAAAATTACTTCAAACTTGGGTCAACTTTTTTTTGAACCACCCGGTATTTAGCGATAGCCTATAGAATGTTATTCTTGGCAAACTTTGCAGAACTTATCAATAAACAAATTCTGCAAAGTTTGTCAAAAAATAAAATTCTTTGAGAGGAAACTTGAAACCCACAAATTCCTATACATTGTACGTGTCTTTTAAAGACACGAATACCGTAATTTCAGTGGTTAATAGGCATAAAGGATATTTCTGCATCATACTGATCTTTATAAAAAATAGGGACAGCGGTCCCAAATAGGTCGTCCGTTTATATGGGTAGATTAAAAACAAGGTGGATCTCAAACCACAGGCATCTAGAAAGAAAGAGGTTAGACCACTAGCGGATCCAGGATATAAAAAATAAAATAAACATCCTGGAGTTTGGTTGCAATTGTACTTCACCTGTTTAAATGTAATTAATTTTACATATGCAGCTAATTTTACATCTTGACCTCATATGACCTTTGACCTTGGTATGTGACCTTTGACCTAATTAACATATGAATGTTTCCATGTTGCATCCGTGACCCAAGTTTGGTTGCAATTGGTCATTGTATGGAAAAATGAACAAGAGACCAAAAAAAATGAACAAGAGACAAAAAAAAAGTGTACTAAATTTTACATCTTGACCTCAGATGACCTTTGACCTTTCTATGCGACCTTTGACCTCATTAACATATGCGGGTTTCCATGTTGTATCTATGACTGAAGTTTGGTTGCAATTGGTCATTGTATGGAAAAGAAATGGAAAAATGTAATCAATTTTACATATGCAGCCATTTCTACATTTACATCTTGAACTCAGATGACCTTTGACCTTGGTATGTGACCTTTGACCTCATTAACATATGAAGGTTTCCATGTTGTATCTATGACCAAAGTTAGGTTACAATTGGTCATTGTATGGAAAAGAAATGGACAAATGTAATCAATTTTACATATGCAGCTTGACCTCGGATGACCTTGGTATGTGACCTTTGACCTCATTAACATATGAAGGTTCCCATGTTGCATCTATGACCGAAGTTTGATTGCAATTGGACATTGTATGGAAAAGAAATGGAAAAATGTAATCAATTTTACATATGCAGCCATTTCTACATTTACATCTTGACCTCAGATGACCTTTGACCTTGGTATGTGACCTTTGACCTCATTAACATATGAAGGTTTCCATGTTGTATCTATGACCAAAGTTTGGTTACAATTGGTCATTGTATGGAAAAGAAATGGACAAATGTAATCAATTTTACATATGCAGCCACTTTTACATATACATCTTGACCTCGGATGACCTTTGACCTTGGTATGTGACCTTTGACCTCATTAACATATGAAGGTTCCCATGTTGCATCTATGACCGAAGTTTGATTGCAATTGGACATTGTATGGAAAAGAAATGGACAAAACAAAAAGTGTATACCAAATTGTAACAAAAAGTGTATACCAAATTGTTGACACACACTACACACACACACACAGACTACACACGAAGGATGCTGCCATAAGGTCTCTTCCTACGGACGACCTAAAAATCAGAATGCCAAAAATCTGTATCAGTATGTTAGTTATGTCATACAGAACTTTTACAGCAAAATTTGTCACGTCCCTATGCAAAGAAAGTTCTTATGTTAATGAATTGCAATGCGTGCAGTCGCATTAGTCGCAATGGGCTCCGAGTGAAACAATTTTGCTACGTAAAATAAGAGGGTTGGGAATAGTTAGGAATCGACGGTATTGTAAACAATCAAGATGACGAAACCAAGCAGACAATTTTCGGTATTTTCGAAAGAATAATCAAGAAGAAAAGGGCGGACACAATGCCAACAAATATACGGCAGGCTTACATGAAAGCAGGCCGAAAAAGTCTGAATGACACATTTGTTATCCCCTGTTTGTTCCTGAGACCAATATACCTAAAGGGATCGGCAGCAAGACTCCCACCTATTCATTCCATAGTTGATAAATAGTTTTATGGTAAATCTATACTCACCATTCAGTTTAATTTGTAGCACGACCTCATAATTTGAGATAGCGCGCTAGTTTGAATCGTAATAACACGTAAGTATGGGATGGTCCTGACTTTCAAAAATGATTTATACATTTAAAATGCCAAAATTATGGTTTTTCAGAAGATGTATGCCAATTAACACCTACTGGTGACCTGCTTGAACATACAAATAATGTATTATGATATTCAAAGTTTAATGTGAATTGATACACAAATTTGATATTTTGATTCATAAAAAGATAAGTCCATCAGCTCAACCACATTTAAACATTTGTGTTTCAATTCATATTAAATCTAAACACAAACCAAAAACTTTGAATATCATAATATATTGTTTATGTGTTGATCGAAGCAGATAAGTAGTAGGTTTTAACTGGCATACTTCCTCTGAAATGCCATAATTCTAGCAATGTTACATTGTCTAGGTCACCGGTTGGATTCTGGTTAGATTCAGTTTGACACAATATTCACTATTTGATATAGACCTAAATTTAGCCCAATAAAAACTTATGACAAAAACAGAGGTGCCTCAAAGCCAATGCTGTCACTGGATTCGTGTCTGCCTCATTGTCCAAATTATATTATGCAGCATGAGCTGTATTCCAAGCTGTACTACTGCTGGTACTTGCATTGACTCTGCATTAGAATTGTAATGCTGGTAATTAAGAAGGGACCAGATCCTTTCATTAATAATTATCTGACAGTTAATAAAACTGACCAATCTCTAGCCAGATCAGCTACATGTATGGGTGACTTGTCACTGGTCATCCAGAATTGACATTGATATCTTAAGTGGGTATACTAGTGCTCCTCCCTTCGGTCCCATCTCATACGCTCGTTCTGGATTCGCAGATAGTAGCACGAAACTAGTGCTATGCCAATGCCTAATCATTCCACTTTCTCAGCTTTTCCTTAGCAGGGTTACCATATACAATCAGCTCATTTTTTTACCATACCATAGACTTCCTACCCGGGAATACCACCCAGTTGCCACACACTTGGAATCGTCAATGGCTACAATTTATTCACCGCAATACTAAACATGACCATCCCTATTTTGCATAGCAAGTGCATTGCAAAACATCCTATACAAGTCCCATGTCATTCTAATAACATACATATGTACATTATACTGTGAACAGATAGGTGTGGTGTTTGTGTTAGCCCTTGTGTTGGTCTAGATAATTTGCATGTGGACTATCAGGTGGATACAGCAGGGAGCCATCAAATTGTATCAAGGCACTAATCAACCTATGTTACAAAATATAAACTGCTCAAAAAAGAGTCAGGAAACTGTTTTCAAATGCCAGTTTTTCGGATATTTTGTGATATATTCAAATTGTGTGTCATATCAACGAAAAAGCTGATGAGTTCTTCTTTCCAACCATACATCAATTATAGACATTGAAAAAGTCCAACGGCGAGCAGCAAGATTCGTCACAAATACCTACGGGGAAGACACAAGCATCACAAAGGTCCTAGACACACTCAATTGGTCTCCACTTAAAGACAGACGCAAAAACCACAGACTTGACTGCCTTCATAAAATGATCAACGGACAGATAGATATAAATCACGAAGACTACACCACACCGAAGACATCAAGAAACAGGCGAGGCCACACACAGCAATTCCAACAAAAGCACCCAAGAACCGACACATACGCCAACTCATTCTTCATGAGGACCATCAAAGACTGGAACAAACTCTCACCTGAAACGGTCGAAAACACTGACCCGTCCAAGTTTAGAACTGCCCTTTCCCGCCCTCTCCGTTCCACCAATTAACCCCTCTACGTCGCACCTCCAGTCAAAACTCTGTACGAGTATTTGGAGGTTTACACCATCCAAGATCCAAGATAGCAATTACTTGGGTCAGAGCTTAGCAATGTGCTTGAGAATATGGGGAGGTCTCAATCTGAATGTGCAAAAATCATCACTATTTTGTCCTCAAAAGTCAATGGAGCATCTCTCTACAACACAGCAAAAAATGTTGTTTGGAAAATGTTAAACAACAAGGATTCTTCAAGTACCCAGCTTAAACAACATTTGCATATTTAAACAGTTGTTTAAGCAGGGTGCTTGAACGACGACAGTTGTTTAAAGGTGACAGAGTTGTTCTTTTGAGTACACATAGTGATGAATTTGGCACATTTTAAATGAGACCTCCCTACACTCTCAAGCAGGTGGTGTTGCTACAACTGAAGTATCACTGGAAAGAGGAACACATCAGCTTTTTTCATTTATATAAAACACAGTACCAGTTAAACCATTTGGAATGGTAGTTGCTACTCCGAGTTTCACGCTTGTGTGATCAAACACAGCATGAATCTATCACAAATTATACAAAGAACTGGTGATTAAAAAAAGTTTCCAAACTTTTTTAAGCAGTTTATATCAATGGAAATCATTTTTCAAAATTCACCAAATCAATGTTTTTACACTGCCTACTCACCTAAGCTCCTTGAAGTACGGATCTTTCAGTGCCTGCTTGGCAGATATCCTCTCATCCGGATCATATGTACAAAGCTTGTGTATGAGATCTATGGACTCTTTGGAAGCGTGAGGTAGTAGTTTTTCTATGCCTGTTCCCCTCTTGGTAGGGAAGTTGAAGTTCATCCCTCTAGTTTTGCTGTAAAATGTAACAGGTGGGTATTTAGAGGGAGATCATGCAAGTTTGAAAAAAGTTTAAAAAAAAAGAAAAGTACCCTTTACTCTATTTCCATTCCTCTGGTATTTGGGACTTAACTTTACAAATGCAGCATTTACACACGCATATTTATCATCCAACGTGTGTGTGTAAATATCAGCGTCTCGAGTTGGCGCACACTTTTATGTGTTGCAATTAGTAAATGATGCAGTTCATCAATGTCTTGTGACAGATATTTGACTATAGGTGTTTTTTTGTTTCCTAGTACTCCAAGGAAAAAATATATGGGGCAAAGTCAGTAACTGCTGTCCTGGGTCATCAATTTGAGGAGAGTCCAAGAATTCATTCTCACAAAGATTCCCGCTGGTAAAGTTGCGAGAATTCAAGTTGATTCTCCTAGATATTCTGTCTAACACACTATTTGATTAGTTCTTAATACCTTTTCTTGTTTTTATGAAATGTTGTTTTGATGTATTATCAAAATGTTCTTTTATGTAGCCCACGTCTCTCTTTCTATCTGCGATCATGGTTCTTGACGTGTAGACATCTCTTTTCTGTCCGCATCTCTTGAATCATCGATTTGCAAGCATACAAGGAGAGACGTGGTGCACCAATTGTTGTGTTTTCCCTGCTTGTATAATGTGCAATTATTTATAATATTTTATGGTTTTTAGGTTGATTATGTTGTTTTCTTTTTGTAATATAGTTATGTGAAGCGCCCAGAGGCTCCTTGCATTGGGCGCTATAGTAAATCTGGAGGAGAATCCATAGATTCTTGCAAAATCCTTTGCGAGAATCTGAATGGATTCTCGCAACCTTTGACGAACTTCTGTTCCTGCAGTGTCTGCTTCACTCCCCTTCTAGCATCTATGATATTGGCATTTTTGTGTTAGCTTACAATAAGTAACACCGACAACACCGATACCCCAGTGCTCCCCTATGATCCATTCACAGTTCCCTCTAATATCTTGTTTAATTTCAATTAATTTTATTTTCAAGTCTATCATATAGACTCAGCAGACAACAGGTAGGAAGATTTCATACTTCTGTATCATATAAAAGGTACTCAACGGTACAACCCTCACATACTTTTCAAAAAGGCCTTGATGGTAATGTTAATTAAAATGGTTTTTTTTTTGCCACATTATTTGAATTAGAATGAATATTTTATCTTGTTGAAGCAGATATAAAATGAATAATGACTGTGTATCAGTTATTTATATGTGACCCGTCGCGTCAAAATGGACATGTTGGTGGCCTGAGTCAAATCTGAGTTACTGGTATCACTTGAAAGAGCACAATTTAAGCTTTGAAATTATACCATGTTGAAGGTAAACGGACTTTGTAATCAAAAGATATAATTTGAAGAAGCCAAAGTTTTTCTATTATTTTCTGTATATTTCACCAAATATACTGGCCTCTATCTCAAAACTAGATTTGCCGACAACATGTCCTTTTTGATGCGACTGGTCACATATGCCCCTTGTGCAATTCCTTGGTTCCTAAGTGAAAATGTTTAGATCCTTTACAGTTATCGACAAAACAACTGATTAAAGTCAATATCCTGATTCAAAACTATCAATTATAAATTGTCATTCAATGAAAAGAACGTGCCTTTTACTATTAATTATTTGTTAAAAGTTACACTTTACGGCATTTAAATAACGCTTCCACATTACAAATCAATCAGTCTGGTCGTAAATATCGTGCAAACGAACCACTCACATGTCGTGTGACTACTGTGCATTCGTGGCATTATAACACGAGCTTGTTTTCTGAATCAAATTTGATACGCATTATATATGGCTGACCTATGTTTACACGGTATTCGGTTCTCCGTTAGTGAGCTGTGTTATTTGTGCGTAGCAGTAAAGGACAGTATTTGATTAGGAAGCATGTATATCGCGTATATAAGGTAAAGTTGGTGGAAGTGGAGAATTAGTAAAAGAATTTAATCAATAAGTGTACTTACTTTCTAAGCTTATTTAAAACCGATGCATCTGGTGTACCCATCACATCGTGTATCTTGGCTATTTGATCTACTTCGTTGGCTCCAGGGAACAATGGGTGCAAACTGCGGAGGGGGAAAAAATGTTATAATCGGTTGAGTTAATAATTTACAAATAATAAATCAGCAAACTACTATAGTTTGATCAGTTCTAAATTTGCAAATCCACATTACATACAATCTTCCTTACAGCGGCGAATGAATACAGAAGGCCACGGGCGCGCATGAAGGCAACAAGCCCACTGTGCATCATATGTGTGATGCATGCTTGCAACCAAAACCGTGTGTGTGCGTGTGGCCATAATCTAGCGTGTACACTTGGATTACCTTTGCGCACAGAGATATCAAAACCGAAAAATCCTTGCCAATTTGGAACTGAATAAACTATACAAAAGTAGACTGGGTTCTCATAAGACTTACCACACACTATGACAATATTCGTTTTAGCAAAATCCGTTCACTCATGTTCATAAAATTAAGTTGGTTTTAGGAACATGCAACCTGCATCACACACTCCCAACATTCAATGCTTTCCTATTGGAAAAGGGCCTGCTGTTATGGGGGCCTGCTGTTATGGTGCCCTGCTGACTTTCTCACGCAGCTAAAAACTGATCGAATGGTGGTGTGTAACCTTTGGTGTTGTACTCAATATATCTTGATAATGCTGAGAGACTTTTCTTTTTTGTCATTCTTGATTTACATTTGTACTACAATTTTTTGCTAATTCAATCTTGGCTGAGTGGTTATGATAGGGACTGGAAACAAATCTAAAAATCTGTACCTTGAATATGATTTCTTTCATTCAAATCCTAATCATTATTATTAGCTTTTCCTATAATAGCTCTTACCTTAGTACTTCAAAGAATACACAACCCACACTCCACATGTCCATTTTATATGTATAATAACCATCAGTAAGAAGACATTCAGGTGCGCGATACCTGTGGAAACACAAGAAACAAAGGTAGGGGGATGATTATCACATAACAGAGCCGTAGCCAGAGGGGGTAGGGGGGATAACCCAGACCCACCCCCAATATTTGAGTTGTGTCGGTCGAAATTGGCACTGTCAGTTGAGATGAGATTGCGATGGTACTGTCGGTTATCGAGAGCTCAATTGTTCGCGCTGGTTTGGGGGACACCGCGTCACACCCCCAACCCCTCATGTTTCTGACTCAGCTGCAATTCTCAAAAGTTGACTTTCTAGTAAAGTCCTTGTCGGTTCACTTTCATTTTTTGGCCCCCTCCCCTCCCATATGAAAAACCTAGCTACTGTCGCATAACTTCTGTGGTGTGGTTTAAGATTACGGTATAATCAGACCAAATTTGAGTACTTCCCTGACCTTTCTCCATTTCACTTACACTACAAATGTGACGTCAGATTTCAGTGATAGACGCAGCATTAATACCCTCTATGGATTCACGTTTAAGCCTATGGTTCCATAAAATTGACAAATATCACTACATTTAGGTTCATAAACCCAATTATAAACTGTGAGCATGAGACATGAGAATACGCTCTAATATTATCTTCATATTTCACTTGGATTGGACTATAGTTTCATGTCCAGTATAAAGTTTTGAATACTGAATCAACAAGTGAATATATTCTTACCATCTAGTTGAAATATACTCTGTGTAAGGCTGCTTGGAATAAAGGCTACGACATGAGCCAAAATCTGCTAACTTTAATATATCCTCCTGAAAGATACGAGACAATTTTAAATGTCAACGATATTAAACATTTTAACATATCTGATCTAGAATTACCCATAACTTAATATTTCCTTACCATACTTCACCATTGGAACTCGTGCTCTTTTTCAAAAACCTTATGAATGGATTTAAGACAAACCACAGTCCAGGTCCTCGGTTCAAGTCTAATCTAGTAAAAATCCTTGAGCTTTGAATTGATAGTTAATTTCTTGCTCGAATCAAACAAATTTCTTTATTTCAGGGGTTATCAATATGCAGAGTGAAGTAAAAACAAAAACACAAACATTGGCTCAAGAAACGTCATGAAAACTCGTCAATATTTTGCATTGATTAAAAAAAACTAAGCATGTCATACTTTCATTCATAAGATTTATTTACACAATCCAACAACATACAGATATAACAATATAACAAAATATAACATAAAGAAAACAATTTATATTCAGGAATGGTATGATATCATGAAAGAGATAAATCTAGACGATATATAGTGAAAAGAATGATTCAAAGGATAAGCTAATAATATATATGTAAAATATCAGGCGATGAGAGTGGTCCAGAAAGGTGATGTTGGAAAGTGTGCGGAGAAGCCATTAAGCCTGGAAGGCTTTAAGTTTGGCTCCACCGCTGTAAATATCAAGAATTAAAAAACAACGTATATACTACTACTATAGGAGGTTGTTATGATAAGTAGGGAGATGGTTTAATGAAGTGGAAAGAGTACAATGACAGTGGGCCGGAAATGTAGGTAACGACATAACAAAATATGAACAAATATGATACAAACAAACTCAGCGATACTCAGAGATCAATTTCTTTTTATAACTATTTTTGAAGCGGTTTATTTGTGTACAACTAGTTAGAGTAGAGTCAAGCGAGTTCCAGATTTTAGATCCATTATAGATTATTGAATGACGAAGTACTTTAGATTTAATATCATCAATAATAAAGTTATTAGCGTTTCTAGTGTTATAATTGTGAAGATCTTTATGTTTAGAGAAGAAACCCCCAAAAGAATTTGGGAGATCGTTATTATTGAAACGGAACATAAATAAAACAGTTTGAAGTTTGTTGATATATCGAAGATATTAAGAGTATCAAAGTTGTGAAATAGAGGCATTGAGTGCGAGTCATATGATGTACCAGCGCATATACGCAAAGCCTTCTTTTGATAGATAAATAATTTGTAGATTTTTGTCAGGGGTGTGAGAGGTCACACACAAAAATTGAGGAAGATTACTAAACATGGCGTAAAATTGGGGTTGCAAACACAAAATATGGGCTAAAAATAAAATAAAATCTAAAATGTTGACATTTATAAAAAAATTATAAACCGCTGAAATCAGCTGTAAAGAGGAAGTCTCACACCCCTGTTAAATATGTCAGACACAAAAAGTTTGCACAAATAAACAACTACATCAGGCAAATATTAATACACATGTGTAATGTGTGTACTTGCAACAACAAAAGGTGTATCATTAGGGTCGTTAATCAAACTAACCGAGAGCCCCTGCTTTATTTCTACCATAGTAGTTAGGTTTTCTTTCATAAATTATTATTTTAGAATTAATGAAAAAGTGTTGCTTTTGCTTGCTTGTTTTTTTAAATATTTGAACACAACTACACATAACAATTTGTCACAGCATTTAAGAAACCATTTTTACTCTAATTCACACATTTTTAAACTATTCTTACCTTATGTGGGTTATCCTTTTAATAGAAATGTTTGTGAAGAAAATGGAATATATAGTAATGGTCAATAGATAGTTCATACTTCAGTCTGGAGAGTATTGTTAAATATTTAATGTGTGATTGTAGAATACCACAAAAAACTATCGTTAATGATCTACACAAAGAAATAACACAAATAGAGAGAAAAGAACAAGTTCAACAACGCAAACGCAAAGCTCTACTCCAAAGGACGATAATTCACCATATGCGAACATCATAACCAACCAATTTATGACCCCTATAGAGGGATGTTCGATAGAGAGACAAGAAAAGATATGACAAAAGACATCTTTCTAAATTTACATCTTCTTTATCTTCGTCAAATCGACGATGTGATACGTGACACTGGAATAAGTTCAAAGCATTATGATGAAGACTATTATGATACTGATAGTCTAACACGGGTTAGAAAAAGGCATGCAATATTTGAGATACATGAATAAATTTCATGCAATTACTACCGTGATAAATCTAATAACGAATGAGCTATTTTTAGCAGCTAATAATATCTACAATGTATTTTCTACACTGTAATGCAGCTATCACTACAGAATCTGAAGCTGTGTTCTCCATTTATCTTTATCAATACAGTGACATCGGTGCATATCGAAGTGATTACAATTTAATACTGTGCTTGCAAATGTAATGCAAAGGGCAATGTATTCTTGTGATCAAATCAAGGGAGGTAAGCCATAGCATGAAACATCAATGTAAAAAAATGTTGTTGTTTTTTGTTTGATTGAAAAATGTTGGAAACTTTTTGAAAATGTTTGATTTTTATTGTTGTTGAAACATTGGATTTTTTGTTGTTGGAAAAATATGAAAATTGTTGAAAATTGACCAACATTTCCCGAGATTATTGAGAAAAAACACACCTCCCCTAAAAAAACACCAGACCATCCAACTCTACCCAAGAGGTCCATTTGCCAGTAGGACTAGGTGGGTTTTTTTTTAACTTGGGAAGGGGCAAATAAATGCCTGCATGTTGTGTCTTACATGCATACAGAAATAGTATGCACTGATATCACTGCATGGAGGAGAACAAATGGAATAATGCTAGATAAATGATTTCAAACTCATTCTACACTTTCAAACTTCTAACGCATGCATCTCTACTGATGATCTTGTTACCTGTCTTTTCAGCTGTGATGATATATGCATGGCGAGTTGTATGTGTCATGTGAAAGATAACCATGCGCAAAAAAGTAAGCAAAATGCATGTCAAATGGATGCTTTGTGATGACAGTCCATAATCCCTAACTAATTGGCGAGAATAGTGAGGTTTGTATTTGTCTGTGCGCAAAGAGAATCCATGTCGTTGCGCATATTTATTGCTGAAAGTGTGTTTGCGCACCATAAGCAGGTATCAGCCAGCAGTGAGCAAGTAGGTATTCCATTTGGTCACGCTGATAAATATTAGCCTTACAATTTTCGCCAACTGATTTAACTATAGAAACCTTTTGGGCAAATGGTACATTGATAATCCTAAGTATTCCTAACTACCCCATCTCCTATCAGCAAACTTTTGAGTAAATGGTGTTGGCATGTATTCACTTTTCCACACAATTTATACCAGTATAAAAAAAAAGGTGAAATTCGATAAGCTTCAATATTTTAGTCATATTTTTTCAGTGAGCTAGATACAGCCAGGAATCAGGATTCATACCTAAATCAATGACAATCATGTCATGGAGCAGGTGGCTTCAAGGTTGCTGCTTTTACAAATGTGACCCGTCACATCAAAATGGACATGTTGGAGGCCCAAGTCAAATCCAGAGTTATCATGGCTTGACAGAGCACATTTTAAGCTTTGAAACGATACCGTGTCGATGGTAATCACAAGATATGATTTGAAGAAGCGGGTTTTTTCGATTATTTTCTTTATACTTCACTAAATATTGGCCTATATGTCAAAACTGTGTTTGCAGACAACGTGTCCTTTTTGACGTGACCAAGCCTTGAATTAACTGGGCGCAGGGGAGTTTTTTACACCTGGTTGCCAAGTTTTAGCTCCCAGTATTTTCAAATTTTGAACAGAAAGTATAGGACCGGGAGCTACTTTTGTCAGAGAAGTCACTAAGTAGCTCCTGGTTCACATGTGCTTAATTCGAGGCTTGGACGTGACTGGTCACAAATATGATTGCTAACAAGCTTCTTCTGCGTATGCTAGCATGGAATAAGAAAGCTTCCTTCCTCATCTTGCATTCTACAGATCTATATCATCAAACAAATCCTGATCATTGATCACTTACCCGTATTAATATATTTTCTGGCTTGACATCCCTATGAAAAATACCATTTCTGTAAATGTAAAAACAAAAGTATACTATGCTTAATAAAGGGTTAGTATCGGTAGCTAGCATAACAAATCTTAAGGCCATCATTGAGACTAGGCATAGGGGAAATGCATTAAGGTGCAAAAGCGCATACAGAGCTATTTTTCACCCAACAGCACCTTTTTTTTAATTTGAAAAGTTGTCTAAATTTACAAAAAAATGTCCATTTACAAAAAATCAACAAATTGCATAAATGGAAGAAGTGTTTATTCTAGACCTTGTTTTGTTTGAATTTGGTCTTGAATGAAAATGATGGTTTTGACAATTAAATTAGAAATGTGTAAACATGGAAAAGTGCAACATAGCTGTGTATTTAGATTTATTTTTTAATGCATTCATGGCATATCTTTCTGCACAACAGCACACTTTGCCTCGAAAAGCACTTTTGACCCCCAAAGCACTATTTCAAAATCAGGCAGCACATTTAGATTTACGTAAAACGGTATGAATAGGGACATGGGGCCCCATGTCCCTATTCACCTCGTTTAACGGTACACAAACTGGCCGGGTGACATTTAAAAAACTGTTTCCATTTTTGTCCCTATTCACCCCCATGTCCCTATTCAACCCGTTTTACGGTAGTGCTTTTAAAAAGCATAAAATCCCTATCCTTAATTGACACTAATTATAGAAAAGATAGATCATAGGATTTGTCCATATAGGATGTAGGGGACTAGAATTTTGATAAAAATTCATTAAATTTTCGCAAACACATTTTAACGAATCAACACTGATTCTCGTAAATATCTTAAGTGCTAGCTCACTTGCGAGCTGAGACTAGTATCTAGTCTCAGCTTGCGAGAGATCAAATGATTCTTCCAAAATCTTTTATGAGATATCAACTTTAATCTTCCCTGTTTTTCACTGTAGTTCTGTGTTAATGTTTTTCTTAAACTGGATACGAACAATTTCAGCAATATCGACAAGTACATGTAGATCTGGCACTTAAAGATGATAATTTTGAATAGCCACTGGTGGGACTGGTACTCTTGTAAATTTGTAAAAAAACTACATAAACTCCTTGCTTGGGTAAATTGAAACAAATTAGATACCATCATTATCTTGCTTGGATTAGGGAGCCACACATTTTGGTTGGAAGATATGATTCTATAAGTTATTTGCCGACAATTCTGGTACTGGGCAATCAAATGGCTAATTCTTTATCGACACTGTTACCAGACATAATTTAACTTATTGTATACATAATTTTTGTGTTCAAGCTCCGTACATTTTAATGAATAATGAAATATGTTTCAGGTGCATGGAAGTAGGTCAAACTCTCACAGATACACACAACACACTCAGTATTGTGGTTCAATAATGGCCAATATACTAACCTATGCATATGATCTAGTGATTTTAATAGTTGATACATGTATCCTTTCACCTTTGATTCCGGTAGATAGTGTCTTCTTCCTGCAACAAAAAAAAAAGCAAAAATATTGAAAAATTGGGTCGTTAATAAGATACTGATATATATGTGGTAATTTGTATTGGAACATTACAGATTAAATCCATCCAATTTTCAATCGCATATTTTATATAAAAAATGTAATGTAGATGTTTACTGTTACATAGATGTTTCTCAGGCTTAAACTTTTGCAGCATTACATTGTATATAAGGAAAATTTGGAATTTTCTCGTGAAACCAAAACTCCAATTTTTATGAGCAAAAATGCGTTAATCGGATCGCCCATTAAGTTACATGTCATAACATGCCTAAACAAATGAAGATGCTGTTCAGGATATGTGAGGGATACAGCCAATACTTTAATGCAGATATTATTAATTAGAATGATTTTTTAGTTTTATATTTTAAATATTTGTGTGTGTTTTTCCCCCAATACTGAATGAATAATTCTGAATCTGAGACACCTTGTACATTTCTACATCAAAGTAATTACTGAATCAACAGAAGAATGATAAAAATACATGGCCTTGATGTGTGCATTGTTATACTAGATGATTAGTGTTTCTTTCTATTTGTATAACAGGTATCAATCACTAGGTAGGATAAAACATATAGTATAATCTTTCACCCGGGGAGAGGGGTGGCACTCGGGTATAACAAGTGTACGCTTAAAAGTCATTCATTTAATAGAGCTGACAAAGTGACAAATTGCTGCAACAACATGTAAAAGGTGGGTTTTATTCTCAGGATTCCCAGAATTGTTTCCCGCCACACAGTGTCTCCTACCTAGTAACATAGAGTATTGTAAACAACAGAATTGCTCGACTTGACCTATTTAAATTCAGGGGGCACTACCATTATGATTATTGAAGTTGTTGTATACAACTTATCCCATTTTCATCTTCCCTATCATTATTCTTATAAACGATTTAAGCTTGAATAAATATTGATGGATAACCCCAATGTCCTCTTATTCCCCCGAAGTCTTCCACCCCTTCCATTGAGTGACGAGCACAGAGAGGGTAACCGTAACATAATCCCAACGCCTGAAATTCTTACCTCGAATCAATTCATATATGTTCATGTCCATTAATTCACAAACTAGTGCTAATCTTCCTGATTTTTTATCACTGAAATAAAAAAAAATAGAAAATATATTATTCCTGCTCTGTAAGTAAAGGTTGATAGAAGAAAATGTCTTTTAAATTAGGGAGTTCCATTAGTATACCCTACCACTGCATGTCTTCAATGGGGACTTATAAGAACGACCCATAGTCTTACAGTGAGAAATAAGAATGGTAGGGTATTCTAAATCTTATCCAAAATGAGAAGTGAAAGATGGACACTAGCTTTACTTGCATGTCTTCAATGGGGACTTTTAAAGAACGACCCATAGTCTTACACAGTGAGGAATAAGAACGGTAGGGTATTCTAAATCTTAGCCAAAATGAGAAGTGAAAAGATTGACACTAGCTTTACATGGACATACACCGATCAATGACAAACATGTAACATAACAACCTAAATGAAATCAAGCTCTGCCAAGAATGCCAGAACTGCTATGTAATCAACACCCGATACTGATTAGGTTACCATAATTAATAGCTAACGATTCGCAGGACCTGGTAATTAAAGTAAACTGCTGGTCCTTCGTTAGCTTTCAATGTATTGTTGCATGCATTTTGGTGGGCTTCGTCCTTCATCTGAATAAAATTTAAATATAGTTCCGTTTGTTCCATGGTGTACGTGTATTGTACTGTTAATATTGTAATTGATTTCAAATAATAAGTCCAATTAACATCGCACATTCATTGACTCCCTGCATCAAGATAATTAAATATTATGCATACGTCAGATATCATTGATGAAAAAGGTATTATTAGGGAAGAAAAAAAATTGTTTCCGGTAGGTGGTCTGAAAACCAAGATACGAGATGATGAGGTTGTTTTGTTTTTTGAGGGGGGAGAAGTGGGGTGGGATGACTTTCCGAAGGCAACTTTCACTATGTACCATGAGCCGAGAACCCTGAATACACAGGCAGTATCCTACTGTGCCCCATCATGGTTACTTTGATGAGAAAATGTCGGGGAAAAATGCTCCCGGCACATGCTCCATGGAAGGGTGACATGCCATCTTGATCTCAATGGACCCACATTTGATTGTTTGTGCACAATTTTAATCTTTCTACAGTCATTTGTATTTAAATCGCTTTTGCGATTTTATTTTTTCAAAAATGCGAATAAAACAAAAAATGTGTGCCTTATGTTTGAATAGTAAAATAATAATTATACTATTCCAGTACACGCCAGGAGTGACATTGGTCTCCTGTGTAAAAAACACATCTGAAATCCACTAGGTAAAACTGTTTTTCCATCCCAAACATCATTCAATTAAATGAATATGATGTGATCAAGTCTAAATTACTTTTGTTTCCCATTGTTTCAAAAATCCGTCATTTGATCATATCTTTGGAAATAATTTTCCATTCTTAAAGAGTTTTTCTGCAAAATGTTGCAATGCAAATGGCCAATAGAAAAGTAGAAAACTACAAATATTTTCGATTTCAGACTCATTTTGCTTGATCACACAACATATTGGGCCGTATTCTCGTACTGAACACGGTTTTAGCTTAAAACCGTGTTTAACTAAACGTGTGTCTAACTTAAAGGTAGATGTTCCGATTTTCAACTTGAAGTTTTCTATTCTACATGAAAGGTCATCCTTTAAAGCGTCGTGTCTCAAAATTTGAGTTGCATAGCTATTATGGTTCTTATTTTAGACGCACAAGATGCTGTGAACTGTACCCATTGAGTAGTACACAAACTATATCGGTGGTAACCACCATTCGCGGTAATTCAACGCTATTTCGTCGATTTCTCTGTCATTATACCGAATTAGGCCGTCAAATTTCAGTATGATGATGAGAAAAATACGAGCTTTCATATGATATGAAAATCTCCGTATGTTTGAAATAATTCTGTGTTACGAAAATGTGATCGGGTCATCTACCTTTAAACGTGAGTTTATCCTTTAAACGACGTGTTTAACAAAACACGATTTTAAACTCTGCAAATCTTGTTCCAAGAGTGGTCCTGCGTTCATTGTATAAAGGTATCTAATTCATTGTGGCCCTAATGAGGTACAATAGATATCGACCGAATGCCTTAAATACACGGTACGTTTAAAGACTAGCTACCAGATCCGCACGTCAGCTTGCACCGGGCATGGTTGAATGATCATTAAAGGCATACAGTTGGTGCGCGAGTTTAGTTAAACATGCATTAAACTACCCCGTATCCATGTTTAAAGTTAGACACATTTCGGCGAGTTAGATGCGTGTTTAAGTAAAACAAATGTACGAGAATTGCGTTTAGTTAAATGCTGGACGTGTCTAAAGTCAAAGTTAGACGCATGTTTAGCTTAAAACCGTGTTTAACTGCGTACGAGAATACGGGCCATTATGTTTGTTCTTATACTTACAAGATAACTTCCCTGAGTTCAAGTATATTATCGTGCGGACTTAGTCTTCTCATTGCTTGTATCTCACGTAGATTGTTGACTTGTTCCAAGCTGAAATAAATCAAATGTTTTGAATGGTTTATTTTCGGTAAAAAGAAAACAATATATTACACATGTTTCTACTGAATCTCCACTGCAGTAAAAATGTAAGCTCAAGATTACAGCAGAGAATGAATACAAAAGGACGTGGGCATGTGGTCAAATTTTGCAGGAATATTTCTTGCCAATTTGGTGGAACTGATTAAACTATAAATGCACACAGTTTGCTCAAATGGTTTAAAGGTGTTTGTTCCGATCACTTTTTTTGGCTATGATTTTTTTTCACATCATGATATTTTGATATCAGTAGATAAGATCCCCCATATTTTTCTTATTATGTCTGTAAAATCTTAGGGGCCACAGTGTTTTCACTCACCCTATACAAAGGGTGAAATACCCTTCACTTTTGATTTTCACCCTTCAAAATTTGTCTCAAGAGTGAAAAATGTTGACAATGTCATTGTTTTACTGCCCAAAACACTGCAAGCACACGTTTTGGCCATCATTTTGGTTTTTCACCCTCAAGAATTAAACCCAGTGAAATTGCTGGGCCAGAATTGTTTTATTTGGAAATCCTAGGCTAAAAGGTGGTGAATTACTGCCAAAGGTGGTTAACCACCTGCCAGTTTGTGTACTTCTCAATGGGCAAATATTTTGTTATCTTGTGCTTTTAAAAATAGAACCGTTGGAGTTATGCATCTCAAACTTTGGAATGTTACATTTTTAAGGATGACCTTTCATGTAAAATAGAAAACATCAAGTTGAAAATCGGGTCAGCAATCGGAACATCTACCTTTAAGACCCCAATTTGATTGAAAATTTTAAAAAAATCGCGACATTTTGCGTTCCAAAGCCCTAATTATTCGAAAATTTTGTATTCTAAAACCAAAAAATATCGAAAATTTGCATTCTTGCTAATCAAAATTGAACTATAGGACAGTTCTCAAGACCTACTTTTTGTAGAGTACAATTTTTCCAACTCTATATTATATACAAATGTGGTAAGTTTAATTTCAAGTATTACACATTTTAACCAAGTTCAAATCAAGTGAAGTTATTGCAATCAAGTCTGGTAATTCGCTGCTGTAAGGAGGTTCACATACATGTAGATACTGAACTATATCAGGCTTGAATACATTCTTTTGAATTATTTGTATCATTGGCTGCCCAAGAAGATCCCTCCTCCTCCTCCAACTCGGGCCAAGACTCACCTGTCATATGTTTGCTTCATCTTTTTACACGCAAAATAGGTTCCATCTTGGATGTGTTGGCACTTCAGCACCTCAGAAAAGGTGCCTTCACCTTTCTTCCCTAAAATTTTGTATTCTGCAGAATAGGAAAAAGATAATATGTTTCATTAGTATACAATTATATAGTAATTATAATAGGCTATACCCGGGGTGTTCAGTGGTCATTACAAGAGGGGTATCATGCGTGTCCAAGAAATGACGTAATTAGGGTAGTTTTTCAAGCTGGGGCACGTTACGTACGTAACGTGAATAGGGTATCAAAACAAGCCACATTAAGAAAAAGGGTATACTTTTTACTTTTTGGCTTTCGTATTTAGGGTCCTTATTTGCTCCATGTCACCATGAGGATTATAAATAGCCATGACACATGGGCGAGATATATTTCTAAAATTGTATCCACGCAATTGATCTGATAAATCAGCTTGGCATTTGTTTCATAATACTTTTAGCTTATTAGGGAAGGAAAAAATGGTTAGAAATGTGTCATACGCGATACGAGGTTTAAACTATACACACTACTTGTTTAGGGTATCAAAATATTTTGAGTACTTGTTTAGGGTATCACAATATTTTGAGTATTTGTTTAGGGTATTGGAAATACTGATATTACTTGCTTAGGGTATGTAAAATACTGTGCCATACTCGTTTAGGGATGCTTTTTCACATTAACCCGATTACGTATTTAGGGTACTTTTTGAAAGTCCTTGGACGCGCACGATACCCCCTTATAATGACCACTGAACACCCCGGGAGGCTATATGAGTGAGATCAGATGAAACAATGATCAAGAGGTGAAACAAAAGTGTACCCTCTTCGTTGTACCCTCTTCGTTATAATAAAACTATCTTGCTTCCAGTGGGTGTTTTGTACCATATGAATGAAAGTGTGAAGAATGTATCACTTTCTTTGTCTTTATCCGTTGATACAATGATTTTGATGTAAACATACATTTAGGCTGTAAAGATTTCAACACCAAAAGTTGCAAAAAATCAAAATTTGACTTAAATACCGATACCGTAAACTTAAATTTTCTTCCTACTGCTCTGGAACAAAAATCAAATAATTCCCACGCGGCAGGCGTCTGCAGACGTCATTCCAAAATGTCACAAAATGTTCAAAAATGCCACAATTATTGAATTTCATTATCATATTTGGAATCACCATAAGAAATGCATTGAAACAAGTACAAACATATCAGTGTTTTCACTCACCCTATACAAAGGGTATGAAATACTCTTCACTTTTGATTTTCACCCTTCAAAATTGTTCACAAGAGTAAAAAATGTTGAAAATGTCATTGTTTTACTGCACAAAACACTTCACTATTTACATGCTCTTTTTTAAATGCTGGCGATATAGACATGATAGAGGGACGTGGGGATTAAATCTAGGAACATGGCGGCCTTCAAGAGTTTATTTTCAAAGATGATTACAAATTCATTCATAGTTTGGCCATACGGTGTTATACGGTCCCATAATAATGCTAACGGTGGCTAAAAATATTGCATACACATTGATTTTCAATATTATGTGCGACGATGCGTGACTTCATGATAATTAACGATAAACTAATTAAATTTGAGTTAGGCTACGTTTGTTGCATCGTGGCCAAAAAACGGGTGCTACCCACCTGGAAAAAGTTGAGCTATCAATGTATTGGGCTACATTTTGCTCTGGGCTGTAGTGGCCTAGACGGCACTTACGTTGCTATTTGGGAGACCTTAGTTAACAACTTTTATTGTGACGCAATAGAGGATTACGAGGGACAGACATGTGTTGAACGCGGCCAAACAACCGTGCTATACAAAGGCAAGTGAAATGGTGTGGCCTTTGTTGTATGAAAAGAAGCGATTGACAATATTGACTTTAATTTCTTGTGCCGTCTCTATTTTATACATAATTTCTTGGTATAAGGGGTCGTCCATAATTTTCGCCATTTTCAGTTACGTACAGAGCGTACATAACAGGGGGGTAGAGGGTCGAAATATACCCCAACCGTACGTAACTTAAATGGCGATCTTGAGAGGCAGGATTTTTTTTTAAGAACAATATATGGAAATTTTTCGCACGCTACGCGCACATGTCTCCAAAATGCAATATTTGTTGGTATTAAGCTTGTTTAGAGCCAAAATGTACCTCAATCATAGCAAAAATTGGAATGTCAAACATTTTCGCACGTTACGCGAACATTTCTTTTGCCATAATAATCTTGTCGTTTCAGTGTCATTTCTGCCCCCCCCCATATATGAAATACCTAGCTACGCCACTCACAAAAATGTTTCATGTGCACGAAGCAATTTTGCTGATCTGTGTTTTCAAAACAATCCATGGCTCAAGTTCCTAGTGTTGTTGTTTATCATTTCTGTATTTAAAAGCATTTAATACATGTGCCATTTGATACAAAATATCTTGAAAATTTTTGATAATTATTTATCGAAGAAAATGTTTTTACCAAAGAAAAGAACGGCAGAATCAACATCAGAGATACAATAAGTTTATTTTTCTCTATTGTGTACCGTACATTTTCGTATGTTGTATACGGCAATTCGTCTTTAATACAATGGTTTTTAATCAAACATGAGGGCATATCAAGCCATGAAAATGTCGCCAGTTATTGCGTACGTAACACAAGTGGGAGGGGTAAAAAGTTATGTACGCTCTGTGCGTAAGTGAAAATGGCGATAATTTTGGACGACCCCTAATAATATAACATGATCACACATGCACATGATCACAGCAGCACATCATGGCATGGAATTAAAAATATGATAATAATAGTCAAACCACTGACTGTTCCTTTTACAATTTAGCGTCAGCGTTACCGTTATACTATAATAGTGTACTTCGTTGGATAAGCGTTCAATTGTTCTCAAGCTCCACCCACACGCACTGAAGTTTTGAACCACTGCATAGGCCTAGTAGTAGAACGCACACGTTAAAGGAAAGGCCTGTGGCTTTTAAACTTTTAAAGTTTTAGGGCTAGTTAGTACTAGGCTAGGTTAGGTATCTCTCCTGCGCGAAAAAGTAATCCAATTCCAAGCATACTCATGCCACACGATTATTATGGCCCCACTGTGCGCACAGGGTTTTGGCCGCAGGCATGCGTCACCAATGATGCACAGTGCGCTTGTTGCTTTCATTCATGTGCACTCAACTCACATTCTTCTGTATTCTTTCGAGCAGCAATGAGCTTGCTGCAGAGGCTTCGCCAATTTGGAACTGATCAATCTATTTTTTATTTAGCTATAAATATAAGTATAATATTACTATCTTTTATGGGATCAAAATCATAATTATGTGCTGGTAAAGAGCAAAACTTTGGTTTGTCTGTGTTTGTAATCTACTCACTCTGCATGATATGGCTGGATCCCTGTTCCAACATTCTGAATTTGATTCCCTTGCTTGCCCTGCTGTTTCACTGTTGTTGAGCTCCCCAACAACAACAACACAGCAGGTTGGCGAAGTTTCGTAAGTTTGTAGACACTGTAAATCAGGCCGTATTCTCTTTATGATCACCATTTCAAATGATCTGAGAGTAACCGAATATTTAGCCACCAAATCATGTTTTATTTGACCGAAAAGTTCGGGAATCCAATGTGTGGTAAACAACAAAACACATTACCAACACTTTATTGATCGGGTAGTCCTGCCGGTAAAGTCTGCAGAAGTTGGTACTGAGCTCCAAAGGTCAAAAGTAGGTCAAGTGGGCGTATCGCTGCCAATTCATGATATTATATCAATACGCACACATTTTTATGAAGTTTTTAGCATGTTTTTCATTTTTTTAACTAACAATTTAATTACGATGTGAAATTTAAGGAGTAATTTAAATGAAATTGACACTAAAAGAGTTAGAAAATTGTTAATTTACAATTGAATGTTTCTTCACGCCCCAGGATACATGGGTAATTCCCGCAGTAAACTGTCCCATCTGTTGCCGTGGGTTACCTCGTATACGCTATCGGCTCTACATGTACATACCGGCACACACGGGAAGGAAATTGTTTGCCGCATCATTGTGTGTGTATTGATTGAAATAAAGTCTACAGTAGTGTTTATAATCGTGATAATTGCTATGTTCAAACAACTTGAAAATAATCCATTGAAATGTTCGTGTTTACTAATTCGTTTGATAGACCTGAGGCTGAGAGTGTCTGTCAGGTTGAAATGTTACAGTATTATTTAGTTGTCTTGATGAAGCGAGATCGGGGCGGGATGGAAGTGGAATTATATGTGACTTTCAAAACCTGGCCTTCAGGAGTTCTACTAACTGCCCTCTGGTTCTAGTAGGATTCTAATAATATAATGCCCCTTTGAATTCAATCGATCAGTAGGAACTCTAAAAAAGTGCGAATAATTTAAAAGCAGCTGAAAGTCAATTCAGTCTGAGACAGGGCCCTGAAGAGGGCGGAAGTTTACACCGTTGTCTTCTCATTAGATTGTATTATAGGCCCCTAATTTCCGTTTTGAGTGGTAAAAATCAATGAAATCGGGACCTGAACATTTTGACTCACCTAGGCCATTTCTTATTTTCATGATATTAAATAATTTAGTAATGGGAATGTTCCCCCATCTTCTATAAAAACAGCGATGATAAATTTATTTTGAAACTTGAAAAAAAAAGAGAGCTTAGAACCACTGTTTTAGTCAATTTGTTCTGCCTTTGCAATTGCCCTGCCTAAATTATTATTAGATAAATTTATTAAGTACATTGAAGTAGTCATGATCATTCAAAATAATAATTATGATTGAGGCCTCATATACAAAAAAGTGTGGTGTTTGAGTGAAAATTAGAGTTAGACTATAGAATCACACAGCGTTTCATTTTTTAAAGGAGGCGTACGGTCAACATGATTCATAAAACCTTCTTTTTTTTGGGGGGGGGGGGGGGGGGAATTGCTATTTCAATGTGTACGGTACTAATTTGACCGTCACGCTTCCCTGTCCAAACACCACAACAAACATCAGGTCCACCGTCTCGAGCCCTCCTCACGGACCCAGATGTTGCCAAGTTTACTTAAATTGCCCTATTATATTATAATATGCATGCCCGGTCGGGTACTAACTTTAGCATTTTAGTGATTAATCTTATTGGGGACCCAACTCCCGGGTCAACTCCCCCTGGGTCAAACTTATTATAGTTCTCTGATGCTGTGCCGCACCATCGGGGCACGCAAGTTTGGCGTGGCACCAACTGACAAACAAACAAACAAACACCCCAACAAACATTAACCAAACAGTTTATACAATCAATCAAACCCCAAAACAAACAAAAATTGAGCAAAAACAACAACAACAAAACAACACATACCCCAACAAACAAACACATAAACAAAACAAACAAAGATCAGAAAGAGCGGCACACCCGTGCCATGCAATATGATGACGTGTTATAAAGAAGAAAAAGCTAGTAATATAGCCGATGCTATCTAATAACTATTTTTGTGGATTTTTCATATTTTTTCAAACAATTAATTACATTTGTTTTACTATTAAACAAACGTTATTAATAATTTAAAAATATATGAAAAATCCACAAAAATAGTTATTTCACCAAATATCAACAAATTCAAATTGTCCCATACTTCCTTCTGTCGTGGTGGGGCAGAATAGTCGTTGAGGGCACTGCTCTCCGAGACCACCAGGAAAATCTCAGGGAAAATCTGATCAAAAGTCCAATATCATATCAAACTTACAGGGTTTGTTTTGTTTTATTTGTTTGTTTGTTTGTTTATTTGTTTGTTTGTTTGTTTGTTTCCACGCTTGGGTCCTGAAGGGACGGCTCAAGCAAAATGCTCGGGCCAGGCCTATAATAAGCATGCTGGCTGAATGAAATGAAAGTTAGAACACTGGAAGAAAAGAATGAAATAAAAAGAGCCACTAGTCCCAACAAATAAAGTTAACAATTTTGCTGTCAGCCTTCAGACATGAGAAAAGAATAGTCTTGATCCAATCTCATCATCGTTGTATCCCATGTACAAAAGAGGACCCACAGCATTGCTGGTGTCGTTAAAAAGCAAATTAAACAGTATGCAATTAAAACCGTACGGGGTCAATTTTGGTTGGTGACACCGCCCGTCCGTTACAACAATGGTGGCAGCGGTGGGATTATACATTAGATTCAGGATAAGAAAGGATAGGATATAATAGGATAGACAGTTGTTATAAAACTTTATACGAATACAATTCAGCGTCGGAAGACAAAATGATGTACTTATACAAATCAAGTATTTCTCTTCCTTGCAGATTGATATCAGCGCAAAATGGGAGCTACGTGACGAAAATAACAGTGACATTTGGTGTTTTGAAATTCCAATTTCTGTTAAACCATAAGGATTCTGAGGGAATGTAATCTATTAAGTTTCCATTGAACATTGTTGAACCATGGTTGAACGAATTGTTCCAAGGTGCCGATTTGCCACTGAAAGGAAAATAATGAAAGTGTTGGCAACCAAAAGTTTTAAAAAAAGGTATGGAACGCGGGTGACGGGAAACTATGAATCGACTTTTATGTGCCCGTAGAACAGGGTTTCTTTTTTCGTCACCTTCTCATGATAAGCATGATATAAAGCATTGATAAGTGTATTTCATTGAATGGCACATTATGAGAGGGGAGCCTCCTTAAAGTGTACCTTACATACAAATCTTCAGAATGAATAGGGCCGAGAGCTGAGAAATCAAAGTTTGGGATTTTGATTTAAGTGTATAAAGGGAACAAAACGTAGCACGATTTTTCTTCCTGGTGTAAAGCTGCTTTTAAAGTAAACAAACATCTGAACATTGATCACATCCAAGTCATTAAAAACAAATCGATATGTTTGACATTTTAGTTGGTCCCATAAATTGGAGGGGGGGGGGGGGGGGGGGGGGGGGGGGGGTAACGTGCAAATGAATACCAACCCAGTTTTTCTTCAAAAAACGAGAAAAAAGACCGACCGACCGACCGACTCAACCTGAGAGGCCTGTTTCCGTAAGCTTCAATGCAGCATGATTTCAGTGAGACAACTGCAGCAGCGGAGTGGAATATGGTGCCACAAGTATTTGCACGCAATCAGTTTGTGAATCTTTGTGTGCAATTCATATTTTCGATAATCACCCCTCCTGAAAAAGGGCCGAATAAGGTGGCAATTATTACATAAAGTTTAACTGCTATCTAATACTGCTGCATCGCTGATATACGGTATATTAACAGAGTTTGATGCCAATTTCATATCTCATAATGGGTTATGATCGGGGGGGGGGGGGGGGGGGGTTACTTTCGCCAAAATCGTACATGGATGTGCCTGCCGGACTTCGAAAATTTGACTTTCTCTATACCTATTTTCAGGTCAATTTCCCACCCATAATTTGTTAGAAAAGCACCCAATTTTGCACAAATTGGGTGCTTTTTACAAAAAACGCCTCAAAATACACCCAATTGATGCCAATTGGGCGCTTTGGTCTGTGATGAAAACACCCAATCGCTATACCAATTTTTGCGAAAAAGCACCCTAAAAGGCAGGCACATATACGTATACCATGAGAACCCCCCCCCCCCCCCACCCCCTCGGGGTTATGATGCATATAATAAATCAAACAATATTACATGTGCCGTGTTTACTGAATAACAAACTTTAATGTCCAATAATAAAGCGAGGTTTACCGACTTAATGTTAGATAATGTCTGTTGGTAAATAGTAAACATTGATGTCAGCCAGATTCTTTAGGGTTCTATAATAAATATAACTGCTGTCCACTGATGCTGATGATAGTAATCTTTTATGCCAATTATAAAGCATCAGAAAACTGCTGTCTACGGAAGCACGGTTAGTGTAGTGGAAAGAAAGTCGCTTGAGGAGCGAGAGGTTGTGGGTTCGAGTCCCATTAGGAGCACTTTTTGTTTTATATGCTGGATTTGCTTAGCACCATCTGTATGCTTGCCCACGCGGACACGTACACCACACTGCTGGCGTTTACCGTATCAGGGTTACGCCATTTTTTTCTCTCGAAAATGTCAAAAAAAATTACCGTTCTTTTAAAAATAAGAATTATAATCAAATTACAAACACATTTTGTGCGAGAGCAACACACACATTTGGCAAAAATGGCACAATAAAAATCCGTTCGTTATAAATAAATGGACATGGTTAAATAATAAAACTATCACAATTACAGTCGTAAATCTCTGTGGCGTGCGTAGGTTGGCCATGTCGTTGGCAATCGGAAATCACGGGTTCGAATATTCCCATGATTTTTCTATTTTTTAAACTTGATGGTATATTAATGTAACATCATTGTTATGTCAATTTTTATCAATTATAAATGCCGCCCATGCGTTTATAGTTTTCTTTTTATTTATTTATCTATCATAAATGTATCCTTGATTTATTTAACTTTGTCTAAACAATTAAAATGCGTAAACAATTATATTATTGCTCGATATAGAGTGATTTAACTTGAGTTCAGTTTGATAATATTGTAACGAAAAGTGCCCTTCGTCTTCGAACCTGATGTCTTTGTTTCAAGAGGTTTGAAGATGTCTTGAGATAAAGGAAGTATAACGCGTGCGTCTTCCTTACTCTCGACACTTTTATAATACGTGAAGATGCAGTAATTCAACCATTAAAGCCTGGAGACTGAAATAAACTATTTGTGTGACTCATTATTGTTGTCTTTGGCGAGAATAACTATGGACATAGCATTTATTCATTCATTACAAACTAAAGGTATAAACCTTGTTGTTATCACTAATATAATTATTTACAAGATTATATAAAATATGAGTTGTCAAGGTCTTAAAAGGATGGATAAGACATTTGACTGATTATACCGTGATCGTCTAAGAAGGTCTTCATGATGAAACAAGGATGGTTTACAAGCATGAAGCTTTCGAACCTTCTTTGATGACGCAAGGAAGACAGTTTACAGTCCGTGTTAGGGCCTGATTTGCAACTGTCCATCCTTTCTTGATGACGCAAGGAGGGTTGTTTACAGTCCGTGTTAGGGCCTGATTTGCAACTGTCCATCCTTTCTTGATGACGCAAGGAGGGTAGTTTACAGTCCGTGTTAGGGCCTGATTTGCAACTGTGGCATCCTTTCTTGATGACGCAAGGAGGGTAGTTTACAGTCCGTGTTAGGGCCTGATTTGCAACTGTCCTTCCTTTCTTGATGACGCAAGGAGGGTAGTTTACAGTCCGTTTTAGGGCCTGATTTGCAACTGTCCTTCCTTTTGCAGCGCTAAGTGCCTTGCGGCAAACCCTTAGCGGGCCAGAGGCATTTACCTGATCTTGATGATCGGTGCCGTGCCCCGGCCTAATCTGGCATTTCTGAGCAAATGCAGCCCCTTTTATGCATTCTGTAGCTCTGTTCCATGGTAGCTGATTGGCTGACTGGTCAAAAGCTATTCCCTAGCCTGTCATTGGTCACTCTTATTTAAAGGAAATGTTTCTGATTGGCTGAAAGTTTGCTGAATTATGACATCATCAGATTTGATACACGTTTATAAATACGAAAATCACTTGAATAAATTAATATCCTGAAACTTAACTTAAATATAATATTACATCAAGCTTGTACCATTATTTATTCTATACACTTGATTTGCTACTTAATTATCCTACTTTGAGAGGGATTGAGCAATTATTAAAGATTATTAGCGAAACGCCAAATAACTAGAAACACTTGATTACTTAGGAAACTCAGAATGTTATTGAAATCGTTCCAAATGATGGGAGTATTTTGATTAATAAAACAAGCTCTAATATTGGATTTATACAATGGATTTGGATGATTAGTTACTGTAAGTATTCTATGTGCTTTACTTGAACTCAGTATGAGCTGACAAAGTGAGATTTGGCTCTGAAATACCTTAAAAATAGATCGTTCGCGCCGGACTGTAGTGGTGGATATGGTTGCAGAATTCTGCTCTACGGTATATTCTGCACAACTTCTGGCCTCAAAAACCTTTAGCTAACACTCTTTACAGTTAATAAATGACCTGAACTTCATCATCAATAGTTGTAGCCTAGTAAATTAGATACATTGGATCATCAGACATCGTAGGCCTTAGTTTGAAATAAGCTTACACACAAAAATAAAAATAGCTAAAACGGTAAAGGGTTGATGCACAGCCAAAACCCAGTTTCCGTTACAATATGATAGTAAAACTTGTTGTAAAACCATTTTACCAGTGTGTCCAACAATTTCACACTTTGGTAATACATTCAGAGATGTCACTTTTAGCTTGTTATAGCTAGGCTCAATATAAGCAAGTTTGCGACCGGTTTGCGACCTCTATAATTTCAGGCTGGTAACACAATCCCACAGTGCATTTCGTTAAAACAGTGTACATTATTTTTCCACGATACGTATCACGTGATAACCACGATCGATTTCGCAAAATATTGCAAAATGGCGCGGTACCCCAGCCCCCCCCCCCCCCCCCCCCCCCCCCCCCCCTACGGATAAGCTGTAATCCTACAGCTTACCAGTAAGCGGATAAGCTGTAGGATTTCTGCGGTAACCCTGGCTACCCGGAAAATCTGATCAAAAGGCCACTATCACACAGGGTATAATCATCGCTGTACATCCCATGCACGAAAGGTACCAAAGCATTGCTGGTGGTGTTAAAAAGCAAATTAAACGTTAAGCAATTAAAACAATGGGGTCAATTTTGGTGAGACCAACCGTTACAAAAATGGTGGCAGCGGTGGGATTATACATTAGATTCAGGGTAGGAAAGGATAGGATAGGATATATTTTTATA